>WEKY01013799.1:60747-72039 GCA_013390045.1 Picathartes gymnocephalus | reverse complement strand
GCCCTTCTTTTTTTTTTTTTTTTTTTTTTTTTTTGGTTTGGATTTCACTTTCTTTACATTTCATCAGTATTACACCAGTCCCACCTGTGACCCTTTTATGTTAGTGGCATTACAACACAAATGCTTTTTGGAGGCTTCATTTTTATGAAAAGATCCTGATTTTGAAGAAAAGGTAAAGCTGGAATTTTGGTGCCAAAGAAGACCTGGTCTCTCCCTCTTCTTTTTTGAGGGTTTCAGGGTGCTTGAAGGCTTCCCTGGCAGGAGAGAAATTTTCATTTTGGGCCTGGTTTTGTGAGAGGGCAGGATATAACTGTGATGGTCCCTTGGAATTATTTTGGAGAGGAGCCTGCCTCCTCTTCTTTGGAGAGGTGCTTCTGGACCTCACACAGGAGATACATGGGAGCTCAAGAAATGACCTAAGGGCAGTAGGAGGTATGGAAAAGACATGGCCAGGAGAAGTAGGCATATTTGTGGAGGAAGAGTTAGAACATCCACAGACACTTTTTACTCTGAACTGCCAGTCTATGACGGGAGATGTAAAAATTTTCCAGGTTAATATCCATAGAAAGTGTACTTGCAGCTATTCTTCCCTGCAGCCTAAATCATTCCACATGAATAGACCGTGCCTACTGTAATTGAAGCTGCTCTCAGCTGCCCCTTCAAAATAGAGGACTTCACCACTGTGAGGGTTCTCCAGAAGAGCAGAGGTGTTTCCTGCCTTTCCTATATTGATGGCTTCACTTAAGTCTTCCTCTTGTTTGTTGGTTGTGCCCCCTGCAATTGGCATTTTCAGTGCCTCTGCTGCTGCTGCTGCAGCAGGGATGACACAGCCAGGAAACACTTCAGCCACCTTCTGCCAAATGAGACACGAGTGAAACCACATACTTTTGTTTCACAGGCTGTGTAAAGACCATAATGATTAAATTGGATCACACCTCTCTCTTCAGGGTCCCCAGAGGTATATTCTGGGAAATGCTGAACTCCCTTATTAGCCTTCTCAGGTTAGCTTTGAGCATGGGAGCTTGAGAGTCCTCAACAGACATCTGAACCTCAACACATTTCCTAAGTAAGGAGAAAAGTCGGAATCAAATTTACAGGCTGAGCAAACTCAACAAGGTGAATTTCTTCACATCACAACACATGGTGTGAGCATAACTCAGGAAAGCTGCAGATAGAGATCTATGGAATTGAGACATTCCTTAGAGCTTCCACCAAAGTCATGGGAACACAAGCAAAACTGTTCAGTAGCCACTATGGGTGCTCTACTTGGTTTAGTAGCACAAGGCATCTATGAGTGTTGGACAAAAGATATGAGCAGATCATGTGAGTTTGTTTTTAGTTCTGTTCTGGGCAGGTTCAGAGGTCCTGCCTTTCTACATAGAACTGCTCTTTCAATTACTCAAAGGTGGGAAGACAAAAAAGGTGTGATAGTTCAAACTGTAGAAATGTTATTACAGATACATCTGTAAAAGGGATGAAAGACATTTTTTCAGATTGTAGGAGTGGCTTAATAAACGCAATTCTCAGCAGCGCTCATCAGAAAAGAGAGTAGTAACATTTGGTCCAGCAAGTGTAACTCATCTGAAGCTCCAGAGTACTGCACAGAATAAGTATGATACAGTTAGGATCAAATTAGGGCTGTTTGAGTTACATCTGCTAGTAGCCCAGAACTTTGGAAATGCAAGAAGAGGGGAAGGAAGATATATGATTTAAATAAAAGAGAACACCATTTGTGTGGAAAGCCAGCAGCCTATTTATCTTTTCGTCCTTTTCAAAAAAAGACATAAGCCTGAACAAAATTCCAGCACAATTAAGTGCATAAAATACTGGTTTTGATGAAGAGTTTATTACAAAAATGAATATCAGTATGTTGACTGTACCTTTGTGAGTCACAAATGTGAACTATTAATAGAAAAATGCATGGATATTAACAGACTGGTTTCATGACAGCTGTATTTTTGACGCTGTTAAAGAAAAAGGAATTATAGTTGTAGATAATTTTAGTGCCCTAGATGCATGTAATTTAGTAACAAAACAAATGTTTCCTTTGAAATGCTGCCAGCAATTAGAAACTCCCAGTTTCTTGCCAAGCATTAAAACCTGCAGCCTTTAAGTGGAGTCCCTTCTACTCCTGCATTTCTAATTTCAGCCAAGACTATAGAGTTGAGCCTTTTTTTTTTTCTTTAAAAGTTTTTGGGGAAACTAAGGGGGAAAGGGACTGAATTATCTATACTTTAAAAAGTATATCCATTTTTTCAGCTGTCTAGCTACTTCTACTCATCAGTGAATCCTGATACACCTTTTTCTGTTTGACTAAATGGGCAGATAGCATGTATTGATTTTCCTAACAGAACATGATCACATCACCCTTAACTTTTTCCTGGGTACACTGAACAGATACCACTCACTCATTTTAAGTTTCATCTTCTTCTAATCTCTCCCATAATGTGATTATCAATTCCTCCTTGTATTCCAAATATTAGCACATGGCGTAGCATTTGCATCAGTCTTGCAAGAGCACTTTGTAAAGAGAAAATTATAAAAAAACTCAATTTCTGCCTGGCATTCATCTGTCTCTACACTCAACAACTGCAATGAGATCTATCTGTTTATTCCCAAAAGTCCTGTTTTTTTAGCTGAAATGTAAATGAGCATTTTCCACTCTCCAAGGCAAAATCTATCCCTAAGTGCAAGGTAGGTCTGAGATGCAGAAGACAGATTTGACAGGCAGTGTTTTCAGCCAGTAAGATGAGCAGGGGAGCACCAAAAACTGACAGCATTATAGGTCTGGGATACCCCAAAATCAATGGCCACTTCTCTATGCACATCTCTGGCTACAAACCATCGGGACTATGGCTGTTTCTAAGCCTGACAGCAGCACGTATGCAGCCAGCTTATGTACTTGGTGTGTTTTGTGTCTCCAGATGATGTGTGTTACCACAGGACCTTCTATGTAAATATCTGCAGAAATTTGTACTGGGTAAATTAAGGTCAAGCTAATGACAACCATATTTGCATGTCCTTATGTGATAGCACAAATCAGGACCATAAACGTTGTTTAGCATATTCTATGATCTGAGCAAGGGGATCACAGATTAGGTTTGGATCTGGGTTTTTATGATTGATTGATTCCAATAAAGATACAAATAAGCCTTAGATAGAAAAATTATCTGACACTGGTAGTCAAAAAAGAAATACCTGAAAATTCAGAGAGGCAAATGAAGTATCCAGAGGGAAACAAAAATCAAAACCAAACACACACACAAATTCCCCCAAAACCACAGCAAAAGAACCCAAAATCAACAAATATCAGAAGAATAATGCAAAAACCAGCAGGTTAGTTACTTATTGCCAGAACAGAGAATCACCACAGATGACTAGTTTTCCCAAAGGCAAAGAGAAACAAAAGCCCACTATTACAATACCACTCATCCTAAGCATAAAAAAATGCACCATGACAAGGGATGGAAAGGATTTGCTCCGATGTTACAGAATTATCAGCATTTTTTATGTCTTTGCATTCCCTACATTTCAAATACTGCAGGCTCCTGGACTGCTACACTGCTCAGGCTCAGTCTAGTGAATCATTCTCAAGTTACAAGTAGACTCCTTACCTGGAAGAGTTAAGAAAGTCATAAAAATCTTTTAATTGGAAAAGCTTCTCAGGAAGCGTAGATATCAAAAAGTTTTCCAAGTCTTTCTACAAGACCCTGCAAGTCTTGTTCCAGAGCAATTTGTCAGTACTGAACACTGTAGACATGAGGTGATGATAGCCCTGTGACCAGACTGAACTTGTTACGAGCTGATGTTCAGCAAGAAGCAGGGGGTTAAGACCTAAGAACAGATGATCAGATAAGAGCAACCAAGTCTGGCAGCTCCAAATATTTGCAGATGATGACAGTAAACAAATGACAGAAACATCCTGAAGCTTCTTCCTTTCATAAAGTTATTACTCCTGAATAGGCTTTGGACATTTGTTTCAGAAGGTACTAGAAATATTAGCTGCATGTAGAAACGGGATTTCGTCTTTAGAAATTGTCCACACATTTATTCACATGATGTACAAACACCCAAACTGAAGACCTCATGGAGAAGTACCTGTGGAACCATAATATTTTTATTATTTTTGTTATTTTGATTATTTTTATATAATTTCTTTTGTTTGATGCGGCTTATCCCAATAACCTAACAGCTTTTAAATTAAACTTGTCTCATATGGAATGTTTCCTTATTATTTTGGCATAGTAGCTGCCTCTCTTCACCCCATAAAAGTTTGCAGCAACTTCTAAAGTGAGAGATGGCATCGGGTACAGTAACTATTTGCTAGGTAGATATATATGCTCAGCCTTTGTCTTCTAGATGAGATGATAAGATCAGAAACCTGTAATTAAAAAAAAAAAAAACCCAGATGAGGCATTAATTTTTGAGGTGGAATTGTGGAACGTTTTGGTTTTATGTGGAGAATGATAAGGCCTGCAGAAAATGTCAAACTAGGAACAAGTGAGTTTCACTGCCCACAGCAAATTGTGTTTGTAGTAAATAAAATCTCTGTTCATCCCTTGGAGCACAACAGAATACTTCCTTTAAAGGACCTGAAGGTATTTCCTGGGCTATCATTGCCTTTATGCTTGATCTCTTGGCAGTTTGATAACAGAACTGGAGGAAAATTTCCCCTTTAAAGACAACAGTGAGATTAATTTACCCCCCTTCCACAGTACAGGATGAAGAGGTCCAGAAGAGGAAAACAAAAATATTATGTCTTGTCTTCTGCTGAAGAGTTCTCAACTCTTCCGCTGAGTTTCCAGAAGACTCACTTCTTAGACAGACTCCCCCTTCAGAGAGAGAGAAGACTTGAGGACTTTTCCCATCACAAAAGCTCCAAAATCAAGCAGGCCATTATGCTTCAGATCCAGCCACTAAGTGGATCAGAACTGGGTAAGGCCATAGCGTTTCCAGTACTGTTATGCTCCTTTTCATACTCAGTAATGTGAGCTAGATGTACTTAATTTTTTAAATTTTATTTAAGGAAGTAAGCCGCTGCCCAGAGACTTAATCCTAGTGCTACAGCCCTCCAAAGGATCTCTGCTTTAGGGGTCTCTCTGCTGTATTCTAGTTCAATATATCTTATGGATCAGTTCAGCCCTCTTACTGATATTTTTTTAAACTGAAAATTTTCTGTACATATTGAGAAAATTTAAGAACAGTACCATGGTAAAGACTTATTGCTGTGGGTGAGGCTGAAGGTCTCCTTCTTGATGGAAGCCAGTGTATGTTGCCAGCTCCACTCTGAGAAGAAGGCTTATACCATCCCCAAAAACAATTCAAGTGTCACATCTGGCAGAGAGGTAATGGATGAGAGCTTCAGTAGCCTGGTCTTCCCTGTTGAGGAAGGCTGGTGCAAGGTCAAGCTGGACATGGAGAGCTGCTTCTTGTCAGGGAACAAGGACCAAAGGCAGCAGACAGGAGCTACCATTGACAAGTAGGAGTCTGAGGAGCTGGTCAGCTGGAGAGTAGCTGCACAGCAGGCATAAACACATTCCTCGTTCCAAGCAGGTATGTGCAAGGGCAGCCACATCCAAGCAACTCCAAAGGCTTGTTCATTAGGTAGGCTTACGAACATCTGCTGAGACAGATTTGTTCCAAATGAATGGATTGAGTTCACTTGATTAATGAACTGGAAAAGATCTTGAGGCTGATCTGTTGACTTATTAGAGCAAAATACCAGTTCTATTCTCTTTTAGAAAACAGTAACATGGATAAATGAATTTGAGCAATGTAAGAAAAAACCATTGGCTTCTTGATTTCTGATACCAAAATAAAATTTTATAATGGTACTGGAATACTCTGGGATGTTCTTTGGGACGTTTCCTTAGTTCAGTAGCCCAACTTAATGTTGCGTCTCTAGATGTCTTGACCTTTATGCCACGCTATCTCACAAAGTGCATCTGACTGCAAAAGACACCTCTCATTAGGTTTTCAGCCAGACTTTCCACCTCTATAGCTGACTAGAGTGGTCTCTCCGTGCTCTTTGGTGAGTGTGCAGATGAACTTTTATCACATGACCTGGCAAATGTGATGGATGCAGACGTGTCAGAGTCCTTGGGCAGAATGTGACAACTCACCACTTGACTTCACTTTGATCTCTTCTCCAGTCAGGTCATATGGTGGGTTTTCTTCTTACAGTTCATCTTTTATCTTCTTTGTAACTGTCAGGAGGTCGGGCAGATTCATGACCATAAAAATGCAAGCAACTTCTGCAGATTTAATGCACTAAACTTTCTCTTTAAACTGAAAGAAAAATGAATATTTAATCAATCAATAAAGGAAATACATGCTTGATACTATGGGTGGAGAAGATGAGCCAACCCACATTTGTATGTTTCTTAAGTTTCTGTCTCATAAAGCCTGCTAGAATTTTGCATGTAGTATCATTATTTGCCTTCTGCAGAACATATATCCTCTTTCTTTTTTTCTTTCTTTCTTTTTTTTTTTTAATGCAGAAACTGGAAAGGAAAAAATGGTATAAAATACACAAAATGTTCCAGCAGGTTTAGTTAATTGATTGAGCCACTAAGGGTGTTCTTGGTCTGGGCAACAGTCAGGACTTTTTGCAATTATTTTCCAGTTAGAGCACACAAGGTACTCTTAGTTTAATAATGAAAAAAATAGCTACATCATACTGTAACTTCTTTTAATAAGTATTTTTATCAAATTCATAGGCAATTTGCCCATTTTAATAATGTATTTTCAAATGTGCAAACTGAGCTTGTTAAAAACAAGAAATTAAGCAGGTTTTTAAATGTACCTTTGTTTTTTTCTTTTTGTGAAAGCTTGTAACTTTAATTGTTTAGACTGGTGCATGTGAAAAAATAATGACAGGTTTTTAACTTGTAAACAGCTGTAATTTTTAGTGGTGATGTATAGGTTATACTGATATGACTCAGACATTCTCCATTTTCTGTTTTAGGGACTGAAAAAATCCCACTCACTGCACCAAAGCCACAACCTACATATTTTTCTCAGTTGTTTAAAAAAGGAACATATGGTGCTGGAAACACCTTTCTGCTTGATGGACAGCAGCATGCCAATTTAGGGCTCACTCTAGGGACATATAAAACTGGAAACTATAGAAGTGGAAAGCAGCATCTCTATATACCTCTCTTTATGTACCAGGGAGGCGATATCTGTTCTTAGGAATACATGTCCAAAACCTCTAACAAATTCAGGGATGCTAGAGGAAAGAAAACACTCATGGGTAATATGCAATTACACAAGTATATAATGGATATTGTATTGCCCATTTGACTCTTACTGGTGGGTTTTCCCCATTTATTTTTCTTCTGAACAGTATTACCCTACAGCCACAAGCACTGATCACTCAAAGGTTTCTAATCATAACGCTGAAAAACGTGGAGCAATTTTCAAGTAGTGCACTGTAATTAGTTTAGCAAAGAGGATAACAACTGCTGGCAAGCACTAAGATGCATTAAATAAGGTAAAAATATTAAAAATATTTTCTCATGTTGTTTGATGGGTTCTTTTTGTTTCAAAATCTCAGCTGCTAGTGTCCTTTACCAGAAAGTACCAAGTACAGGAATATTTCAGATTTACAAAATATGATCTCCTGTATTGCACTGAAGGTCTTTTTTGTGAATTTTCATGAACTTTGTTAGTTAGTTTAATAGTTTTACTTTACATTTAGTAAAAGATATAGGGAACTTACAGTAGAAAGAAAACTCTGCTGAACCTGTTTCGGGTGGGATCAGCAATCCAGAAATGTGTTCTTGCAAACTATGAGTTATTCTTGCAACACAGAATTGCACTAGACTGGAAGTAGTGCTTGCTGATCTTCTTCATTCAGATTTACATGATTGTGGAGTTGATATTGTACATGATTGTGGGGTTGAGAACTGAAATCTCAATTTTATTTTCAGCTAGGATGCTGAATGTCACCTCTTCCATAGGTATAGGAGCTATCCAAATACTCCACTGGAAATTATGACAACAGAACTACATTTCTAAGTGAAATATTCTGAGCTACTAATAGATCACATATAAGACAACAGGCATGGGTTGTGGTTTTTACTGTAGACTTTAGTGATACTTAATTCACTGCCTACTTTGAAGATACAAGTTTAAAAACACAAGTTTTGGTGTTTTGGAAATAATAAAAATATTTTGGGCTTACATGTCTAAATTCTGCTTAAGCCCGATTCTCAAAAAAAAAAAAAATCTTAAAGAGTAATATGACTATTTTATTCTGATCTGTAATTTCAGTATTTTTCTAATTTGTTCACACACATTTATTATTTACCAATACTGAAGAGCAAGATTCTACCTTTGCCCTGAAGACTTTGAAAAGGGCAACGGGCTTGGTTGGGAAATACAGCATTGTCAAGGGATATGATTGATTATGTAAGGGCCAAGCTCGAAATTAAATAAGACTAATATTCTCCATCATCCATGCAAAATATTAGAAGCAGCTGTGTGCAAAAAAAGTAAGCACCTGCATAGTTGTTTTATCTAATGCACCGAATAGTTTAGGCAAATCTGTTATTCAGAAATGTTACATAATTTGAGCAAACAAGACTTTTTTGTAAATAAGGATACCTATTACAATATGGAACTGAGTATACAAATCACAAAGGGGTCTGTTTGTTTAGAGGAGTCTGCTTGTTTAAAAAGAGATAATCTCAGAAGAGTGTTCATCACTTCCACAGTCTTTAGAAAACAAATTTCAAGACTTTATGCTGAAGTCCTTTTCAACTTGGTAGTACTTGTAACACACACAAAAAAGACGTTTTGCTTTATTTAACCTGCATTATTCTAGACACATTTGTATAAATACTGCACTTTCATTATCACTGTGTCTTTTCCTTTAGTGTTAAATTGTTTAGTGTTGTTGCATGTACTTAAACAGCTATTGCCTTCAGTCTCTAAGACACTGGTTTTTGTTTGCAAGCTAAAATTATCCGTGGGATTTCTGCAATCTGGAAGGCAATGACTAATAGACAACTCTTTTGACGCGCTCGATCTTATGAAATGTGTCACGGAACTTATCAAATATTTCTAGGTATCATATATCTAGCATATCTCCTACATATCAACAACAGACACACAAATACCCCTTGCTGAGAAAATAAATGTCAAATATGCTTGCAATATATTGTTTACAAGAGGCAGAGAGAAATCTTATTTTTAGAAGTTTACATAAAGGCAAAACTGATGAATATTCCCTTGAATAACCTTTCAACTATGGCACATGCAAAATTTGACGATTATAATTTTTTTTCCAGTTTTGCTTGAGGGCAGAGCATTGGGCAGAGAGAATTGATTTTTCTGTTGAATTTATTTGTTCAGCTGATGATGTTTGGGATACTTTATTTCAGTTAATGCAAACACAAAGTTTAATCAGGAAAATATCTTCTTCGGGTATTTAGTTTTGGTCCTTTCGTGATGCAGAGAAAAAAACATTTAATCCTGTGACTGACATAAGACCCATCTGCAGGCAGCTAAATACCAAATGACAGAGACTGCACCCATCCTCTCAAGTTCACAAGGCAAAGCACTATTGTAGTGCATCCTGAAATATGACGTCATGGCATGGTTTCCATCTAATACTTCTTGAGAAAGGCAATACAATTTGCTGTTCAGGAACTTTCTGTTACAAGGAAACAGTTCCTTGAATAGAACACACACAGAATTTGCAGATTTCATTGCATAACTCAGGTACAGTTCAACTATTTTGCAGAGTCATTTTGCAATGCTCTATTCTGCTCATCATGACGAAACAGGTCTAGGTTGCTGCTTCACCTATTCTGCTCTGTAGTTCTCTACAGGACTGTGAAGTGGTCAGCCAAAACACCTCTGCCTTAAAGTTGCTGAGAGCACAGCAAAGGAGGGTAAATAACAAACAAAGTACCTAATCTTAAAAAGGAGGCAACTGTAATAGCTCTTAAATGCTAATAAATCTGAACTATTTAAATGATGGGAATTCAGGAAACAATTGGTTATATTTCAAATGGACTAGTTGTTTGATAGTGAGTAATTCTGAAACGGCCAGTGGGAAACAAGAATGCATTTTGAGACAAACCTGTCAGTCAAACAGTTGTTCAAATGAAGATATTTTTCAAAGGAGATGTCATTGTTAAGAGCAATCCAACGTGAATCCGATCCATGAGAAGAGCAGTGATTAAAAGAGACATAAGGTAGTGAGTTTTTTTCTGCTTTTCTTCAACCATTCATGATAATTCCACACGTCTCAAGGATAAAAGAAAGAGAAAAGGCTTGTTTACAAAAATGTCAATCAGTTTTATATTAAGCTTCATGATGTTGCAAATTACTTATCATTGCCATTTTAACATTTTAGAGGTTTTACTACCTGACCTCCACCTTTAAAATGATCTCCCAATAATGTCTGATACCCTGAATACATTTTAGTTCAAATCCCTTTGCTGCAAAGTATATTTGTGTAGTTATTTGCCTCCAGTCTCAGTGTCACTTGTCATACGTAGAGAAAGCATATTCTTATGAGGGAAATTTCAGAAAGAAAACATATAATTCTTGATTTTCAGGCCAAATTGCAATGTGAAGATCTATCCCCCTCCCCACCCCCCCCAAAAAAAAGCCCAAAAACCCACCTAAACTGCAGTGGACTTCTTCTATCACGGTACAGATTCTACTGTTCCGAGTTTTGGTGGGTGTTTGTTTGTTTGTTTTTGTGGTTTTTGTCTGTTTTGGTTGGTTTTTTATTTTTTTGGTTGGTTTGGCGTTTCTTTTGTTTGTTGTTGTGGGCATTTTCTGTTTTTGTTTTTTTTTAAATAATGGGTATGTTTCAGTGGCATGTAGTTTTTCAAGTCTTCTCATTTACTCTCTGTGTGTGTTTCTCTCCTGCCTGGCGTTTCATAAAGGTGTATCAGAATGTAGGGGATGTATTTTTCTGCTCACAGAAGAGAGACTTCAGCCTCTGACAAGCTCCATACCAGCTTCACACCCACGCACACTTTACGTCCCTACAGCACTTCCTTTCACACAAAGCGTCTGGCAGCCGGAAAGCACGTCTTATTTCCGCCTTCTCCTCTGTTTACCAGAAGTTATTGTTGCCTTCCAGCTGGAGGGAGGCGTTTCACTTCGCTGCTTTCATTCCCCGCGCACGGGGTGCCGCGTCCCGGCCTGGCGGGGCCGCCCTTTCCAGCGGGACGGAAGCGGCTGCGGGGCCCCGCAGGAGCCGGGCGGGCGCTCGGGCGGTGCCGGGGCCGGGGCTAGGGCTGGCACTGCTGGCCGTGCCCGGGG
>WEKY01013799.1:0-60742 GCA_013390045.1 Picathartes gymnocephalus | reverse complement strand
CCGGTGGCGGCTGCCGGGACTCGGCGGGGAGTGCCGGCTTCGGGCGGCGGCGCGGAGCGGGGCCGGGCGGGATGGAGCGCGGCGGAAAGGTGAGGCCTGCCTCGGCTGCGCTGCGCCAAGCCTGGGCCGTCCTTCCCCGAGGAACGGGGACGGGAGAAATCGGGACGCAGAGTGCTGAGGGGTGTCCAGGGAGGGGATTCTGCCCCTCTGCTCCGCTGGGGTGAGACCCCACCTGCAGTGCTGCATCAGCTCTGGGGAACCCAGCACAGGAAGGACAGGGACCTGTTGGAGCGAGTCCCTAGTAGGCCGCGAAGTTGATCAGGGGGATGAAGGTCCTCCTCTCCTATGAAGAAATGCTGTTGGGGCTGTTCAGACTAGAAAAAAGAAGGCTTTCGAATGATCTAATTGTGGCTTTCCGGTACCTGAAGGGAGCCTGCGAGAAAAATGGAGAGGGCGTGTAGTGACCGGGCTAGGGGGAATGATTCCAGCTGGAAGAGAGTAGGTCTGGATTAGATCTTAGGAAGTAATTCTTTACTGTGAGAGTGGTGAGGCACTGGAACAAGGTTGCAGGAGCAGTAGTGTGTGCTCCATCCCGGGAAGCGTTCAAGGCCAGACTGGATGGGACTCTGAACAGTCTGGTCAGTGGAAGGTGTCTGTGCCCACAGCAGGGGGATTGGAGCTAGGTGAGCTTTTAAGTTCCTTGCAGCCCAGGCCATTCTGTGGTTCTGTGAACTCTAGTCCTGAGCTCTGTGCCATGGGACAGCTTGGTACATGTCAGAGCTCGGGTCCCAAAGGGCTGTAACATTAGTAAGCAAAGGTATGTTGCAGGTGGGAGGCTTTAACATAGAAATAGAAGTGTGTTGTGCAGTTTTAAGGTTTACAGAGTGGATATTAAGTCTGAGTTCTGAGATGACTGGTCTGGATAGCCACTAATTGTCTAGAACATGAAGAAGAACTGCCAAGCAACCCATAACTTTTGGGGAGGATTATGTGCCAACCTAAGATATATATCCCTGAAAATTTACTATGTGGGCACATCCTAAACCTTTGGAGAGCTTGCTAGAATGGATTGTAGACATCCTGTCTTGATACCTTGGGCATTGTATTGGAACACACAAAGATTGGAAATTTTTGCACTAGGCAATGATCCTGGTGCAGTGGATGTTTCACAGAGCACCAGGTGGGTTTGTAAAATCTCTCTTCTTGCAGGACTGAAACT
The DNA here is from genome assembly GCA_013390045.1 of Picathartes gymnocephalus. NCBI lineage: Eukaryota > Metazoa > Chordata > Aves > Passeriformes > Picathartidae > Picathartes > Picathartes gymnocephalus. Next base: position 59,523 of record WEKY01013799.1, on the reverse strand, counting down.
TGTTTCTCTAGAATTTCTGTTAATCCTTGGGGTTTTAGGTGATAATGCACCTCAAGGGTAGCAGGTGTTTAATCAGGGCACTAATTCTAGTGCAGGTTGTGTTTGAGGAACTGGCACAGCTTAGCCTTGGTAAGAAATGGTGGTCAGGGGAGTGAGTTAGAAAATACTTTGGGTGCTGTCTTATTTTACCAAACTGTTGTGGATTTTCTTCCTGTTTTTGAATATTTTATGCACCCTCTGAATTCTCAGAATATAACGTAACTCTTAAAATACTGTAATTTTCCTAAAACATATACTTTTGTTCTGGGAGAGAAACTCTTCATATATTTTTTCATTCTTCAAAGCCAGGATAATCTTCAAGGGTGGATGACAGAACCGACCAGCCTTTCTGCAGGTGAAGAAGAGAAAAGAGAGAGTGTTCCCTCACAGCTGATGAAGCATAAAAATGAAGTTGGTGTTGATTCTGAGGAACTTGGCTCAGTAAATGCAGCTGCAGACCAGAGAGAGCAAACTACATCAGAAATAAGACAAGAATATGTACATAGAAGTAGTGGGAGACCTGAGAAGACAGAGATGATTAAATCTTTTGTGACAGATCAGGATGCATCTAGAAATTGTGAACTGTATGTACCTATGTCTCATAGTTGTTCAGCAGTGGAGTCATCTGAGGAGAGGTAAGGATTAATTTTTTTAAATATATAAACAGTTTTTCTATAGAAAGGGAGGGTATTTTCAGTTCATGGAGGTAGATTTCTGATTTTTTTTTTCCTTTTTATCTTTGGTTCAGGAAAATCCCATTAACTAGTTCAACAATTTTTTACATGCAACTTTTTGCACTATTTTTTTCTTTTGTGCAGGCATGTTTTCACTTAATCATTCTTTTCCACCTCTTACTTTATTTTTGCTATATTTGTCAAATATTTATCTGAACATTAATGGGGAAAGGCTTCAGTTTCCACATTCTTGCTTCCACAGATTTATTTAACAGTTGCTGTGTTACAAGTGTTATGACACACTTTCATCTCTGGAATCATAGTACCTGTGCAGATGATTTGACTACCTGTATTTCAAAACGACTCTCTTGAGTTGCAGTACCTGGCTTACTCTGGATATTAATCTGTTATGTTCTTAGTCTGTGGCTGCTTCTGTTTTGTCTACCCCCAGAAAGACGGTGGTTTAATAATATCTGCAGAAGGGACATGACACTGCTTCCTTTACACCAAACTTCCTCTTTATTGAGCAATCTCACTGGCTTAGCCAGTTGAGCACTCCTCTTTCTGCATCTTATGCTGAATTTATTCAAGGCTGCATCACAAAGGAACAATTTCCCTCCCTGTGGGATCCCGTGTAGCAGCAGGTTTCTTTATGCTCAGAGTGGGGAGGTTGTTGCTTTATATTTTAAATACTTGGCTTATAGAGAAAATAAGGTAGAGATTGCTGTTGTCAGATACCGAGTGGTGTGGCTTTTTTCATGGCATTTTCAAGGTTATTAAGTATTCTTGAAATTCTTCAGAAACCTTAATGGACTTCAAACTCTGCTGAGAAATTAGGCTTTGTTCAGTGTCATACTGTAACATTACTTGGAACAAATATTTCTATGATGTTTCTTATCACCACATAGTACTATGTTTAATACCTACTATAACTATTGTTTCTCCTTTAATTAATAATTACTTAGTGTTGTTAAAAATGAGATTTCAAGCAGCTACTTGAGCACCTGAGTAAAAACTGAACTAGTTTTATATGACAGCACAGTGGATGAGTTTCCTGACATTAACCTACATTACTCTTTATACTTTTTCTTTACTCTTTTGTTCTCAAGAGAGAGATATGCGGATGGTTTGAGTAAGCTGGTTTGGATATAAAGAAGAATAAATACAGAGCCATCATTTAGTAGTCTGTCCTTTCAAGTTTAATGAAAGTAATCCAATTACCATCTGGCTACATTAAACTCTTCTCACAGTCTTCCTAATTGCTTGTCCTCTCTTAGTGGTGTAAGATGTGACTTAATGTCTTCCTAGTGTTGTGCAGGCGGACTGTGGTTTGGATTTGGGGTGTTCTTGAAGAGTAGATTAGAAGCAACTAATAGTAGTGGGCAGTAAGTAATAACCTTGCAGCCTATTTCTGTTCATGTACTTTCTTCGAGAAACAGACTGTCAATGTAAACTTCTTTTAGTAGTAAGCCTAAACGATACTATGTCTGGTGACATACGGTTTTTTAAGTATTTTAATTGTGAAGCTGTGATTATCTTGTAGAAGTTTATTTGCTAGATGTAATTCTATGACAAATGCCTCTCAGGAATGGAATGTGCAATTTGCAGTTATTTTTTTGAACACTGTGTGGACATCCATTTTCAACAGTTATGTTCACATCCAAGCTGCAGATGCTGGTCTATGCAATATTCTTGTAGGGCATAATTTCTTCTCTCATGGTCATAACTTGACTTCAGAATGTTTTATATAGGCTCATATGCAGGTACTTGACTCTTACGACAACATACCTTGGCCAAAAAGTCCATCTTATTTGAGGTAGAAATGTTTCTCTGGATTTCAGCTAGCCCACAAACTGCAGTTTGGATCACGGTGGAAGTTTTCCTTTGAGTTAGTAACATTCAAACTAAATGCAGGTAGCTGGCCACTTTTCATTGTATTCTGTTGTGTGTTCTGCTCAGCACTAGGCAGGTTGGTCAGTCCCAGTGGTGAGTAGATACAAAGCCCTGTTGAGGAATGTGTTCTTAGCTGCATGCATAGGGTGCATTATATATGCAGCAAATAGACATGTTGGCTTGTGTCTTTTGCAAATTTGTGCTGTAAAATTTAAAAATATGAAGGCAGCATAGTAGCCATTCAACCACAGAAGAGAAATTCATGCAATGATTTATTACCAGCGTAGTGACAGATACTGAAGGGGAGCAGCTGAGAGGGCTTTTTCAACTTTTCTCTATTTTTGAGAGCTAATGTTGGTTCTATGAGAGTGAGTATGATGGAAAGCAAATTGAGTTGAAAAAAAAAAAACGGTAGAAAGACTTAAATACTTTCCTGAGTGGTAAACAGGGGGAGAGGTTGAAAAAGAGAGTAAGATTCGTGCTGTTACATGAAGTATGTGTTGATTTTTATTGCAGCGAGGAGGACATGTATCGTGATGAAGAAGAAATAGAGAGAGAGAGAATACTACTTGGTGAAACAAACTCATCAGGTACAATCGAACTTTGTGTGATGTTTCAAATACGGTGTTGCAACTCACTGTAGCACTGATGTGTGATGTCCTGACACCCTCTGTGTACAGATGTCTGTGTGCTGTAGCAATTACTTATGACTGAATACATTGCAAAGTTTGGTTCAGTTCTCTGTAAAATTAGTTGCCCTTAATGTATCATTCCCTGTGTTTCTGTAGTTACTTTATGAGTGAATGTGAATTCTTTGGAAAGCAGTCACATAGTCTATGTTATGAGTGTTGTGCTTGAAAATTACTCAGTCATAGTTGTCATAGCAGCATCTGTTGCTGGCATCCCTTGATAACCTCAGTACTACCTGGTTTTGGGATGAAGCCTGTTGGGATTCCAAAGCAAAACTGTATCTCTTTTTTCTATTATTGTTACTGACTTACTCAGAAAGATCTGTTGTCTTTCTCCCTTATAGTCTGACTGCTATATGAAGAAAAGAAACTTCTGTTAAATATTTTTCTGCTTGCTAAGAAAATGAAGAGTACTTTACTAATTTTTCCTCTCTGCCAATTAATTTTTGCAGAAGAGAGGAGCAGAGTGTTCTCTGTTTTGATGGGCTAAGTCATTACTTTTCTTCATGTGTAATTTTCAGAGCAAACTGATTTTTATCCCCTCCCATAGCAATAATTACTTAGTAGCTACAGGTTATTACTTAGTAGCTACAGGTTGTGCTGCCCGTTTCATTTGGCACTAAAGTTATTTTAAAGTGATAGTGTATTTAGAAATTTGATGTGCTTTCTACTTTGTTCTATTTTCTTTATCATGTTGCATGTTCTGTTGACAGAATATAAACTAAGCGTTTCACCTGAAATGGACATCATGGAGTATTGCAGAAAGGAATGGAGAGGAAATACACCAGCAGCAAAAAGGATGAGAAAGGTAGCAGTTCTATTTTGTTGAATTTCATTAGGCTCTTTGGTTTGCTACATGATTTCCTAGGCAGTCAATCTTTTAATACAAGAAATACAGTACCAGTGTTTTACATTGTGAGGTCTTAGAGTGGTTTACAACTGGCAGATGCTTTTCCTTGTGCTCATTCCAAATGTGTTCTTAGTAAAGCTACTTGCTGATAGTTAGGGGTTTGGTTAATACTTTTTTTCATTACTGTTTTCAATTGAAGTTTTATATTTTGTTTATGGATAGAAGATACTATTTTTGTGGACTGTTGAAGTGCAGAGCAGACTACCAAATTTTTGGGTGGAAGGCAAGTAACTGAAATGGCGAATTGCAAGGGTTTTTAAAAATTTTTCCTGAGATTTTTTTTTCCAGTTTTTGAACTGTTTTATACTAATCTTGATGTAGAATGGTAGAAAATAAAGCAAAGTTGTTTTATTGCTTGAAAAAATTTAGTGATAATTATGAGTAAACATAAAAAATGCCTTAGAAAAGTCAGAAACTCCCCGTGCCACCCTCAAGAGATCTCTGTGAGAAATATGAATGCACAGGGCACTGGCCATTGCCAGGGCAGCTGAGCTGCAGACGCTGCATTTCAACATTGTGGCTTCTGCTACAAGTGTGAGTATGGAAACAGCAGGGAGGGAACAAATGTGCTGAGGAAAGTGTCAAGATATTTCAGTGTAAACACAAACTTGCCCTGAGGCAAAAACAAACTACATGTGATATGTATTGGGTAAGTTGCATTAACTAGTGCTGAAATGCCTTTTAAGCATGATGTGTAGTCTTGTGTGTGTATGTTTGATATTTTTTGGAAATCTAAGTGAGTTAGCTACCCATGTTTCAGTGATGTTTCTGTTCTGTCATCAAACAAATACCTCAGACAGTTATCTGTTAGATTTCTTCCGCTTCTTGTTTGTTTTTCAGCAGAACTAAATTGTTTTTTTCAAAGCATAATTGGTGACATAAAAGCATTTGAACTTCCTAAAGGGGTAGTGGGTCAAGCTTCTTTTTTTTTTAAAGTAGTGTTACTATTTGGACAATAATATTCCAATATCTCTTATGTTACCAGTGTGTGACCTTAAAATGTTTTATTAATGATTTCATGTTTTTTGGATTTTGTGTTTTTCTAGGGGTATGAAGCAGTTGCTCAGAAGTTTGCATCTATAAGGAGAATACGAGGTGATAACTATTGTGCCTTCAGAGCAACTCTTTTCCAGGCATTAAGTCAAGCTACCCAGTTACCAAGGTGGCTGCAGAGTGAGGATTTTACTATGGTACTTACCAAACTGACCTTCTGACAGTAGACTAATATTGGGTCTAACCTATCTGATATTTTTATGGTCTCATTTCTCTGTTATGCAATACATATGTTCACTTTTCAATATCCCCTGAACTGAGAAGTTGTAGTGTTCAAGATTGTTGTTTGTGCACAGTGAATCTTTCAACTTGGAACTGAGTCCAAGTGCCCTTGGTTTCCAGTTTATAATGGATATAAATGTGACTGTGGTGCTTACTGGAATGTCACTTATCTGTCTTAATCTTGCTTTCTTGGTTTCTTCTTACTGCATATAATGTGGCAGTAAGAGGTTTTCCACAAGACAGCTGCAATAACAAAAAATACAGACAACTTATTCTAACATTTGAGAAACCTCCAGCTTTTCACAATTATAGTGTCTATTCTTGTATGCCATATATGGTTTCTCTAGAAAGTGGAATAACAAATTGGATGCTGTAGGCTTTGCAGAATGCGTGTAAACCTGTGTCTTAAATGTTGCTTAAAATAAGTGTAAGAGCAGCTCCAGCCTGACACGAAGAACAGTTCTTGTGGAGCACTGATGTATGGGAAAAGCAAGGTATTTCTCTGTAAGTAGAAGAAGAATATTCCAGAAATTTTCTTGTGTCAACAAAGTCCATTTGTTGGTATTGGTGAACATGGAAAAAACATGTCAGAAGCCGTCTATACAAAAGTGAGCCACTTGAGAATAGCAAGGTTCCCATTGTCAGGATGCTGCTGGGAATGTAAATGGTGAATGTCTGATGCAGACTCTGTGTGTATGGTAGCAGTCCAGGTAGAATCACACTGCTCTTACTACCTTTCTGTATAAATTTAGAAGACATCTGAACATTTCTCATTCTGGCCACTGTCATTGTTAAGTAAATGTCTAATGATTGTATTTTTGTAATTACTGATAAAAATAGTTCTATGATGTGTTTTACTGCAAGTACATTGCAAAATGGTTTCCTTTTTGTAAAAAAATGCATTCTTTCAGCTCTCAAACATTTCCACATTATCAGACTAAAGAACATAGTTTCCCAGTGCTCCTTTAAAGATCATGCAAACTTTTTAAAAATTCTGTACTTCAATGATGTTCATCTTTTTTTTTTTTTTTTTTTTGCTTCTGATTCATAGAGGAAAATGTCATATGACAATTAACATTTTTTTAAAAGGGTGTATACCTACAAAACAAATTGAAATGATACATTGTTATGCATCAAAGCAGAAAGCATGTAAGAGAAGTGTGTATAGTGACAGCTGGCAGTACAGATATAAGAGGTTTTTTGGTTTTTTCTTGTTTTTAATTTAAATTATTGATTATGTGCACATTTCTAGTTGTAGAAGTTAGCACAGGATGCCAGGCTGGCAGAAGGTCTGTGCTTATCTGATACATACTTGGTTGCCGCTAAAGAAAAACATTACTAGTCCTAATAAACTAAAAATCAGCTGCTGCTGGCTGATGGCATAAGTGCTGCTGTGGCCAAGTATTGACTCCATTGTGAGACACAAGTTCTTCTTCCAGTTCTAGCAGTAAGATGGGTTAATAGATGAGAGTACAAAACTGGATGTGCAGCTGCCAGGATGTCCTTCAAGGGAAGTGTAAAGTCTCTGAACTGAACAGGTGTAGCACATGAGCAGTGAAAGAGGCGGTTCTGAGGCTAAAACATGATCTGATGCATCAGTGAATTCCCAGGTTGTTTCCTTCTTTAGTAAAAAAACTGTCCCAGACTGTTTGAATTGTGCTCCTTGAAAAGGAAATGCAGTTTGTGTGTTCTGGACAAAGTAGTTTGCAGTCTACCAAGACTTCTGGATGATCTGATGGATGTCATCTTCTGTTGATTCAGGAGCACTTTCAAACACAGTCACTGTCATCTGTCTGCTGCTAGGAGAGTGTTTTAATTTAAAAAAAAATTAAACCAAAATAAAACAACAAACAAAAAAGAAGACTTGAGTAACTTGGTGATTATTTTTTCCAGTGCTTATGTGTTTGTTAGATCTGGAAATTGTAATAGACCAGCATTCTGACTGTTACCCAACAAATATTATACATAGCCAGTTGTGTTTGGTTAGTGTCATCTTACTGTGACATCTATGCAGAAGGATATATGAGGTATTGTTTTAAGATGCAGAATGTTAAAATATGCAGGTTGGTGGCTTTTTCTTTCCAGACTTTTAACTTAAGCTGCTTTTTCTTCTCTCAACTTCCAGCTTCCTGAAAACTTGCTGAGCAAGTATGACTGGATCAAGCAGTGGCAGCTCAAACAGAAACCTGGCAAGAAGATGGGAGAAATAAGTGATGAAATAAAAGAGTATTTAATACTTCTCAAGAAAAAGGTTGGAAAAGTATTTGTATATTCTTTGGTCACTTGGAAATAAGAAAAGTGACAAAGATTTTTGAATGTGGAGGATTTAGCATAAGGATGCTTTCAGTAGTGAAAGTCCCTTTATGTATACTGCAAAAAAATCAAGTAAAGAATGTCTGTTCAGACTCGTGAGAGGCGTCTGGTCTTGCACTACTTGCAATAGCGTGATGCTGGAATTAATTTGCAAGCAGCTCTGCAGAAAGCTATTAATGAGACTGATTTCAGTGAAGAAATTTATGTGACAGAGTAGCATTTTGCCTCTATTATTTCTTGTATTTATTTGAAGGAATGATATATACTACAGACAAATCCTTTTTCTATCTGGATGAGGTTAAAGAAAGAAAAACACAGAACAACACTAAAGTAATTTCAAAGGAGTAGTTTTTGTTCCATTTTTATACATTTATTCTAGGTCATAGGAACATGATTGTGCCGTTAAGTGTTCAAACTGTATTACCTAGCCCCATGCATTCTTCCTGTTGGAGCTCTGGAGCCTACTAAAAAACTCTTCAGTTGTTCCTGTGTTACTGGGAATGCAAATTCTCATTTTATGAAGGCTTTTAAGAGTATTTGGAGTACTGCATTCAGCAGTTTGAGGGTTGGAATGAAATACGCATTCTGAGTAACAGAAATGTAAAGAATATGAAGTATATAGGATTTATGATGCAGGAAACAAAAAGGTTATTACCTTAATGCTTATTGTCCCACAACAATATTTGCAGCAATTTCTAGCATCCTCTCCTTTTGCTTTGCTTATGGATCAATTTAAGCAAAATCAGACTAACTCAGCCTGACCTTGATAGGGGTACAGTTGTGGAAATATTCTTGATTGTTTTTAAAAAGGCACAAAGCCCTTCATAAGTTAAATTCTGAGTGCCTGTGCTGAGCATCTGACAACTCACAAGTGGCTTTTTGCAGCTCTTGCAGAGTGATGGCTGTTGATATGCGTTGGGTGTGATGGTTTGTTTGTTTGTTTGTTGTTTTTTTTAGTGGAAGAATATAAGTGAAATAAAGGATCCTCTTGAGAAACAAGAAGCTTGTGATAAATTGTTTAAAAATGAAGAGGAGGAGTATAGTCTCTATGAAGCGCTGAAATTTTTGATGCTTAACACTGCCATCGAATTATACAACGCTGATAAAAATGGAAAGAGAGTGCCTGTCTTCTCCTGGCTCCTGTTTGCACGGGATACATCCAGCAACCCTTGTCAGTTAATGCATAATCACCTGAATCATATTGGTCACAGTGGAGGCCTTGAGCAAGTAAGGAGAGATTGTTCTTAAAGTGTTATTTTCCTGTTTTGGAAATTTTAGTTTCAAGCGGTTTAAGAAATCACCCAGCTTTTGTTGAGCTGGCTGAAGTGTCTGGTCTTCTGTTGGGAAAAACGTGTTAGAACTACTTGCTTGTAGTGAGAGTCTGTAAAGACCCTCCTCTGAAATACCAGGTTTTGTCTGGTGGCTGGCAGGTAGCATTCTTTGGAAGTAGAACACTTGTATTGATCTCTTAGTTGCTAGCTGCTAGCTTTTTAAAAACTGCCATGATAAAAGCTAATACTCAAATTATGAAGACGTGTAGCACATACATGTGGCGAATTGTAATAAGCTAATGATAGTTACTGTTTTATACATGGCATAAATGGTACACATATTACAAAAAAGCCCCAAACCAAAATGGGTAGAAGTTAATGAGCTGAATATTCTGAAAGATTTTGGAAACATCCATTTAAAAAAAATCCCATTGAATTCATTACAAGCAGGACACTGCAGTTAAGTTCAGTACTTAATTGTAGATACTAGAAACATGGAAGTATTATGTTTTGGTTTTGCTTTTTATCTTAAAAATCTGACAACTGCAGTATAGACTGCAGTTTGTGAAAATAGATGATTCCTTTGTGACTTTTTAGCTGCTCAGTTTAGTTCAGGGAGTTATGTTGCCTATATTTGCGCTGACTAGATTGGTTTATTTTGGTAAGATTCTTTCTAAAATGTTATTTAGAACAGGATACGCTTGCCAATCTAGTAGACAAGGTAGAAGCTTTTTACAACTTCTTTTTCTGAATTCCTTCTCCTGTCAACAAGCTTTGTAAAGGCTTTCCATTTACTTTTTATTTGGCTGGAAAGTTCAAAGTACCCTTTAAGTGTGAAAGGATCATTGCCTGAAACCTGCTCTTGCCTGGTTTTAAGTGACTTAACAGGATGAATACTGATAAAAGAGAATGACTTTCCTACCTGCTTGCAGTAGGAGGACACTGTGTAAAGTAGTTTTCCTTTAGGATTATTTTCCTACTATGCCACCACGGGTCTGAAAACCTTCTTGTTAAATGCATGGTATCATAGAAGTGTATGATGGAGATACTAAACGAGAGATGCTCATGTAAATGCCTTCTCACTTCAAAATTTTTGTCTTTGAAAAATTACATCAGATAGGTATTAGTTTAATATTTTATGAGGAAAATCTTCTAGAAGGTATGTTGAATTTTACACAAATATTTGTTTATTCCAATGTAGGTGGAAATGTTTCTTCTTGCTTATGCTCTGCAGTATACCATCCAAGTGTACCGACTCTATAAGTACAGCACTGATGAGTTCATCACACTTTACCCCAATGACCCAGAGGAGGACTGGCCTGTGGTGACTCTCATAACTGAAGATGACAGACATTATAATATTCCAGTCAGAATGTGCCAAGAGACGATGCTGTAAACAAGTGATTTTTGGCAGACAAATCTGTGCTGCTTATGGAGGTTTTCCATGCTATTTTGAAACAGGACAATGACAAAAGCCATGTGATAAAGTCAACAAAAATCTGAAATCTGTGTTTTGGAAGTTGACATCTGAAATAAAGCATTAAATAGGTGCTATTTACTATTTTAAATAGTAGAAGTTTTGCAAGCATGGCTTTGTCTTCTGATTAAAAAAAACCCGAAGCTTCTGCAGTCCTTTTTTTGAAGGACTTTGAATAGAATTGCCAAAACTATAGGTTTATTCCTTTCATTTCTTTTAGTGAGCCTCTGTGGTAAGACATGATTGAACTTTTTGCTCCCCAAAATTAAGACAATTGAAATTTCTGGGAAAGTAAGGTGGCAATGTCTTGGCTGATATTTATAATAGTGCTTAGAAGCCATTTATACAAATCTTGTGTCTTGGGAAGTAATACAGTTCTTTTGCAGTTGGAATTTAATGCCTTTCATAGTTTATGCTCTAAGAGAGTTATTACTTAAAGTTTTCTAATGCTTTGGGTTGTTTTTTCCTACATAAGTGTCTCTTATTTAGAAGCCGTTGTCTGTTACACTGAAAATGAGCTGCTCTTCCCCTTCAACCAGTGGAGGGGAATGTGGCAAATGTGGTAAGGGAATATAAAAGCTGTTTGATAGTCAATCTCAAATTGAAAGACTACACAGAATTCCCACTTAAATTATGACAACTGATAGGAGATAGCCACGTGCCTGTTAACTTCCACGTCTGTTCATGTTATTGTTCCTGTAGTGTTAATCCTCTCTGGCAGCTGCTCTGGAGAACATGACGGTTTTAATTTCTCCAGGGAGTGCAGTAGATGGAAATAAACTTTTGGTGCAGCTTACTCCTCCCAAGAGTGGAGATGCAGGAGGTTCCATTTCTGCTTAGTTATTCATTATGCTTTAAACTGAAAGAATACAGAATGTATCAGATGCTGGAAGTGCTGACAGATCTTTAAAAAATAATTAAATAATGAAGCATTCAGCTTTTAGGTTCAGGTAGAAGTATGTCTTACAAATGACTTTTGGAACAAGAGAGTGAAAGCTGATTTAACTGAAATGCTGGTCATACACAGGTCACTTGGCTTCTCTGAGAAGGCCTTCTTATGTAAATGGGGTAAGGTTGTAAAAACCTTTCATTTGAATATTCTGGGGAAAGTGGCATGCAAAATTCTTCTGTTCTAGTTGAAATTAATTTGTTAGCTATTATTGTGAAGGGTAATATACACAATGAAAATGTGTATTCACTATGTTCTAAAGTGTGTTTTATTAAACACATTAATGAGGCTTATCATGTACTCAGTGTTATATTTCTTATGTTTTCGTTGCCTTCTAAATCAATTTGTTTGTTACTGAAAATTCCTGGGAGCTACAAGGGAATAAAAATAAACTTTATAAATTCATCTGGCAGTATTTTGTTTCTTGCTTTATGGCCTATGCTTTATATTTTTAATGATTTGATTATTGAAATCTGCATTGAAGTTAGTTTGTTCATGAAAGCTGTAAAGTATAGTAACCTATGTAAAAGAAGTAATTATTGACTGCTTGCACATGGGCAGCAAAACCAGGTTATTCCCTGAATTGCTGTTATCCAAGAAAAGCTGAAGAGGAGGAAAAATAAATTAACTTTTGCAACTCACAACTCTGATAGAAAACTTGTAGTTATGATTTAATTAACTGAAATTATCTAATTGTGATATATTCTTGAGACTTAACACCTATTTGAAAAAGGTATTGTCACACATTTAGAGCAGTAGTTCTGAATGTATGACAAAAGTCTCTAAAGCAGAGGCTTTTTAGGGGATGAGTTTGTAGCCACTAGGACTGGAAAATTCACATAATTGGCTTGTATCTTGAACTGGGAAGGTGGGACTGGGCACAAGGTGCTTAAGTCACATATTGTATTTCTTCACTAAAAACTTCCAGTGTCTACACAAAGCTTTTATTTTGCCTTTATTCTGTTTCCTAGTAAGTTATAAAGGTAATGGATGCCTGGTGCTGTAGCAGGCAATCTATCCAAGCTCAGGTTGGGTGTGGCTGGGAGAAGCCTGATGGTGTCCTGTGGGACCTCACCCGGACCTGGTGTGTTTGATTCAGGACTGTGCCTTTATTCAGACAGCTGAGCCAAAGCTTGGCCAGTGCTTGGCCAAGTGTATTTTTGTGTGACAGCAACAGCCCTCTCATCCAGAACTAGTGAAGGAGGCTGGAGAGCAATGTGGGAACTTGTGTCTCACCTGGATGGTGGATGTGTTCAGAGAACCATGTAGATGTTGAAGGAAGTGTGGAGAGGGAGCTCTTGCATTGCTTTTCGAGTGCAGGGCTCAACTTGTCATCTTGTGTCCCTGGTATGTAAATAGTGTTGGTTGTGCAGCTCCTGCATCTTGTTTTCTTCTGGACATAATTGCCATTTGTTTTCCCACTATGCCAGCCAGCAGGATAGGACCAAGAATGTCTGAAGATGGCCAAACGTACTTCATCAATGCTCCCTTTTCTGCTTAATGCTGGGAGATGACAGGAACCTTGTTCCGGAAGCTGGCTGCAATGAATATTTGTGCTGTGACATCAACTAATGTGCTCCAAGCCAGACACATCCAAAGAATATAGCCATTTATGAATTTTTTGAGGAGGAACTTCAGGCTCTCAGAAATGGAAAAGAAATGTTATTAATTCCACAGAGCCGAAAGTGAAGCAGGGAAAGTTCAGCATGGTAAAAGCCTCCCAAAGAAGGCAGCTCTCTAGGCCCCTTTCCCCAGAGCACTCATTTCTGTCTGGGTGCTCTTCTATTCACAATGTCTATGTAAGTACTAGGATGGCATAAAAACCACCCTGAAAGTGTATTGAAGAACTGGTCAGTACTGACAAAAAATTGGTTTATCAGGGCTGTTGGGAGGATACTGTGGCATGCTGAGGAAGGAGGGGCATGCTGAATATGATCCCAGCTGTTTCCTCTAGGGCATTGTTTGCCCATTTTGCCCCTTTGTGGAACTGTGGGGTTTGGGGGTGGTAGACATCTGCCCACCAGGTCCTTGACAGGATACACTTCCTTTGGGTTGTTGCAGCAGTCAGCTGCTTCAGGGGCTTTAGTAGGTGGCCTGTGCATGTGCTCTTCAGTGTCAGGCTTTCAGTCAGAAAAATACGATTTTTTAAAATGAAAAAAGCCCAACCCCTCATTTTATTGAAATGATGTTTTTATGTAGGCTGAACACGGTGGATATTTTCCTCCCCCTATCTCTCTTACCTTTCTAGAATCAGATAATTCTGCTTGTTGCAGAATTGCGAGCTGCTTGTGGCTCGCTGGGATGGGACAGAATTCAGGCACTGCTCTTGTTAGATCTATCGCACACTCATACATGTTATATTAAAACGAAAAAAAAGAAAAAAAAGACAAAAAAGAAAAACAAGGTTACAACAATTCTGAAACAAGTACCATCCTTCTGAACACAGTCTGGTCTGTGGTGTTTCACAGACCATTCGCTGGAAATGTTCACTTGGGGCCCACAGCTGTCCCCGGGCTCTGAGTGGTGTTGCAGGGGAACCCAGGAGCCCCTCACTCCTGCAGGGCGAGCCCACCCTCCCCTCCCGGGTGTCACCGGCTGTCCCTGCAGGCCAGGGGATAGCCCAGGGACAGCCCAGACTCCCACACCGCCCAGCTGGTGGCACCCGGAGCCCTTCCTTGCCTTCCTTCCCGAGGCACAGCCAGGGCATCTGCTGGCTTCTCACTTCACCGTGGTGCTCCTGCAAACGCAGGGCGCGGTGATGATACACAAATACACCAATACCGATCGTGCTGAGGAAATACGGTACGGCCAAAATGCTTTGCCTTGTGACCTAGTGATCTACTGATCTTTGCTTTGGGATCCAGAGATCTCAAAAGACCACAGTTTAGCAGCACCAGCCTTATCTTTAGAGACTTGCATGACAGGATATATTAGTTGAAGTTCCTTAGTGCTGAGGTAGGTGAGAGACTTTTTGAAGACATATGGAACACTGAGAAATGAAGGAAGTGGTAAGAAACTTGAGGTTTTTCATGCCTTTACATTTTTAGCTTTTTGAATATCAAGTAGTTGATCTGTTTTACACCTTGAATAAGAATCTGCTAGCAGGAGCTGAAATTTTTAGCAAGCCCTCTCTTTGGCTGCTGAGTATCTGGTTTTGTTTATGTATTCATCCAAACCTTCAGGTGATGTATTGAGGCATGCGAGTCTTCACAGCCAGAATCATTCTCTAAGAGTGAATCCTGAGCAGTGATTCTGGGATGACTTATTCCTGCTTCATAAACATGAGGCTTCATAGTGTCTAAAATAATGTATGGTGAGAAATGGTGAGGTTGGAGTCTCACATTTTCCAAGAGTATAAATCAAATAACTTTTAAAATGTATAAACCTGTTAGTTTCCAACTGCAGTTGAAAGCACACAAAGCATGTTTTATTTTTACTGTCCTTATTATAGAGGGGAAAAAAACAGTCATAGCTGAGATACTTACAAAGACTTAAAGTGCCTTGAGAAAACAGACTGTACTGTACTGTACTGCTGTTACTGAGATGATAAAATTTATTTCTAACTGAAAGATATACTCAGCGTAAAGCTGAATAGGCTGTATATCTAGGATTCACTGACTGATCTGTTACTGTCCTCATGTTTCTGAATGTCTTCTGCATCATAGGAATTCTTCAGGTTTTGCATAAAAGGTAAGAGGAATAATAAATTGAGCAAGGAGGATGTACAGGATGGGGCATAAACCTGCAAAATGTGTCCATTTCACTCAAATTCTTTCCAGAGCCCTCTACTTTGAATATTTTTTTCAGTATTGCATAACATTTTGGCCTTTGTTTTGTGCAGAAGACCTGGGTGTTTTGCTCAAGGAGTGGTTCTGCAGAACTGAAAGAGGTTGAGTGCGAGCTTGCTTCTTGCTCTTCCTAAGCAGGTTCATCCCTTGCTGCCAAACTTCAGCTTCTGTGCCAGTGAACTGCATCATGAGTGCACTTGCATTTTGGAGGATTGTGTTCCTTTCAGAAAGTCAACAAGCAGCGGTTTAGAGCAGTTTCTCTTCTCTCACCTGAGCGTGTCTTTTGAATTTATATTAAAAAGGGGGACAGAAGAAACAATAAAATTTTTTCTCTGGGGTCACTGTCAAGCTGCTTGGCTAATAGGGTTGAAAACATGGAGGAAAGGGAGGGTTTACAACTAAAACAGCAAGAAACCCACCAAGTTTCAGTGCGTTAATAGTTTATTTCCCTTGTGTTAAATAGCATTTGCATAGTTGCAGGACAAGCTGTCTCCTTGTGTGAGCCTCAAGACTCTCACCTTCCATTCAGGCCCCTTAAAATCGTCCCCAGCAAACATCCACCCGGAGCATTACTGGCCTCCTGCATCTCTTGCAGATATTTCCACAGGGGATGGCACATGGTTCTGGTGTACTAGCTTTTAAGTATCTAATATTAACATTGCTTTTAGACAATCAAGTGGTTCCACGGTGTTCATTTACTGATGAGCCCTCTTTAGAGCTCTCTTCACTCAGATGTTCTGGATTTTGTCTCATGAAACATATGTTGCAAACATAAAACCTCTTTTAATTACACAAAATAGTGCCTTTTTAAAGTAGGTGGCTGAAAACATTGTTTTTTAAAAAAAAAGGAAAAGGCAAAATGAATTGGAGCAGTGCTTAGGGATGTTTAAAGCAAATCTGTGATAGCTTCAACCGGGTTTGTCAGGCACCTCTACGGAAGGTCCAGATATCAATACAATCCCCCAACAACCCATCCCATGGATGCTCATCCTGATGTGTCTGCCTTCCCAAAAATATGTAAAACAACAGGCTGGAAAATTCAAAGGAAATAATGGTGTGAAGTTTCCTTTGAGGAGCTAGGAGAGAAGGTGTAAGATCTGCAGCTGTGGAGGCATCCTGTTGCACCGCAGGGACTGTGTTATCATCGGTGGGGGTTGCCACCAAAACCCCTGGTTCTTTAAAGAAATGCTGCACTGCAGGATGTGAGAATGAACCACCTGCTCATGGTAGGTGGGCTCAGCACAGTGCAATCTATTTTGGCTGTAAGTTTGGGAGCACAGGCTCCAGCTGCCAGGAAAATATTTGTCTGCTCATGAGACACGGTTATTATGTCACCTAGAGGAAGGAGGCCCAGCTGCAGAACAGCCTGTGTAGACTTCATAACTGGTTGACTTTCTCCTGGTTAGTCAAGCAGCACTCATGCTCTGGTTTTCCTCCCTGTGGGTCTCCATGCATGTCACAGGGACTCGGAGAGTGTGTGCTGTGGTCATCCAACACATCCTCATTCAGAAGTGTCGTTTACAGGCAATAGTGAGGCTTCTGCTCTCTTAGTGCCGTACCTGTGTTAGTGTCAGTACTTTTTTACCTGCCTGCAGTAAGGAGCCCTTTCCCTTTGCACAGAATAGGCCTTCCCCCAGCAGCACAGATGCTGTAAACCTGCAGCAGAGCTGCATTCCCCCACTTTGTCACTGATTTTTGGACACAAAAGCAAATGCTGTGCGGAACCACCCACAAATGGGAGGGTTTCTGTCTGGAGTTGGGCACTTTCTCATCTGAGGTCTGTGCATGCCCTTTGGGGGAATAAAATGTATTGTATTTCAACATACGTCGTTAATGGAAGAGCTAACTGTCATCATTACCAATGGAGGTCAGAGGAGGGGCTGCTGATGGCTATGAGGGAGAGGAGACTTTCAAGACTGCAAGCTAAGAAGGTGAAGTAATTACGCTATTTGTCCTCATACTGCATGTCTTACCTTTTACCTGCTTCAGATCAGGCCCTTTGTTTCTTAGGAAGAGTGAAATAAAGCCTACAACGTCCCTGAAAGAGAAAGCTTAGTTTGAGAAATGTCAAACTTGCTACCATGGGACTCTTGTTTGTGCTGTCTGGCCTTGCTCAGCCTGCTCAAAACGAAGCAGCATGGCAGTAATTCTCAAACCTGTTTCCAAACAGGCTCTGGCCTTCCGAGCCATGGGATGTTGGCTCCCTTGGCCTGGCCTCATCAGCGGGTGCAGAGAACTGGCAGGCACAAGAGCAGTATCTTTTTCTGAGCCCTATCCAATCTCCCTTTTCTTTTCCAAGATTTTTTCTAGCATGGCCTCCTGACAGGGCAGTGCTCTGGGCAGGGAGAGGTTGGGCAAAGTCAGGGACTGCTCCGTGCATGGGACAGCTGTGCCAGCAGGTACCAGCAGCCAGCAAGTGGGAGATGCTGGAGAGCAGGATGGGGGAGCTGGACATGGCGAGAGCCATGAAGGTCCCCTCTGAAGGTCCCCTGGACAGCCCTGCACCCAGGTCCAGGAGAAACAGACCTGTTGTTCCCAGCCCTTCACAGATGCCAGGAGGATAAAAGGGTGATCACAGATCCCACAGATGCCAGGGGGTTGAGAGGGTGGTCATGGAGCCCCAAAGGAAGGAGACAAGAAGAAACAAGGCAGGAACTGAAGGGCTGACAAGGTGCAGGAGACCCTAAGGCTGGATCTCTGCTCTGGGCCAGTGTCAGGAAACCTGAGGCAGCAGGATCCCAAGGGGTTATAAGCAAAGTCTTTGCTCATGCAAAGTCTTACCATGGTACCTCTCCAAGACCATTTTAAAACCAGTGGCTGCTCGAGTGTCAAAACACTGAAAGCCAGTCTTCTCATTGGATCTGGGTGGCTCAGATTTCATCCTTTGGGAGTACCCAAGGAATGTGTTCAAAATAAAAAATATATTTGATTAATAATGCTTTTGCAGCTTCATAAGAACAGCTTTGGTGACCTGCCAGATGGATGAATCTTCTCCTGATATTTTAGTTGCCTTGGCCTAATGGAAATAATGCTCTCCTTTTAAATACTAAGTGTCTGTTTAACAGGAATGACAAAAGTATTTGATTTGGTATGGAAAAATTATTCTGACCGTGGCATTTCCATATCAACAACACTTGAAGGCTATGTATGAAATAAAGAGCTTGTCTTGCATCATTTTATGGATACCTTTGGATTTCATTAACTTCAAGTTAAGACCCTGCAGTTGGCAGCATCATGCTCATAACTCTAAAGCAGTTTGAGTGTTGGATTGATTTTTCACCAGGAGGTATATTTTGCTTTTTCCAAATGAAAAGAGCATTTTAGACCATGTCAGATTATCAGAATTATTAAAACAGAAGCAATCAGAATCATGAATCATATGCAAACTGTTAGAACTTTAATTAAAGTAATTAGAATATGAAAGCTATTGGACAATATTGGAGCACAGATCCCCCTCAAAGAAAGCATGGATCATTCTTTTTAACAATGCAAAAACATACATCTCTGTTAAACATATAAACAGCACTCAATTTTAATGCAACACATACTTCTATACTTCTGACCTTAGCAGTCATTTTAAAAATGTACAAAATTTTAACCTTCATTTTTCTTTAAAGAAAACCCACATGTTTAAAGCAAAGCAAAACAGTCGTTAAAAAACCAGCAGCTTTAGCATGTGTACAAATTACAGAAAGCAACACTTATTTTGAGATAAACGAACTGGAATTCTACAAGTATGATAGAAAATGATGCATGAGGTAACATTTCATTTAAAATCTAGGATCCCTGTACTGTAGTTCCAAACAGTGCTCTGGCTTGACACCTACAGTCCTTGCAAAATTGACTTGTTTAAGTAGTCGAGGATGGCTATTAGGCACACTGCTTTGCATAAAGACAGCTTTATCCTAAGAAAGAATCTGATATTGATGCTGAAAGATATTCTGAAAGAAATGAAAACCCGCTGATATCTCTCACATGAAATATGCATTTGCCTAGTTCTCAGATTTACCTTCAAATTATAGAAACAAACTGAAAAATGGGGCCTTTTCTCTACAGAAATGTGTTGATAGAGAATGGACCTGAATCCCAGGGCAACTTTGGCAAAGTGTGTCTAGCTTCTGCTTTTATCTCTTTCAGCGCTGTTTGCCTCCTGAGAACAGAACAAGATGTTGTCCTGCAGAATAATCCCTGGTCAGAGGGCCAGCCTGGGAAAAGATGAGGCTCCCAAACTTCCTTTCCCCTCTTTCCTGAGCAAGAGTCTTCAGATTTTGGGTTGCCTTTTTTTTAGGATGCTGCTTCCAGACACTACTCACTATCCATTCTAAAAGTATTTCTGTAAAACTAAAAACAAGTCAATTTTAGAGAACCCAAAGGCACAATTAGAACATGCAAATATGAATTCAGTATTTTTAGGCATTTCTGTGACACTGCTCCCTGTAGTATCCAAGCATCTTTCACCAGTATTAGTGAATGTTATCCTTATAGCATCCCTCTGAGACTGGAGAACCTTCTGTCCTTGTAGTATCATGTTACAAATGGTGCAGTCTGACTTTGCATGATGTGGTCAAAACTATCTTTGTTCAGAAACTGCATCAGAACTGAGATTTCCTGGGAGTTACCTCTAGACAGTTTGGTTCTCTTCCATGCTGACTTCCTGATGTGAAGACAAAATAGTTCTCAGCTGCTGCTCTGTACTTTAGATTTTGCTCAACGTTTGTAGTTTCCTTCTAGAGTGCCCTTGTGGCTGGTCCTGCTCAGGTATGCAAAGATGAGAGCAGGCTGTGTGACACTGGCTTCTCCACTGCAAAAGGCACAACCAAGTTTGCTTTCTGTTTTTCTCCTAGCACTACAAAGTGTTTTTCCTCTAGTAACTAGGATCTAGTGAAATGCCCAGTAACCTTTAAATGCCAGAGAACCTTTCACTAAAGACGATAAACAAAGGGCTTATTGCTCTCTTTGCCCACCAGTATGGTCCTTGCAGGGTAACACAGTGCAGGCTGCTTGCAAAAGACACTTCAGCTCATTCATTTGCAGCCATCTGTCCGTCTCTGTCCACATACACACACTCACTCCTCTACACTCACATGTGTTCCTCCTCAGGCACTCTCAGAAGTTTTTTGTCCCATGTAGGTGAAACAAAGTCTTTCTCAAAGGGAATGCTGCTAAGCTGTGCTGCCCAAACCCTCTGAAATGCATTTCAGCTATTCCACCAGACAAAGTCCAATTTGAATTTCTGTGGCCTGTGGTGGCAAAACGCCCTGCCAAACAGCACAAGCAGCGCAGGGGGCTTCGACACTACCTGAAATCCCAACTTCAAGTCTCTTATCACAAACCCTCCATAGGTGTCTGCCTTCACAAGACTAAGGCAGAGGCAGTAACACCACAAAATAATCTAAATGATATAAAATAAGGGAGCAGACAGAGCAATGTTCTGAAAGATCAAAACCTGACATGATTTGAGCTTGATTGCCTTCATGATGGTGGGCGCTGTTTCTGCCATTTGAAAACACAGGTTAAGCCTTGCATCCTGTGCATTTGTTTTTTAAAAATATACAAAGATATTGCAGATAATTTTATTCAACCAAGTGAAAAACTTGTTGATGGTAATAAGCAAGGAAATGTCATCTACAAAACTAGGCGTCTTTAACTTTTTTCAAGATTTTGCTTTTGCAATTTTGTGTGCTAGCAAACTTGGTGGATAAAATCAGTTGATCTAAGTAACCAGTTAATTTATTGCCTGTAGCCTTCCAGTTGTTTCACTATAGCTTTGGAGGGATTTTTTTGTTCATCATAATAGACACAAAAGCAGAGTTACAATTGCTTTGGAGAGCAAACTACAAAATTTAGCAATGAATGTTAGTTCCAAGCTCTGGTATTTTCTGCATGTGTACATACACCTTACTTGCCACCCAGGCAGTAGTCTCCTTAAAAGTTAATGAAATTAATTTTTTTTCAGTTTCGCATTTTTTTCTTTGCATTTCTGTTGTGGGCTTTTTGCTGAATTATGGATAAAGCTGCTGTTCCAATTTTTACATCCTTTCCTAAGAGGGGATTTATATGCTCTCATTTGCAGAATGGCAGGCCAAGCCATTCTATTATGTAAATGTAAGTATTTACTTTGCATTACCTTGATTACAAAGGGGAGTTATGAGAAAGAGTAGCTTTTTTTTTAAATGTTGAATGATGCATATGGAGAGAGATGGGAGAAAGCAGGTGGTAAGTGTAATTTCTTGCTGTTTTCAGGCAGTTTTGCTTAGAGAGTTAACGGGTGAAGTGCAGTACAGTACTCAAATACTTTATCTGCAGATACAATAGCTTGTTTTTGCTTTGCTCTCATTGTGGGCTCCCAGAGGGTGGGAGGGAATTGTAAAGCTGGCTCTGCAATACCGAAGTTTTGTCATCAGCAAAAGAATCTGTACAGCTCAACATTTTTGCTCACATATCTACATTGTAGACCCCTGTTAGGCACCGTCTCTCAATCCTGAACCAAAAGCCTAAAAAAAGACAAGTAATCTGAAGTCCTTTAAGATGAAGGGACCTCTCTAGGTTCCTGGCTGAATCAGAGAACAATTTAGGTTGTAAGGGGATTGCAGGCAGTTCTCTTGCTAAGTCCCCTTCCATTCAAAGCAGGGCCACCTTTGATACTGGACCAGGCTGCTCATGTCCAGATGCATTTTAAACCTAATGGATTGCCCCTGTTAATCAGGCTTTTCAACTCACTGTTATACATTCGGTTGTGAAATATACCAAGCCTCCATGCCTCAAACTATTCTGTGCTGCTCTGGGGATGCACTGCAAACTTTGCTGGAAAAGTCTGAGTACAGGTCTCTCCCTAGAAAGTCACAAGGTGGCTGGAGTAAAGAAATGAACTTGAATTAACTCATTTAATTCTTGATTTTAGATAAAGATGCCCCCCAATTCCTTCTACTTCTTGACTCTCCTTTTCAGCTTAGCAAATGAGAAGTAAAAAACAGTCCATCAAAGAAGAGTTTTATTGTAAGCTACTTTTTAATCACAGCGTTCATTGACATTCAGTCAGCATGACGATTACATTTTCCTTCTCAAAATGCCAACAGACAAAATAAGCCTAGCAGGAACCTTCAGAAGAATATGAGGAAATGTCTGAAGACATTGAACTTGGAATGACAGAAAATAATGAGGTAAAACTAATAAATAGATTTGAGCAGTGACAAGGTTTGGTAAAACTAAGGAAAAGTTTCCCCTTGGGATTACGGACCGAAGAGCATCTAGAAATAAACTGCCATTCTTCTGTTTTATTGAGATAGATTGGATGTCACAGTTATGAAATGCTGAGACTGAAGCTCACTCTCTAACCCTACAATTAACTTGCAAGAGCTGCAGCCAAAATGTCCTTCTGTGCAAGTCCACGCTCCAAGTCGAGCCTAAAGTTCAATCTCTCTGCCCCCGTATTTTGTCTTTAGTCTTTTTCTTCAGAACGTGCCAATTACTGAGAAGTCTGGCAGTGGTTTTGCTGAGGATTGCATCTATGTACTGACAATTGAACTTGGCTCTCCAAAGCAAATCCACACAAGCTGCCTGAGCCTGAGCTTGGAGCCAGGGCTACCCTGCATCCCACACCCTCCCGCTGCTCTGCACGGCTGCTGCAGCTTGTGACCACGCTTGGACCCAGTTTGCTGCTAAGCTGACAATTCTGCCTTGTTTCACAATGCTGTCAGGCTGCTATACAGTGTGTTGCAGGGCACAGAATAAATTCAGAGGTCCTCTTCCCACCTGGGACTCTACCACAAGCCCCCACAGCCTGTTCTGCACTGCATCCCCTCCACAGGACATTACTCCCTTGAAAATAGATGGTTTGCTGTATTCTAGCAGAAAGCCAAACATGAGCGAGGGAAGGGAATCCTAACATTTTATGGTTAAGCTGGTATTTGGGATAATTTGCTACCAAAATTGTGATAATTTTGTTGTGTTTAATTAATATTTATGTGGCATTTCCCCAATGCAGCCCTCTCAGTTACTCAGAAACTGGAAGATACGTAGTGTCTCCTTACTGCACATTATAAAACCTGCATGCTGGTTTATTTCTGCTTGAATCATCTTCAAAGATGTTTCACACTCCTGTCTCTGAAAGCTCCTCCGCTGGGAAACGAACATACTTAGTAGTGGTGCGGCATGGACACACTGCTCCTCAACCTTCAGTCTCTCTCCGGGGCAACTGAAAGGGAAATGGTGTTTTCTGCCCTCTGATTCCCTCATCTCCACACCATGCTGCTGTCTTTAGGAGGGAATACAATACCCATAAGATTTTCAGCAGGTCCTCTTTCTTTCCTATTCCAGTTAACTGATCTAAATCATGTTTTAGCTTAATGGTATAAGGTCTGCTGTTCCATTTACTCCTTTACGTAGCTTAAATTGCAATATTAAAAAATGGCTTAGTATCAGTCCCACATTAAGATCATGTTTAGACTTGAATCCTTGATCCAAGGAAGTATACAAAGGTCATAACAAAGTTGCCTGCGCAAGACTCTCACGTGCACACCCATGAACATATGCATGGCTTTCCAAGGGTTACTGCCACTATCCCCAGGTAACAACCAGTTGCACCCGCACCTGTGCCAACCTTGCCACAACCACAAGACCTCGGCGACAGACAAGCCATGCCTGACACAGTCCTGCACTTCACCAGCAGCGGGGCTGGGATGCTGAAACTGCAGGATGCTCTGTTCCTGTCACCACCTTGCAGCCCAACACAAAACTATGCCCCACGCCTCTGGCTGCCCGGGCCTGAAAGCATCCTTTCTCCCTTCTTTTTAAGCACGAGGCGCCATCCCACAAAAGAAGGCGATCCTGCCTTCAAAAGGTTTCTGTTTGTGGGCCGTGGCCTGCCCTGAATCAGCTGCATTCATCAGCCGACCCTCCGTCTGGGGCTGCTCCTCTCTGGCTGCAGATTCGGCGAAACACCGAGCAAGAGCCAGATATAAATCTCCTGCTCAAAGGGAAATATTTAGCAGCAAAATGAGTAGAAAACAAAAAGACTTCTCTGTTACTTACCCAATCCTCTCACTCAGGGCGGCTCTATCTAACAAGCAGGGAACTGAGCCCTCCTGCCTGGAACGGCTGTGCCAGGGGGATGGGGAGCGGGACTGCCCCAAGCCTGGGAACCCACTGCTGCACCCAAATGGCTTCAGGCACTGGCTGAGAAATGCAGAACTTTGTCCATCAAGTCCCGTGCTTGGTGAGCATGAGAGCCTGCTTAGGGCAGTGAGGGGAAAAAAGCCTGCTGTTTTCACTTAATTCTGAAAAAGGAAAGCTCGAGACAAGTTAACACAACTTTACGTACTTATTAAAAGCTGAAGAACATTAATCCACAGCTTATTAGTGTTCTGCTCGTATTTCCCACTGTGTGAGCTGCTCTCCAATACATGATGTAAGACGCAGATAAACTTTTTTCTCTTCTTATTGTAACTTCGATTGTGTAATTCCATTTGGAAAGGCCAAGTCTCCACATGAATTCCTTGAGATGACAGTGCTCCAGCTCTCTGACACAGAAACAGGATGGGTATCTATTGCAAAATAATTACCACAGAGATAGATAGCCATTTCATAAGCAACAGCACAAGAGAGAGAGAGCTAAGCTGTTTTACTAGAACTCAGGGAAGTACTTTTGGAAAGGAAGAGGTGCAGGACAGGGCATGTACCAGCACCTGCCTGACACTATTAGTGATGCTCTGACTGGGGCTGTGGCCACAGAGGGTGTCTGCCCATTCCCAGCCTGTAGCCCATCACAGCGGCTGCTTCACCAGCCCAGCCCAATTTGCTACTGACAAGGGAGCAGTGAGGTTTCAGGAGGTTGCTGAAGCTCCTGCCAACAGTCCCAGAAGCAGTCCCAGTGTCTGCAAGGGACAGAGGGAGAGCTCCCTCCTTGCTGAGCACCCTGCCTGCCCACCAGCAAGCATCGAGGGGCTGGCTGGGACCCACTCCCTGCAGAAACATCATCACATTCTCTTAATCTAAGCAAAGAAATGTAAAGAAATACGTGACCTGCGGGAAGCAGAAACAGATGCAATGCATGTATCCTCATGTCACTGCTTCAATTCTTGCCCAAATCCCACCACTCAGTATCTTGCAAAGTAAAGGACTATTAAGTATTACACATACAATTGAAAATTTATCTTTTACGTGCCATTAGTTCAGCTCTGTATGACCAATAATTAATTTTTTTATATTTGTTCATCTTTTATCTAAAGTACAAGCCTCCTTTGTTTTCAGATTTTTACTTTTTGGTGCAATCATTACCTTGAAACCTACATTGGTAATGCTCAAAATTCTTCAAAAATACTGCTGTTTGAATTTTAGTCATGTACCAAAAGAAATACTACACAAAAATATTTTCTTGCTTCATCTCTACAGTTCCTGAAAAACTGCATCTTGCGGACTTGGATACAAATGTACTGGAGAAACCAAAACTACATGAATAGAGGAGACCTCAAATGGCTACTGTGATCTGTAACAGTCTCTATACACATTATATACATATGACTGTTTGAGAACCTGTATTCAAGAATATGTACAGTCTACATCCTGCACACATTAATTTGTCTGAGGGTTTTTTAAAAATAATTTGTTTTAAACTACTGTCAAAAAGTATTTTTACCCTGTGGTGACACAGCAAACATGGTTACTGGTTTTAGTCTTACCCTCCTAGTGCCACTGCTCATTAAATGTAAACTGATTTGCAAACCTGTCAGTTAAAACAGTTATTTCTACATTTTTTTCTTATTGTATTTGCACATGTAATAAATTGGTACAAATCTTTCCAATAAAATGTAAAGTTCATTGATACAATGCCTTTCGTGATGGCCATAACTGGTTACTAGTCAACTCAGTAGTTTTGTAGAGACATTTTTAGCTGAATTTGGAAAAATAGGAGACGTATTGTAGTTTAAAATAAATGTACATAATATACAATATATATATATATATATTTATACACATGTGTATGTCTACATACACATATACTGATAAAACATTTAAAGTAATGTTTAGTTTTGATCAGTTCTCTGACTGCTGGGACTACCTGGCAAATAAATCTAGAAACAGAATTT
This sequence comes from Picathartes gymnocephalus, assembly GCA_013390045.1. Lineage (NCBI taxonomy): Eukaryota > Metazoa > Chordata > Aves > Passeriformes > Picathartidae > Picathartes > Picathartes gymnocephalus. The sequence goes on along the minus strand of WEKY01013799.1, from coordinate 33,161 downwards.
GTCCACAATTAAATAATAATTTCCACAACTTAGAAAAATATACTTTTACTAAATAAGGTTTAAATTAACCGATTTATGGATATTGGATGTAGGATAATGGTTTCCAGACTCTGACGTGATTAAATCTGAAAGGACCCAAGCTACTACAGACCGGTAACAAGCGCTGCCCCGCAGCCAAACACAGAAGAGCACAGAAACACAAGCTGCTGCTACAGCAGCATCGGTGACACACAAAACCTCCCTGCTTTCCTCACCTCTAACACAGCCTTCTTTTCCACCCAACCTGAGTCTCCCACCCGACCTCATGCTGTTATTCAAGGCGCACTCCAGCCACAAGCACATGGAGCGCACAGCTCCGCAGGGCTGATGTGATGCTGCCTTCAGAGCCAACACATCATCAAAGTCCCTAATTTCCAGCTTGGAGGACCATCAGTACTTGAGCTTCACCATATGGATTTTGATCTACTGCATAGGTAAATATATTGTAGCAAAACATACATTTGTCTGTGCGTGTGCATGTGTATAGAAGTATATATACACATCTACACACACATGTGAGTATGTGTACATCTCTACATAAAAAAATTCATGGAACTATGTGTAGCAACATTATATAGCATGGTATCCTGCATATGTTATCTGATCTCACTCTTTTTTAATATAGAGGCACCAGAAATAATTATAGAGAACAAATCAACCTTTAAAAATTAAAGTTAGATCAGTGGACAAGAACTTTGGTAAAGCTTGTCAATATTTATTTTTGTTTTATTCAAATACAGTCAAAGTCTATCGGTTGCTATCACCCTCTTCACAAGAGGAAAGTGCATGGTTTTTTTCCTAAAGAAAATTATATGTAAGCTGGGAATTAATGATTCAAGAAAATTCTGAATTAAATGTTTATATTTTTCAAAAGATTACTATCTTTCTGATGGAATGAAAGGTAAATAAAGTTCTTGTCCTGTGTGTTTTATCATATGCATATATATTTAAATATATATATATGTATGTCTCTCTTGATGTACCTGTGTGTTTATATACACACCCACACACTTCCAACATGAGAGAGGAACCTGTTTTTCTCCACTTTGTGTGGGGAGACTCCCACGTTCCTCCGTCTTGTACCCTGTGCAGTATAAGCTCTAGTGATGAGGCCAAACAAAAAGATATAGTTCACCATAGTATATTAGTTTATGTAGCAAAGTCATTTTCAAGCAAGTAAAATAAAGCTCTGTATTCCAAACTTCTTTTTCCATTTCTCATAAAGAAAAGGAAGGAAAAGGAGGGAGGGGAGGGAGTGGGGTTATGGCAGTAGCATTGAGCCAGTGGCACGTGGCGGTGTGCGTGTGCGAGTGTGCGAGCGCAGGTCCGCACACACACAGGCGCACAGGAGCAGGGCTTTGGTTGACAAATGCAGATTGTCCAGAGAAGGTGGATGCATAAGTAAGGAAGACTCTACAGTGATGCAATTGTATCTTTTATGTTTGCATGGAGTGAGAAAAAAAAATTNAAAAAAAAAAAAAAAAAAAAAAAAAAAAAAAAAAAAAAAAGAAGCAAAGACCTCTTTTTAGGTCCCTCGTCAGTGAGAGCATACTCAGTATGCTAGAGAATTTATCTGAAACCTTTTAAATCAAGGCCTCTTTATTACAAAAATAAAAACGAACAAACAAAAAAGTATGAGAGACGACAAGATGCTGAAGCGTCACTCCAATCGTCCCTGCAGAGAACAATTGCATCCCATTTCTTATTCATTCTCTTCTCTCATTTCTACGATGTCTGTCATTTCCTCCGTGTGAGGCATGTCGGTCATTGCGGAGTCTTCACCTTCTGCAGCTGTCTCATTCTCATTCCTCTTCTTTTTCTAGATTGAAACAAGCATCCAGAAACCTATCAGTAAGTTGTGCATGAACACACTCCCACCAACTCTGGACACTAGGAGAAGTGAGGTGAGAATTTGGTTTGTTTGGAGTATGTTATTAAAAATGAGAATATTTGTGTCACATCTGTGGCTTGCCACTAATAATTTGGCTTAAGTTAGAAGATTTCCATAACCTTTCTGGGGCTCAGCTTTCTCCTTTCTAACATAAATGCCATCAGGCATTTCTTATGCTAAGCAACATCCAAAACAGGCTTCAGCATGACTGGAGGGAAGAGAGCATCTGGAATCTTTTACATCACAGACTTTTTATTTAAAAAAAGGAAGGAAAACAAAATGTGAGAGAAGGAAAGCTTCTCTAGGGAGGGAGGCGAGGTGGCGACCTAATTTCTCAAATGTCAAACTTCAGGAATTTTACAAGATGTGAGCATTCTGGCTTTTCTTAGTTTTGCTGATCCACTGTGATTCCTTGCCTCACCAAGGCCAAGTAATCTTAGAGTATTTTTCACTAGCAGGAGCAGGAGGTCATTCAAGAGTCCTATGATTCATCCAGGATGTCCTGGATTAGTAAAGCTAAGAAGAGTTCAGGCCCCTACAAAACAAGTTGAAGCATCTGTTCCTTATTACCCATTTCTCAGCAGGCTGACTAGTTTTACTGAAAACAATTGTACAGCTGACAAAATATCCCCCACAGGTATTACTGATTCAGCTGAGATGGGTGTATCAGAGCTCCAAAATTTCAGAGGTGTCTACACAACATTTGATCTGCAGCTTTCCAACTGCAGGTGAGAATAACCTGGTATATAGAGCTACTGGTTGGCTCTGCCACTGTCACATTGAATAAGGAATAAATTAGGTTGGTACAGTTATTACTCCTACTACCTGCACTCACCACTGAGAAAAATTAAGCACCATGTCCCTGGCCAGAAATACTGTGTGAGCTACTACGGTAACAAACTAGCAAGGAGGATGTTGTGAAACCACAGGTCAACCCAAGCTATTTCAGAGTCTAAAAGTTTTACTTATTGGTTCTCAAGGCAAACATGACAAATTAAGCATGACAGAGATTATGATTCTTCTATTGTCTTCTGAACCTTGCACACTTTGATTTCTTGCCATGGCCTGCACTATTAACACATATCAAAAATGATTTTAGGTTGTTCCAAAATAAGGCTTTTAGATATTCTATTTCTGTTGGTTTTTTTTTTCTTTTTCAATAACAGAAGTGGTGGGACCTAGTGCCCTACACGGTGCCTTGAACACATAATTGAAAGGGAACAACATGCAGGTACTGCAATGTACCCAGTCACTCAGGTACAATATTTATCCTGTATTTGACTTAATTTAGTGGAACCTTCTTCAAAATCCATGTATCACTACTACTCCGCACATGCAGGATTCTAGTATTTAAAATATGTAAAAATGTGCCTGTTTAATTATTTGTAAGCTCTTATTGTCAACTGCTGCAGGAGTATGTCTTGTTTTAAGCCACTCCTCTAGATGGCAAAAAACCATAAGCACCTGTCCTTCTTGCCCATTTTCAGCAGAGCTGGTTTTATAAAGAAATAGAAGCATATATAAAGAGGTACGTGTATTACATAATGTACACACACAGATATAAATGTATTCACCATGTAATACTACATAACACTTCCATGGCAGAGAACTTGGAAGTTGCTGGAACTTTAAAGTTCTTTCCAACCCAAACCATTCTATCATTCTGTGATTCTGTAATTCTATGATTCTGTATACATATAAATACACATATTGGAAGCTTGGATGAGTAGTTCCTATGCCTACGTAACAAGGCTATGTTGTAGTGCAGGAGCAAATATACAGCACAAAACTGCTGGTGGTAAGGACATCCATGATACACGTGTTTTGAGCAGCAAGAGGCTCTCTGACTACTGACCAGTATGTCCCATGGCCTAGGTGCCCACTGGCATCTTTTGGTTTCATTTCAACCCAAAGACTTTCCAAGCTGCACACTCCTAAGACTTAGCAGGGAAGCAAACCAAAGTGAGCATTCTGGAGAGTTACATTTCTAAAGAGTACTCTTAATCTGAACTAAAATCGACTATATTCATCACTTACTTTCACCAGATCCCACAGAAACTAATTCTTACCTGTTTCCTATAGACATAACAGGCCGCTATTGCAACCATGGTGGATTCTCCTACAAAACCAGCTAGAAGGGATCCTACTCCAAGAGTGGCTCCATGAACTCTGTTAGAGGCATAGAAAGAAAGCAGTCATTGTTGTGAGAATGCATGATTCATAATTACATTTTCAGTGGCATACAGAACCAATCTGCTGATAGAAATATTTTCTTCAAAGACATAATACACTGCCTAAGAGAATAACTGGTATTTTAAAGGACTTGTTTGTTTTTAATGGCTTCGCTGTTTAATAAAAGAAGCACACTGAATCAAATTATGGACTAAGAATTTAAAGTCTTGTACAGAGTGCTGTAGAATAGATTATTTAACTTATAAACAAGATATTCTTCCATTAGCTTTCTCAACAGTGTGTTTAATAACATGGAAATAAATTCCCCTCAGGACACGTTTTTGCCTCTTTGACATTTGTGTATTTTTTCCAAAGGGACATCACTATCGTGACTGTCTAGAGCAGTCATGCATGTAAATTTGTAAATGTTTCTTTTCCAGACAGTGACACTACTTAGGCTTTGTATCACGGTTAGTATTTGGAGAAAATGTTCTGAGCTATGCAAATTCAGCTACCAAGTGACAGGGAAGAGAAACAAAGAGGAAAGGAAACCCATGGGTTCTGTGAGGAATAATGATTTACCCTAAGTAAGGCAGCACGATCAGACTGGTGATGAGGACAATAATCCGCAGCACTGAGCTGGGTGCCAACACAAATGTCTTCTTCAGAGTCATCAGCCAACCAGTCAAATGTGCTCTGACGGTCACTGTTCATAAACAGGGAAGAAAAAGAGGCAAGAATAGTGAAAAAAAAAGTCATCTCATATGCAGCTTTTTCACGCACAGAACATTGTTCAGAAATAACCACGGTGAAACTTAATGGCTGGTGACTTTGCACCCTACTAGAAAGGAAGTAGATCTAATGTTCAAATTGCTTTAATATACTGATTTGGGAAAATGAAGAAACAAAGGAAGCTATGGACAACACTCATTCCTAAGAACTGCTCTCTTAAAACCAATTTATTAGACAGTCCATTCTGTTTTCTTCATTAACAAACCCCCAAACTATCCCCTTCCCTAAAGAGAAGTCCTATCAAGGAAAATTTTCTATCTGGCTCCTGTGTAGCACATGGTGCAACACAGTCAGGCACAAGAAAGGTATCTACATGTACCTCTTCTTGTATTTGTAATTTACCTTTATTACAAAACTGTTGTCGTGTAAGAAGAAAACGCTAAAGGATCTTGCATTTAATTACAGAACGACAAATCTGAAATATTTCGATTATTGCTGTCCAGCTTGTCTTGCTCTTTGATAGATGTATTAACTTTTATTACATAATACTTATGCTCTGAAAGAGCCACTGAGGTTACAGAACTTTTATTTTTCTTCTATTTTTTTACCTGGAAGTGGAAAAAAGGAGAAGATGCGCAAAGGAACAACACACAACTCTGCAAAAGCGAAGTCTACTCCAATTATGTCAACTAAAATCTTCTCTGACACATTTGGCGTCCAAAACATCACAAAACAGAGCTAGAAAGAACAAAATTAAAAGATATTTATATTTCAGAAGGGAAGCACAAGAAAAGGTAGGCCCTCCCAGACTAAAATATTTGTTTAATGATGAGGAGGTAACTCTACTAATGTTAAATATACATACTATATATTTATACTTAGCTTGTGTTCAAATACATGTGTACATAAGAGAGGTACATTAACTTCAGAAGCAATTCCTACTCTTAATTTTCCTCACATACCAAGTGTAATGCACAGAGAAAGAATTTTTATGGTTTCTGCAAGTGGTTGTACTTGGATGGTCTACTGTGACACAAACAGTAGAAACACAGGTTTTTACAGCACTTGGTCTGGTTAAAACACTTTTACTCCTAAACAGATTACCAAATTTTTTAGTAACTAAAGATTTGAAGTCCTTCAAGACCCAGAGGTCTGACCTGAATCTAAGACTAGGGGTTTAAATTTGCTGCTGAAACCACTACTGTTGGTATGCAGTAAGTCTGAGAGCAAGGCAAAGGTGTTTAGCACAGTCCTGCAGACATGGTGCTCTTAGGCAACAAATCCACTAAGTCTTGTTATCTTCATTAAAGAGTGTGCTGTTTAGTCCATACAGGAAAGGAAGACTTCCATCAAAAACCATGACAATTGGTACAGTGGTAGTATATGCTGTTTAATTTTTTGGTTAGTCCTGAGGCTTCCATCTGAGCTGAAGGGGCTGTTGGCAGCTGCAGGCCTGGCTTCAGTTCAAGGCACTCACTCACTGAAGAACAGTCCTGACAGTTCTTTCAGAACTTTCCCTATAAAAAAATGTACCTTCAAGTATAGCTACTTTGTTATTTAATTTGGTTTTGTGATTTAGAAAATTCCTTCTTATTGTTATTCTTGTAGTAAAGTGAATATTAAGGAAGTGAGCTGACTGAATGGTGCAAAACTGGGGACCTTAAATGCTCTGGCACCCCTCTTGTCAGGTTACAAACCTGTGTACCCTGTAAATTATGCACACTGGCTGTAAAATAGAGTCTGTAAGACTCTATAACCACACTGTTATAATCTAGCCTGCCACCTAGTATCATAGCAGCTAGCTCTTTTCTTTTTATCCAGTTGTCACACCCCTACATGTTCAGATGGCTTTTCAAACTAGTCTTTGAAGTCCTATCACCTCTAAGACAGCTGGGATTTCACTCTCATTCTTTGGTAGGGTGTCAAAAATTGTCCTTTCTCGTTAGCCTCCAAGCACCCAGACTGCAGAAATTTTCCAAAGCCTGTCACTGAGTGGCCTGTGGGAGGTCTCATGTTCTGACCCTCTGTGTGGGGAACAAAACATTTCACGTTGTTGCATAAAGGTCCATCTTCAGTTTTCTTCTCCACTTCTTAGAGTAGAAACTACTGTTTATTTGTTACAACTGCATGTTTTACTTGACTAATTTGATGCTGTCTTGCAGTGTATTTCCATAACCTCTACAGACAACAGTAAGTGGAGGAAGGTAAGAGTAGATGACAAAAGAACTCAGCACTTCTTGTGCCAAACTACTTGTACAGGGTATGACTGAAGCTGAGGGGACAATCTAGAGCAGAGGGGCTGTGTGGCTGAGAATTCAGTTATTAAAAAGTAACTGTACAACAGAGTGAATTCTTTCATTGCTGGGGACATCCTTAGGCAAACTGCAGCCACTTGTCCTCTCACTGCAAATGACCAGTAAAGCAGTCATACAGGGAATATTTTGTCAAATCTTTCTTCAAATAAAGTAAGATACAAAGATGTTTACTCTTCATTTATAATTTGCTGCTTTCATAAAAGCAAGGACCTTTTTGCTGCTTGCACTGCACAATGCCATTTAGTGTCCTAGTGAGCAGTATGGTTGCTGCTGCTGCCAGATTCCATATGTGTATGCTAACAGCAGAGCCTGCCCACTGCCAGCAAAAGGCAAACAGAGCAGTCTTTCCCTCTTCAACAGCTGCTTGAAGAGGCGTTGAACACGGTTAGACAGGCAAGCAAATGAGTAACCAAAGGCACTGTACTCAATCCTGCTCTCCAAAGGTTTCCCTCTGGCCCTAGTAAGAACAGACTCAATCTCCACCCAGCTCCCACTGGAGTACGGTCAGTTTGCCGGTCAGGGATAATGACTTACACCCAGGTGGTATGCGGTCATTCCTCCTCAGCTGTTGCAAACAGCAGTCTTCCCCACCCCCCGAGCAGCAGAGGGTTGTGCTGGTAAATGGCTTCAAAGGGCACTTCGTGTACAGCAGCTGGTGGGTAAAGACTGCTAAGCTCAAGAATAAGCAGTTTTAGCAGGTGAGGCATGGCAGCAGAAGGACCTTCTATTTCTGTCTCAGAATCCTTCCCTCTTTTTGGTTGCAGTATTGATAACTAGCTTCATTTTGCTAAGAGATCCCTCTCCATCATCTTATGAGATGATATGCTTAATGCCCACAGGGAACAAAGCCTCAGAAAATAAATGAATGCTTTGCATCATTCAAGCCCTCTGCAATTTAAATCCTAGAGTGCTTGCAGCTTTGGAAGCTTACATACTATTTCAAAGACAAAATGTGGAAAAATCCAGGCTCTACTTCAGGCAAAGAATAACACTAAACCTGCAAAGCAGGAAGGTATTTCAGCTGCTGGTTTTGTTACAGATGGTGTATTCTGAAAAGAGGATGAAGTCAGCTTTTTTGTGATTCTGAGTGGTCTATATGATGTTTGTCATTACTTTGGTTAAAGGCGATGCCTGACTAAAGACTGGAGAAGATGGTAGCAGTAGTCCAGGAAAACTGGGACTGTGGCACAGACAATTAGAGATAGGCTCTACTAGAATAAGCAGTGCTAACTTCCTGCGACTCAGATCAGGAAAGATTTTAGGAAGTAGATTTACCTATAGGAGATTTCCTATCTTTCTCCTAATCTAACACTGTTTTCTCCCCCAACTCGCATTTCTATGCACGTCTGCAAGATTAAAAATAGACTAAATGGCTTGGTCAGGATTACAGCTATACTTCATTTAATCTAATCAAGAGATGAAAGACTAAACAGTGAAAACTTCTGCAGAGGTAAGCAATGTGCATGCAGAGTTGCAGTGCAACTTCAGGCTGCAACTGCAGTTGGCTGTTCAGTGTTGTACCTGGCAACTCTGCTGAGGCTGAATGATTTCAGTGTTTTGGGAGTGCAGATTTTTCTTGTGGAATTCTAGAATCAGAGTTTATTTGATTTTCTGTTGCCTTGTAGTATGAGTGCAGCATGATGTTAAAGGATAGTTTTGTTAAAGCCTTTGATCATTTAACCAGAACTTCAACTGAACAGCAATGAGTGCTTTAAAAATACAGGAAGAAATGAAGATGTAAACAGCAGAATGGAATGTTACGGAGAATAAGCTGTTCTGCCTAAAGACAGTAGTATGTATTATGATGTTAACTCTGCATCAACAACAGCAACCTAAGCATTTTTCAAGGTGTTTGAGTATTTTGAACTGGTCTGAAGGGTTTTGGTATTGTGCCTTGTATTGTTCTACACTAGTAAAATTTGAAAAACTTTACTAAACATGTCAACAACTCACAGCACTATAAGTAAACTAGTACGGCTGTACCAGCTCAGATCAAAGCTCCAGCTAGGTAAGTACTGTCTCCCTGCTAAAGGTCACTGGGAGTTGCCGAAGGGAAGGGCATAAAAAGCAGGGCAAGTGTAGTGTAAGAGATGCCTTCCCCAGTCTGCATGCGAGTTATGGCTTCAGGAATTCAGTAATCGTGGTGCACCTTCATCCCATGCAGGTTATACTCTGTTATACAATATTAGTGATGTTTTTTTTTCTATACAATTGTGCATTAAAAGTAAGTAAAAAAACCACTCTCACTTGTGGCCTAGATACCCTCCTCAAAGAGGTGTGCCTATTTTTATGTGGAACCTGGCTATTTTCAGTGTCTAAGCATATTCAAAAGTCAAAATTAAAAGCTTCTGCTGTCACCAAGCCTGAGAGAATGCACCAAATCTTTGTTTCAATAGGGAAAGTATAGAAGTGCTAGTGTTCAGTCCAATTTCTCTTTATTCTCTTAAGTGCAATTATGGCATTTGACTTTCACAAATGATTGTGATGAAAGATTGTTCATGTGATGTTGTTTCAAAGGCTTCATGTGTGAGTCTGAATGCTTCTACTTCTTGCAAAATAACAGTCTTTTCATAGGCCTTGCATCTCCTGGAAGCTATTTCCATTTATTCTGTTTGCTGACAGGGATTACTAAACCTCAGGGACCCACTACATAATGCATTATAATACATTATGCTAACAAAGGCTATTGTCTTGTGCATAGTAATCTGCAGGGTGCCAGACTGATTTGCTTTTCGGCACTTGTAGAAAACTGCCTGTCTTTTGAGACATTCATTGATAAATATAAAGCACAAAATAGTATTCCACTGAGCTGTGAAAAACAGTACAGCTTTTGTGGACTTCATGCCGTCTTCAGTTAGAAGAAACACTGGCAGATGACAGAGACATGGTATGGCTCTATGTTCCTCAGAAAGAAATTAAGGACTCCAAAATGGATGTTTTTAAAAATAGGTTAGACATATTCCAACCTGGAATGAGTCTGGAATAATAGATTTTATTGTGGAAAATGTATGGCTGTCCAAGTGAAGTGTTTTACCTAAAGATGTTATTCTATGTATGTGCTGAGGATTGTAACTTAATTTACCCCATGCCTTGTTCATTTCCTATTACCATTTATGCTACACGGTGCCCAGTGAGGGCAGAGGAAACCTACTTTGAAAATTATTACATATCTCAGCTTTGCACCTCAGGTCTTTGAGATAGTATCAGCTAAGTTTATAATGTTTATTACTATGGAAGAATATCAATCACATGATTTAGCCTTTTGAACTGTGCAATAAAATCAAAAAGTAGCCTGAGTCTTATGTGGATCTCCTGATTTGCCAACCGTCTCTGTGGTTTCTGACATAAAAAGAACTTCCATAATTCTGTCACCTTTCAGAGCTTGTATCACATAAGATGAGCTGATTTCAGATACATTTTTGAAGTCAAGATAATATCTTGCTCTAACTAGCATCTATGTCAAATGCTGGATTTGTCTCCTCTGTTCAATAATCTGTTTTGTAAGATGTTGGAAAAAAATTGTTTAATTTGTTAGTGCTGTTTTTATGGCTATTTCAAATCCATACCTTCATTGACCTTGAAAATTTAGTTTTCTAAATAACTACATGGTACTGGGGCTTTCCACTCAATATCTTACTCTAGCATCTTATTGTTAAAAGAAACTGCACTTCTATATTTTTATGAAGAATGAAAGTAATGACAGTTTTTAACTGTTAACTGCTTACTAGTACTGAAACAACAGAAAAGTTAATAGTTACACCCCTTTGCAGATTCCCGTTGAGGTGTGCTTCCATGTTAAATAGAGGTGTGGTACAGAATACAAAGTCCTAATATCTCCTGAAACTACCATGCACCTCTCAGATCGTTGAAAAACACAGAAAGAGTTCAACAGAGTTCTTATGAAGGAAGGGAGTGCAGGTACTCATCAATTTACACAAAGAAGGGCTTTTGTGTTTTATTGTGGACCAAGAAATCATAAAGTCTAGGTTTTTTCCTAAAGGCATTATTCCCTGTTGATGGGAAATGGTATCTAATTTACCATGAAAATAATCAAGTAAAAACCTTGTTGTCTTTAAAGACTTCAGGTTTTTTCCTTTTTTTTCAGTTAGGTTGTTTGTTGTTTTGTTTTATTTTCTTTTTTTGAAGCACAGTTCTATAAACAATCAGTCCAAAGTTCTTGGAATCTGTGGAGGAATTATGGGGTTTCATACAACACTAGAGGCCAGCATCACTGCCTTGGTACAGAAGCTTGCTGCATACCATAACCTGGCCCTTGCCAGAACGGACCTGCAGGCTCATATGCTGTCTTTGCAGTATGTCAGAAAGCAGTCTTTGCAGAGCCACACATGCAGTTCTGGCAGTTTTGAGGAATTTTTGATACACAGCAAACAACCTAAATTAATCATGCCAAATTGTTCGAGACTTTGAGGTGTTAAGTCACAAGTCACAGAATACTCTGAGTTGGAAGGCACCTACAAGGATTATGAAGTCCAACTCGTAAGTGAATGGCCCACACAGGGATTGATGCCACAAACTTGGTGTTATCAGCACCATGCTCTGACCAGCTGCGGAAATCTCGCGGTCAAGGTTGCTGATGCTCTGTTGAGACACATTATGATGTGTGTTCATATGCCCTGTAACTCAGAAGAGGTCAGAAAGTGGGTCCTTTTCTCATGTGGGAAATGTAAAGTTTTCAGGAACAGACTGTCCAAAGCCCCAGGGAACTTGGTCTGACTTCACAGCAGACACTGATGAACTCCTGAGGCCTTTCCAACCTGAACAGTTGTGGGGTCCCATGAAACAAAAACCCCTGGATCTGTGAGCAGTAAAAATGTCAGACTGCAGTCACACTTGAAACTGATTTATCATAATGCTGATGACTTGAATCACAAGGACATTCTCTTACAGTGATGATCCCTCAGGCACATGCAAGTCAGTATAGATTTCTGTAAGCTCTGTGTTCTGTGCAGGGGTTGTAAAGCTGCAATCAGCCATCACAAAATTTGTCAAGCAGCGGGGGAACCAGGGCCTGCTTGTGGGAACACCCCCTAACTTTATATCTCCTCCTGAAATAATTGGTATATACATATCTAAATCTCCCCCCACCTCCCCCAGCTTTCCAGAGTGACAGAGCACTATGTTCTTTAGAAATAAAAGCAGGTCCAGCAGCTGCACAATTCACTGAGGCTCTGATACCATTAAAACAATGCCACATCTGCTTTCTCCCCAACTGCTGCTGAAAGTACTTAGGTGGTATTTTCCAGGCTGGGTTGGGTCACTAAATTGTTTAAGGTATATCTCCCCAATGAATTACACTGCTTAATTTTTTCATGGAAAGAAGGACATTTTACTTGATGTCTAAAAAGCTTCAATAAACCAAAGATGGAAGATTTCTGGTCTCTTTTGGAAAACTGTCCATGTCCCAACTTAGTAACTTTCTTCTGACCCAAGTTTTCTGCACCCCTTGCTGCTCTTCCTACTGTGAACACGGAGTATGAGCAGAAACATTTGCTGCAGGAACAATTTTTGATGCTTCCTTTTCTGCCTGCTCCAGCCACTCATGCAGAACAGACTCTTTGTGTGAAACCTGAACAATCATGAAGGACAATCTCCACCTCACTGGAGAAAACAAAAACCATTTGTTCCAGGACAAAGGCTCAATGCAGTACTATGGATAGGACAAGGCCCTTGTGAGGATTTCATAAAGTCTGCTTCTGGTGGTCCAGCAACTTCCTGAGCAGACAGGAATGCCTTCATTCATGTCTGAAATAATTTTTACTGAAATGGGAACTAAACCTGACCTTGAAAAGGTGAAGAGCTTCTTGAGCAACTGTCTGCTAATATGACATTTTCCAATTTTTTTTTTTTTTTTTTTTTTTTTTTTTTTATATTCCCTTTTTTTTTTTTTTTTTTTTTCCAATATGCCATTTTTCTATTGTTATTTTTGTGCCAGCAGCCTGAAGATCAAAAAACCAATCTTGGAGTTAAGAGATGGGCAAAATCAAAGCAGTGGAAACAAATTCCTGCACTGGATGAGTGGTATTACTCTAAAAGCTGTCCTCGACCTTCATATGGTCTACAACAGTAAAGTCAAAATAAAACTGATTTAGTCTTAAAAGTTGATGCTGCTTTTTTAAAGTATGGATATTCTAGATAAGACTTGTGAGACCTTTTTAATACAATAAGGCTGTAATGACACCACTAGTGAAGTAAGATTTGAGAGAGTTGGGGAAATCTGTTTGTGTTTTTTATGTCCTTTCTTTGTATACTCTCAAGAGATAAGGACACTGAACTCTGTACCCAGGGAATTTCAAATACTGGCATGGTCAGCAGCTGGGGTTGTGCCCTCTGAGAGGGACCAGATTCTTCTTGTGACATTTATTCCTGTGGATTTTACTGTCTCTCAGTCCAAATTTGCCATGACTTTAGTAAAGCCGGGTTGTAACCTTTGATAATAAAGCAATGCAGAGATGCAAAAGAAAGACAGGCAACAAAAGACAGGAAAAAATGAACACAAATCCAGTGGCCTCTGCAATGCCTTAAACTTCTAACACTGAATGTCACAGGTAGATATGGTGGCAGCAAAATATGGTTCTTATATACATTTCACAGAATCACCGAATATTCTTAGTTGGAAGGGGCCCACAAAGATCATTGAGTCCAGCTCTTAAATGAATGACCCATATAGGGATTGAACCCACAACTTTGGCATTATTAGCACCATGCTCTGACCAACTGAGCTAGTCTCATTTTCTTTCATTTATTTTTAAACTCGGGAGGGAGAACTACACAGAAGGCTAAATAAAGCCATACAGTACTTAAGTTCTGCAGAAAATAGTTTGTAGTGTTTCTTAAAGGCAGTTGCTAGCCATGACTAAGCTCTACTTTTTTATAAAAAGGTATTCCTGAAAGTAAGCAACAAATACCAGGAATGGAAATACACTGCAGTAGCTACTCTGAGTTGGAAGGTCTTTGGGAGTAATTGATTATTCTCACGAGCAGTAAAGGAGATATTCAGGAAAATTTCCAGTTCTGGAGAGCTGTAAGCATGGCCTTGGATGGGGGAGGATCCACTACTGCTTTATCCTGGATGAACAGGACAATATACTATAAAGTTTGACTGCTGTAAACTTTGTGGAAGGAGGATGAGGACTGGCAACATTAATCTGCAATTTGACATTGTGTGATGCATTGAAAAAATCAATTATTATTCAGACTCCAAAGTTCTGCAGTCAGACTTCCTAAAAAAACCCACACACCCCACACCCTCCCCAAAAAATCATATAACCTTGGTCAACCTTAGAAAACAGCAAAGGCTCACCCTAGTTAATGCAGTAATACAAGCCACTTTAAGAAAGTTGGCTCTACAGTAATCTAGCATTTATAAATTCTAGTGCAGTGGTTGGTAACTGACCTTCTGGAACTACAACACTGCAAAACATAGTCCCAGGCCATGTTTGTTAAAATACAAGCATTTCAAAAATACTGGAAAGTATTATTGCCATCAGAAATCATGTTACCTTTCTGCTACAGAATTAAACTTGGTGATTTCTACAGAATAACTTAGTTTGAGCAATGTTTTACTCCGGGCATATGAACACTGCTAAATCCACAGGCTTCCTTGTTCGCACGGAAGAAATCATCATGAATCCTGTTTTTCATGGTGTGGCACAGCTGTTTCTTCTAGTAAGGCAGAAATGCTACAGTAGCCAAATCCTCAAGACAGGAACAGATTAATGAGATTTCTAAATGGATGCCATATTGCATTCCCCATTTGCAGGGAAGTTGTTCAGTATCTGAAATGCCAATGGCTTGTCCTTTTCAGACCGTGATGCTATTCCCTAGATCATGAGTCAAAAATTTGTGAAAAAATGTGGCTTTGTGAGCTTCAGTTCATTTTCACCTACTTGTTCAGCTGCTCTTCTGCACCATTAATGCACAAAGACTACATTTTGGCTCTCTCTTTAGCATTAAATACACTCATATTTCACCACACACCCCTCTAGTACTGCCCTTTTTCCAAATTCAGAGTTTGGTCCTTGTCGGCCATCTTCAGAATGCCTGCTATCTGTCATCTCCATAAGAGCTGAGATGGGCAAGTGGGGAGGTTTCAGCATTGCATGCAGGTTAGATGTAAGCACAGAGAAGAAGGCCTAAATTAAAGGATCTCAGAAATCCTCACTTTGTTCAGATTTTGGCTTGTGAACTAAGAACCAATATTAGAAGCCTGGCATGTTTATAACTACCAAAGCTATACAAGTTGCAATTACTAGGTGATTTTTTCTGTTAGCAACTCTCTCAATACACTGAGGAACTCCGTGGCATCACTCACGAGGAAACAGAAACAGTTATTTTTTTATTTTTTCTTGTTCCCTTTTCTAGCATCTGGATCACTTGAAAGCAGGGATGACGCAGCAGGTACTTGGCTAAAGGGCTTGTCAGTGTGGAAGAGGAATACTGGAGTAAAAGCCCCAACAGTTTCTTGCATGGGTCAGAATTGCAAATCATTTTGCTCCTTTCTAGGCTGATCCTTACCAAACTTAATCAAATGAGCACACAACACTTCTCCCCTCTTTGCTCAAATGCATGACGGTGAGGGGATAAGTTCAAGTATTTCTACATTTTCTTGCTACCTGACAGTCTAATACTGATTTCACAGTAGTAGTGGTAACTGACCTTATTTTCTTTAGGACAGGAGAAAAACACTATTCACATTTTTGTGAAAACATGTTCACGTGTACTGTTTGTGGCAAACCCTATTTTAAAACACTCCTTTGCACACCCTCTGGCTACAGTGGAGCTGCTTAAGGCATCTAAAAATTAATCTCGGGTCAGGCCCTGAATGCAATTTTTTGTCTCTTGGCCTTCCAGGTATTTCATCTCCAAAGTTGGAAAGAAAGCAGAGCATGTCATACTTCTCTAGCTATTGCAGCTCAGGAAGTGCATTCAGGGTGGCTAAATGCCATGGGACTCCTGACACCCAGTGAGACTGTGCACTGCAGGGATCTGCCATGCAACTACCTCATGCTATGGACACTCCTACCTTCAAAAGATTTCAGTGAAATGGGAACATGTTCCCTGGCATTTTTCAACATGCAAGCCTAATTCATATTATCCTGAGTGCAAACTAAGGGTACCTGGTAGGCCAGCAGTCAGTCTTGCTGCAGAGATGCAATGAATTCTTTAACTTCTCTCCTTTAACTTGTTTAACTTCTGTCAAGAGCTGCTTTATGTCTCATTATTTAGCAGACAGCATAGTTGAAAATAACAAATACATCAGTCTAATGCATGTAAGAGTTTCACACAGGATAGTTTATCATGTGGAAAATGAACTTATTTGTAAGTGCAGAAAGGGATATGAAATGGCATATTTATTACACTACAGAGTGAATATTTGAGAACAAATGGGCCTATGAAAACCATACAGTCTTTGGTGTCCCTCATGGGAAAAATCAGCTGCCAGACTGAAGGATGGGAAATATGATTTGCTGAGTTCAACTGGAAATTAAACAACTATTGAGTATAGAGTATTTGCACAGCACCAGGGATTAAGTCAATAAGGCAATGCTATTGCAATAATACACTGAGTTGGTATGAATATTCTGTCTTTACACATTCTGACTCCAATATTATCTGCCAGTGCTACATTTCACTGGCTGGTGGAGCCTTGCTGATGAACTGGACAGGAGAGTCAGCAGCCAGTACCTACATGGCAGTTCATAGTCTGGCATAACCAAATCCAAAGCAGAGAGCAAAAGCTCAGGCATCCCAAGTGGTCTTTTAAACAGACAAGGTTTTTCAGGTTGGATGAAACACAGCTGCTACTCTTCCACAGTGGCTGACTCTTGCTCTTACAGAATTAAGCAGGAAGCAGCAACTACTGAGTCTTGTCTTCTAAGCTTCTCATTTTTTTCATATAGGGAATTTTCCCTGTTACACTGGCTTCCCTGTTCTTGATCTTCTGATCTCCTAGATGCTTGATGATTAATTATAGAACATAACCAAACAGATGATGACTGAGAATTAGGAAAATGATGGGTCGGCTTGCAGTGAACTGTCACCAAATGGAACAAAGACTTTCATCCTCCCCTCTTTAGGCTGAAACTGATCCCATCACAGGGATCCAGCAAGAGAAATCCCATGACTCTGGACCTCACCATGCTGTTTTCAGACTGAGATGGGGTCTCTCTATTGAATCTTGCAAGTCTATGGTTCCCAGCATCTGTCCCTCTTTTTTGCCCATGGTTGGGGGGAAATAAAAGATCCACATGCAAACATGTTAAATGCTGCAGCTTAAACCTTCTGATGGTTGTAATATAACATAAAACCCCTCACTTAGAACGACACTGAATATGATTACATGCTGATCAGATACATACATTATACATTAATCTATGAGATGAATATAACTGCCAAGTGATGGTAGTTCATGCTGCTGTGCTACAAGGTATAATCACTGGAGGGCTGACAAAATGTCTGTGTGCTGCTCTTCCAAAGGGACTGATAACTACCAGCTAATGAAAGAAACAGCACTTGCCAGTAGTAACTCCTCAAACTACAAATGCTCATCAGCAGGAGTCCTTAGAAATCAGTACTTTTTATCCTCTGTCAAGAGAACAAGTTATGAATTTAAATATTACACTCTTTTTAAAAAAATGTAGCTTTTTATTTATAGACTCTGAGAGATTACCTAACAAATAAAATAGTAAATAATTTTGCTAGTATAAGACACATGTTAAAGTTATCATTGGACTCCTCAATTATGAGCAACATAATTGAGGAGTCAATATACCAAGCCTGACTGTAAAGTAGGTGACATTTTGACATGTACTGACACACACACACACACTCAGGGTTAAGCATATAAGCCAGTACACTCTCCAGCTGTTTGCTCCTAAGTACATTACATTTAAACTTTCACTGAGATTTAAATCTAATGCAGGTCACCTGGAATTTGAATTTAGTTACCATACCACAATGCACATCAATCTGTTCAGCTTAAGTGCCTAAACCTTCACTTTCATTGAAACTTCATGGTGATGTTCTTTTTTTTTTTTTTTTAAGAGATTTAAACTTTTTACTAGTTTGTTTGTAACAAGTAAATATTAAATTTATAAATCTTGCATAAATCACACACAGATATACGAGTGTAAATGTGAACATTTTCTCTCCACTCTATCTTTTAGTCTTTTGGAAT
The DNA here is from genome assembly GCA_013390045.1 of Picathartes gymnocephalus. Lineage (NCBI taxonomy): Eukaryota > Metazoa > Chordata > Aves > Passeriformes > Picathartidae > Picathartes > Picathartes gymnocephalus. The sequence continues at coordinate 14,815 of WEKY01013799.1, read as the reverse complement.
AAAAAGGAATGAAAAATCACAGCAAAACTGAACATCTGGATTTTGTTTCTTAAGCAGTGTTTACTAATTAAAAATAAGATAGCATTCTATACAATTAGCTTCTCCCCTTAATCAGTCTGTTTATTCATAAAAACTGCTACCTTGCCCAATTGTCCATAACATGTTCATTTGAAAAAAAAAAGCAAAGCAGCATTGAAATTCCTTTTAAATAGCTGGAAAGAGCTTCAAGCTGTTTCTAATAGAACACAAGTTAAAACTCAGAAGTGCTCTGCAGCTCTCCTGCTGTATATTAGCTTGGTGACAGATGGATGAACATGGTGTGGTGCACACAGCATGTCACCCTGGCACCTTGAGCCTGTCTTATTGGGACGGGAAAACCTCTTGTAATACAGAGAACACTAGAGAATATGAAGATAACTGGCCACGTGTCTTGCTGACACTTCAGCTACCATGAACCATGCAGCAACAAGAGCTGGTGTTTGGAACTGTATCCCAAAAACACTGTGGTCTGTCCCAGCTGAGGCTGCTGGAAGATGAAGCTGAAACAAATTGCACAGTTCTCGAACTACTGCTGTATGAACTGATTCCTCCTTTCCTGGTATAAATGAATAAGTAAGTACAGACTATTTAGGGTCATTTTCACTGACAGTGAGCTAGGGAGCTTTCACAGTGCTCTCTGAGCAGTTGCTTTCTCTGGCCAGCATCCTGTATGTTCCTCATGCAGTGATCTGGTGCCAGCCACGCCGAGCTGGCCATGCTTTTACCCCAGTGGCAGCTCCTTCAACGAGGGTGCTCAGACATCAACTAAGACATCGTTTGCCTTCCAGCACAACTCTGAGACATGAATGCTTCTATTACCAATCCCCTGAGAGAGCTGACTGTCCCCCTTTCCCTAGTGCTGCCTGCACAGTCGATGGCTGCCTCTCAGCTCAGGGCACAGGGCCTCACTCAGCAGCTCTGTGCCAGGGTTTGCACACAGACTTGCGTGAGGGCACGGCTCTGACCACACAGACGGGGCTGCAGCGGCTGCAGGAAAGCAGCCTGAGCCCTCACAAAGGAGGCCTCTCTTACTTCTATACAGCAGCACTAACAGCTGATGTGAAATCAGCCTGCACAGCCCTGCAGTTCAGAGGCAGATGACCACACACTAATCACGTGGCTGCCAGCAGCTAACATTAGCCAGGGAAAAAGGATCTTAATTGACTGCAACTTCTGTGTCATCACGCACACTTAAATAAGAGCTCAGCTGGGAAACAGAAAGAAAATTGAAAGAAAAAAAGACAGAAAGAAAAAAAGAAAGAAAGAAAGGAAGAAAGGAAGAAAGGAAGAAAGGAAGAAAGGAAGAAAGGAAGAAAGAAAGAAAGAAAGAAAGAAAGAAAGAGAGAAAAAGAAAGAAAGAAAGAAAGAGAAAGGTAATTTGGCAGTATCTGTGCCCCATCACAGGCTGCCTTGGAAAAATCCCTGGATTCTGCACTGTGGTGTCCAAGCTCAGAGACACTACCACTATTCTAAGAAAACCCCTTGCTAAAGCGCAGCCTGTTTGCTATTACTCCTGCTGGGTATGGCAGGGCTCCCTTGAGTATCTTGCTCCTCACAGAGCCTGCCCCTCTACACACAGCTCATGGGAGTGCTCTCCCCTGACAGAGCAAACCTTAGCTGTAGTGGAGGAATGCAGAAAATTAGCACCCAGACAAATTATTTTGGGATTTCTGCAGTGTACTGAGGCTGACACATCCTGCAGCCAAAGGGATATGGGCTACAAATGCACCACTTTTCTCTTCAGTCTGTGTCTTGACTTAGTTTACAACTATGCAGCAACCTCAGGGCTGATCTGTAGGGCCATTTAAACAGGCCCAAACTGAACCAAATGTTTAGTTCTTCAACACCCTGATCTGCAATGGTAGCAGCATTAGCATTTGGAGCAGCATCTCTGCTTATATATGGAAAGAAGCATTTTTCTCCAAGTGCTTAATGGCAGTGAAGTACCAGATAATGGCAAACAGCATTATGCACACCCTTTAAACTGCATGTAAATTACCAAGCATGACTTATTTTTAAAAATTAGAATAGTCCCTTATTTGTAAGGGAGAAAATTCTACAGCTGAGTCCTTTCCCTCTGCTATACAAATTTTACATTCAATTGCACAGTCACAAAACATGGCTTTGGAAGGAATCCCCACTTACAACAAAAACCACACCAATGTGACTAATCACAACAGCTGTCTTACTTATAAGGAGTTTAATGGCTTCTACTTATAGCTTTTAAATAGACAGCTTCTCTGTACATTTTTCACTAAGCAATACAACTAATTCCCATTTTTTGAAGAAGCAGCTTTAATACCCACCTGATACTTTAAAGCCATGAGGTACTTATGATCATACTTGACAGAACACCTGTGCACGCTGCACTGTAGGCTCAGGTGTAGCCTTTCAGATTCCATGAAGATTTAAACAAACCACAAAGTTATGTTTCTTAACAAAACTATGCCTTTTTTCTACTCTGACATAATACTACCACTACCAACAACAGTGAAAAGGTGGTTCTGTTGCAGTAGTAGGATTGCAGTATTTCTTTGGCAGGCATGACTGGTCTGTGGAAGGAGGTAGGACATTTTTCTCCCAATTCTATTGAAATAGTACGTCTTCGATGATTGAAAGTTTCGCAGGGTTTTACATTGGGAAGGTACATCCCTGCATGGCTGCTTCTTGTACTTAAAGCTTCACTTTTATTTTTTCAAGTGGTTAAGGGACTTCTTTTATCTTTACATCTTCTGGAATCCTTCCATAGATCATCCACTGGAAAATGCATTCACATAACATGTCTAAGTACTTGATTTGTTTTGTCTTATCAGACTGGGAGCCTTTTTCTCACTTTCAAACTGACCTGAAAGAACAAGGTGTTACCAATGGTGATGCCACTAGTCTGACTGCCATTTGTTGAAGAAGAGCCCCTGAATAAAAACACAGCTATCACGGATGGCTGTGGGAGCTCACCTGGCCACAACAGAGGCCCATTTGAAGTCTAGTTCCTCAGAGCCTGCGGCACACATTAACGTGAGTCATCCCAACATCTGCTGAGTTTGTGTGCTGAAGCATTTGCAGGCTCAGGCCTTTGAATACAACTGAATCTTTAGTACTTGTGTCTATTTTTCTGCTCTGTCTGTTGACAAGCAATCCTAAGAATCTGTCACTAGCAGGCAAAAATAGAAATAGGATAGGAAAAGCTATGGACCTCAAAAGTGTTTCTGGAATTTCAGTGTGGGCAAATCTCTCATGATGATCTCATGAAAGAACTGCCCTTGAAAGTAAAATGGAGAACTTTTGGATACAAAATCCCAGAAAGCCACAAAACGGAAGCCTACTGCAGTGATTGAAAATTACTCTGCAGAGGATAGTGATGGTAATGTGAAAAGCTCATCCTCTATCAGAACCAGAGTAACCTGATAAATACTATGGGAGATTAAGATTACAGTCAGTTCAGAGAAAACTCCGAGATTGAAATAGTATTCTCAGAACAATTTATAACAAGGAAAGCTTTCCCCTTCACGAGTCTGTAACAACACTGACAGACTTCAAGGGAGGCTCCAACTGTAGAGAACATAACTGGCCTGCCACAGGACACAAGAGAAAACCTCAAGGTATGTGATGGTAGATAACATGAGAGCTAGGGTCTCATGGAAAGTCTCCAGACAATGTCCAATTCAGTGGAGGCATACGGCTATCTCCGTTTCATGCTGTAGGAAATACAGCAAGTATTAGAAGTTAGAGCAAGGGCTGTTGGTCTCTAAACCACTTGAAAAGACATCAAGCCTAAGGAAATTAAAAGACAGAGGAGATACCACATTGGCTCATGCAATTTTGTCTTTGATGGTGGCCAGTTGTAGCTGTTCAGGGAAAAAGTATAGGAAACAAAGAGCAGAAGAAATGTAATTTAGCTATGGATGGATTGAGCTCCTCCATTTTCAACTGTGAAACAACAGAGTACTGTATCCCACATTCTCAGGTTGTGGCAAGGGAGTGGGTATGGTTACAAATACTTCTGGCCTGTGTGCTGTAACATTTCCTTTGAGATAAATTAGTTTCTCTTCATGCATAAGCCATTTGCAACACAGTCATAAAGATTCTACACTAAAATGAAAGAGAGTGAGAGATTCTGTCAGCACTCCCATACTCAATAGTAAATTTGTGAAGACAGGGAGAAGAGAGTTCCAAAGCAGCCAGTTACCCCATGGAAAGTATGCAACGCTGAGGGTAAACAGCAAACCTGTCTGGGGTATGAGTACATTCAATTGTAGGACTCTGAGCATTGTATCCTAAAACAATCGTCACATTTCCCAAGTACTTTTCTAGCGTGAAGAAGGATTTCTTCTGTGAAAAACCTATTTTCTAGGTTCTCCTCTTCTTTTGTCCTGCTAGTGCAGGTACTGTGGAGAGATGATGTCATGGCCCTAAGCACTAATATAAATCCATCCTTTATAGAAACAGATGTTGGATTTACCCTGGTCACCTGGTCCATTATTTGCTATTATCCCCACAAACTGCAGGAGTTTTCTTCCACAACTGCCTGTTTGTTGCTAAGAAGACTTTGCAAAAACAGTGTTCTTGGGGAAAATGCACTGTATTTATGTGTGGAAATTGGTAATTTTGAAACATGGCAGGCTCAGCAAAATTTCTCCCTGAATGTCATCTTTTTAGTTAAAAAGATTGCTCATTTTTAGTTAATTTTGACAGCAAACAGAGCAAATGTGTATCAAAGAAACCCCACATGAAAAACCAGTGCCAGGAGAGGCAGCAGGGAACAGCTACTGCAGGGTCAAACTGTGCTGCCTTTCCCACCATTCACAGTAAATGGACAGGCTGCCATCCCACTGCATGTGACACAAATGCATTCTTTTGTCTTCCTGAGGCACTGGTTACCTGAAGTTTTGTTCATTTAAAAAAACAAACAAAAAGAGATGGAAAGAAAAGCAGGTCTCTGTTACCTTTTTGTACGGGAGGCTGATTTGAGATGAAAAGTAGTGAAAATAAAATGAGGTAACTCCAGCCTTTTAGATATCTAGCCTGAGCTAATGACAGCTGATTTTCTTGGTACTCCAATACTATGATCACACTCCCTTATCCAGATAAAAGCAACAGAGCTTCACAAGACAAGACAACTCACCTTTCTTGAACTGCTAGTGCTTTTAGCATTAGGTAGAGGAGACAATTTTCTGGTTGAGATGAAAACCACAGAGTTGAACAAAGGTTTCTTACCGTTAAGGACAACGCCATGCAAACAAAAGTGAACTTCTTGATATGTGTCGCTGTGACGGTGCTGTTGGTGTTCACCAGTTTATTGCTGGGGTTATTCTAGGGCAAGAGAGACAGATAGCGAGCATTAGCCTGGCTCCAGACTACCGGGAGCTGCTGGCACCAGGGTCATGTGCTGGACCTGACTGACTGTGCCTGTCCGTGTCTGACTTCTCTTGTTTGCTTTATAACCTGGAGCTTTCTGAGTACTCTGTACCACTACAGAACATTTTCCGCTTAAACTGACAGCAACTGCTGCTATGGTCACCGAGTAATCTCCCTACTTTTCTAAGGAATAAGTCCTATTTAACAAGTTCAGCTTTGAAAAAGGTTGGTAGCTCCTTCTAAGAAAACACCACATGGTTTTTTTATAACTTTAGTTTAAAGTTTGTAGCATGTTTTCACAGGAAAAACAAGATTTTATTTCCTTTTACCACAAATTAGTACCAAGTCACCAATGCAAGCATCCTTACTGATCCAATTAGACAAGTAGGTAATATAAACAAAGCTTCTGGAACAGCTGTCTCCATTAATGCAGTTTAATGAACAGAACATAATTAGGACTATTAGATGTTCCACCTTGAACCTGGGCTCTGTACTCACATGGCAGTGAAGTTTTATTTAAAACAACAAAAGCCTTCTTCCAAATGTCTAATATAGCAAATGAAGCTGAAGATTTAAAATTGCCCTTAGGGAACACATAAAACCAAACTAAATGGTCTGTGAAAGGAGAGGATGGGATGTCAAAGCAGGGTACCATTAGGAGCCCTTAAGCAAGAGGCTGTTAGGTCATCTATTGCATTTACCCTGGGACTGAGATACACAAGTTTGTGCACCTGCTGATAAAATCTGTACCATGATGTACATTTATACACCTTGATGTAATTTGGGTAGAACCGCAGTACTTGTCACACAGTCAGCCTCCTTTACTGGAGTTACTTGTAGGAGAAATAGAACTATTGCAGACACATCTTGGGAGTGTAGCACTGTGAAGAGTACATCATTCCACACACATTCAAGTGCTTGATGGAATTTTGCAATTTAAGGCTTTTGTTCTGATCAGTGCAGCAATTGCACCGAGATGGCCCCACGGTCCTTCCTAAATACCTGCTTGGAAGTTTGATTGCATGAAGATGTAGGCAACCCAGACCCTAAAGCAGGAAGCCACTCCATCTGACCTTTTCGGGAACAGGTTATGAAAACTCCCTGTAAACGTTTCTTCATGCATCTCTTCCTATTAATTGTGTTTCAGAAGAAATACTTTGCTACTGTTAGTTTTTACAGATGTGAGGATAAGCCTTGCTTATATCACTCATCAGTGTTTAAATGAACTTTCTGCTGCATGGTTCAGCTTTCTAACAAGCCTAAAATAACAAAAGCACACCCAAATCAAGCCATCCAAAAGGGCAGCTAAGAAAAAGCTTTCTCATTTGTTCCTACCTCACTGTTGCTATCCCTGACCTTGCCCCTTGCTCCAACTCTTGGTTTGTAACTGTTACACACTATTTAGTTCTTAGAACAAAACACTGTGGAGATTCTGAAGCAAAAAGAGTATCCATTCTCATTAGTCATCAGATAGCATTCACAAATCTCACAATTGGTGTTGCTCTGAATCAGGTGGCAGGGTCCATTAAGAGCATTATCACTATATATACATATATATACATATATACATATATACATATATATATATATATATATATATATAGCACAGAACTAGCATATGCCTTCTCTCTTCCAAATATCAGTAGTAACCCTTAACCTGAATGTAACTGCTAGGCTGTGAGGCTGCTTTGGACACAAAGTCTCACAAAAGACTGAAGTAGGACCCTGCACCTCTCTTACAAATGTGAAGAGAGGTAATGGTTTTCCTGTAAAGACAAGAATCTGACTTCTCCAGCAGAGCCACTGAAGAGGGGTATCTCAAATCCCATCAGTCAGTGTGCTCCTGATGGCCATCAGCATTGCCAGCTTTCTGAGTAACTGACAAGAAAATGGGAGTCTGCATGCAAACACACTATTTTGGCTCCTGAAAATCACAATGGACACCTTACAGGGTCCAGAAATAAAAAACTATTTCTACCTGGACTCTTCTGAGAAAACGTTACCTTAAGGAAACAAAGTTATTGAAAGGCACACTGACACAAGGCGATGCATGACCGAGGGAAAAGCAATTCTCACAGCAATCTTAAAAAACCCACTGTGGATTTCAGGTTTGGTACTTATTGTCTGAAAAGTACAGTGAAGGCATTTACACATATGGTTGCCAGGATGAGATACCCTTTATATTGCTGCTACTCATTTTGTGCATCTTACTACAAATTGCTCTTCAAACATGGAACCAGAATTCCCATTAGTACCTTCCCAGCAGTTAGATAAACTGTACCCATCTGTGGGTACAGTTTACCCTAGCATTTTCTTCCTCACATCATTCCACAAGAGCCCTATGAGAAGCCTTTTAACTGAAATAAACAAACGGACAAATCATGGTCTAATCCTGTCACCACTGCAGTTGTCAGCATTATCTTTCACCAGCTAAATGAGACCTGAATTTAGGAGTCTTAATTGCTGTTACTATTGCTTGGCAATAGTACATTTGATTGTGGCTTGTATCAAATGAGGTTAGCAGCTCCTGTGTTTCCTGTCCCAAACTATTTTTATCTTGCAGTTCACTGGGTTTGCATCTGCAGTTCCTCTTCAGCAGCATGGCCTCTGAGAAAGCCTACACGTGGTATTTCATCTGACAGGTCAATTTAGTTGTATGCAGGCAGGTTAGGAGGTTATGACTGATTTGACTTTGTGTTGGTTTAAAATTCTCCTTGGAAATATGGTGGATGATACTAAACAGGGCTTGCTCCAGTAAATACATTCCAGAGAAAACAAACATACCTTTCATAAGTATTTGGAACCAGAAAGTTCAGTTACTAATTGGTAGATAAAGGGAAGGAGAGGATCTGGCACTTGAATTCCAGTCACAGGACAGGAGTGTTCTTTGCATAACATATGGACTAGTGAGTATCAGCTATAAATCAGAGCAAAACCAAAACTAACTAAACAAAACTAGCTCTTGCTCTCTGCTCAGTTCCAGGAGCAGTCCTTGCATTCTTATGTAATTACATGATTTACCAACAAAAATCTTCGTATCCTTGGTCAGCTAAGTCAGTACTACTAAAAGAATGTATGTTATCTGTGTTAGTGTCAGTCTGTGAAACAGCCTTTGCTAAATATTAACATAAGCAAATGAAGCAAAACCCACTTGAGAGATACCACAAAAGCCAGAGAAGAGACGTGAGCTTGCTCATTCAGTGATGACACTTTGTGAGAAATCACTTCATGACCTAAGTAGCTACTTCAGAGTGAGGACCTTTTTAATCCTTAAAAATACATCACCTATCTGTTCAAAAGGCACCCTAACACCTTGTAACACTGAGCTAAGGTTAAAATCGTAAATCAGACAACAGCTTGAGGCCGCCAAAAGCCAATTCATTGTAACTAGATTTCAAGAAAAGCTATCAGTGGAACAGCAAACAGAGAGAACTAGGAGGAGTACACACGCAAAACCCCACAAGAGGTATTTATGACAATCCTAACAGGGATACTCACCTTGTCAAAAGCAGGGTATACTGCTCTGATCTCTGTCAGCCAGCCATAGGGCATGTGTCCCACAGGATATGTAGCTGTCAAAATTGCCACTGCCTACGAATAGAGACAGAGACACATGAACTTCAAATCTTCAAACACAATAGTTAAACTAACATAGGGTACCATTTCCCACCAGTATCACCACATTGCCCTCGACACAATGTGAAACCAGACAAGAGACTGGAAGCTTTTTGATTCAGGAAGACCATTAAAATGCCCGTCATTTGGCCTGGCATTTTAAGCTTATAACATGTTTTTGTGCCAATAAGTCACCTAAGCCAGCTTTTTAATTTCACCATCACCCTGATAGTCTGAGATAAGAGTTAGCTTGAACTGTGGTGCACCCCTTAACCAGCCGAACACCTTCCTTCACATTGCTCCTGAGTTATTTTACCTACAGATACCTGAGCACCAGAATGTCTTGCAGCTCATGGTAGTTTTGGGTCATACTGCATGATTTCAATTTATATACATTTTTCTTGGTTATCCATAAATAAAACAGCTTCAAGTAAGACAGATGGACTATAAATCAGTGGACCTCAGTGGTGACTGATTTTGGAGATCAATCTGACTGCTTGGGGGCAGGAGGCAACTGTGAGACAAAAAACATCTACCTCTCCCCACTTTGGTACTCATCAATGAACACTTGACAACAATAATTCCAGATGAACATTTTTATCATAAGAAACAATTCACTGCCTCAAATTTTAACACTAGGCCCTTTGACTCTCTCACAAGTCCAAGAGGTTTATCAAAGACATAAGCTCCCCCACATATTAATGTATGAAAGATTTTGGTGATGTTTCTGACAGCTGAAGAAAAGGTCCAAATACATGTGCTTCATGTCTTTCATGTAGGAAGGGTGTTTTGGAACTCTTCCTGTGGCTGCTTGTAAATCTACTGTCACTCCAAGTTTTCTAGTCCTCAGAGCTAAGTATGCATCTGTACTGAGTACTGCCTGACTCTTAACTCTAGAAATCAAAGTACTTGGGTGCCTTTTGTCTGAAGGTTCAGATCTGCTACAATCCAGACATTTCTGATTCATTTTACATCCAGCAGTGGTAGTGTTAAGAAAGACCTTTTTTAACTACTGCTGTTGCTGTTTCACTCCCAAACTTTCAAAACACATTTGCTTGATTATCTGAGTCCATTTTCCCATTATAAATGTAACTGGTGTCTTTGCTTGGTTAAAAGATCTATACAAACACATGACCATGTAGAAAGGTAATTTGTTCCCTGTGCTGTTTAAAAAGAGAGTGGAAGAGAGTGGTATAGATCCTTCCCTGCTAATAAAAGCTTTAATCATGTTTAATGTACCTTGAAAAAGTAATTGGTTCAAATAAAACAAATTTTTAATTGCACACCCTCCCATTATTGTATTTTCATCAGAATTTCCATCTGTATGAAACCTAACTAGGTTAAATCACGTAAGGAATATGAAAGACATTTTGCTTATTTTCATCATGAAGTCCAAAAAGACTGCAAAGACACAGCACCTGTTAAAGGAAGAAGTATTTCACTACCACATTTTGCACGTTTGTATGTAAAATATTCAAGTTTTTGTCAGAGCTTTTTTTTCCCAGTATTTTTCCTCAATTTGTGTGATCCCAACATAAATGCATGAAAGGTTTCCTAGATGTCTAGCACCTGTATCTGACAGGTGAAAAAGGCCCCCATGAAAGCCACCACCAAAGAGGCTGCCCAATCACCGTAACTGTGCTGGCAGTCCAAACAAAAGCAGTGGGAGTTGGACAGTGCAGGTGGATTTGTGGTCCTCATGAACATGTTACAGCCTAGTCCTTCACAGGGACTCCCTGCCCACACTGAAAGCTGCTGGTGTTACTGAACAGGGGACCTGTAGAACTCCTGTGGATACTGATGCTCCAGACATTGATGTTATCTGTATTGTCAGCACCTCCCCTTTCAGAGGCATTTATTTCAGAAATCAGAGAAAGCTGGAATGTGACCATTACTGTTAGTGTAAAACTGCCAGCAAACCACCAGCTATGACATGTATTTGGAGTCATCCTAATAGCAACAAAATGGAACTGGCTAGCTGTGAAATGTGATGCATCTGAAATCGAAAGTCACCAAGAAATGTCAAACTGGTCTTTGCTAACCTCTGGTTCCCCTTGTATGAAAACCACTGTTAACACATAGACTGATCCCTGAATCACACATGTGAAAGTGTTAAGTTCCCAAAGTTCTCTTCTCACAGCTGTTTATTTGCAGTCTCTGGCACCTCCTGAGTGAGTGAAATACACAGTATCATGTATGACAAATTAGCAGCAGTTCTTTCAATTTTTCTTTTCATTAAGTATCTTACAGCTTTGTTTATCCTATGACTATATGCATCTAGGCATCCTTGCATGAAACTGGCAGCAGAAGTCCCCCAGACTTCTTAAGAGAATGGGTCAGCTCATGGTGGACATTGGTGAAGGCTCTGCATTATGATCAGAAATCTGTCTCCCAACAGCTGTAGGAGACTTACTGGAGTAATCTGAAATTCCTCAAGAGAAACAGGGTGTATTTCATATCCCAACCAGGAGACAGATTTTTTATGTCTTTATGTTCTTTTTTATGTCTCTACACTGTTCTGTGTGATGCACTGACTGCCAACAGCAGTTTCACTTCAGTTTGCACAGCCATAAAATATACATGACAGGAAAGAGTAGAACATGGGACTGCTGATGACTGTCCTAAAATCTCTGGGTTCTAAATGCTCCAGATTATATGTACCTAGAGCATGAAAACCTGGGACGCAGGCTCTGTTCACAGAAAAATTCTACTGGTCTTGTTGAGGGTGAGGTCCCACTAGACCTGGCAGAAGGGCTCATGGTGAGAGTCCAAGCAACCTTCTTTTCAAGCATAAAAAGAGCACTAAATAGAAATGTACTTAAGACAACTTTTTCTTGTCAGCTTGGCTGAGAAGGGAGGCACAGAGGTAATGCCATGGAAATGATTATTTGCAGTAATGGAGAGCACTGCCTTTCTTACCTCTGTGGCTGCAGAACTGCCACCTAGGTCCCGGGACACAAAAAGGTTGACAATGGGCCTGCTTATTCGCTGTGTTGCCAAAATTAATGCCAAAGGCCACCAGAAACTCAGCATCTTCCTTATTGTAGCTTCTCCCTGCAACACAGGGACAAAAAAAATGAAGTATGTTTGGAAAAAACATGCAGCATAGGACCAAAAGCATGGAGAAAGGTTTTCTGCTTTGCCCACCCACTGTACGTTTGGTACATTCATTTCAATAATTTTCAATATGAGGAGCCTAAAATATTTTCACTCATGTTAGCAATACTGATTCAAAAGAAGATGTGTCATGGATCTCAATAAATAATGCATAAGGTATCTATCTGCATAATTTATTCTGACTACCAGACAAAGCTACATGAAAAACAATATGACATTTGAAGAAAAAGAGAAATTTTGGTATCTTCTTCCATATGAACTAATGTGTTCACTTAGCTCATGCTGTGCTGTTTTACAGCTCAGTACAGAGGTCCTCAGTAGACACATCCATGCCATGGAAAGCATTGTATCACATGTGCTGTTGCTGGAATAGTTTCTACCATGCCTCTTTAAGAGAAAATGTTTTTTTCCTCAAGGACAGAGAGAAGGCTCTTCATGCACAATGGTTTAATGCAGTATTATAACACAAAAAAAACCCCCAAGTTTAAAATTATTGAGTTTGAAAAAACACAAGTATGAAGACATACCCCCATTTCAGGCCCACTTCTGTCAGGAATAACATCGTGTATGTTCCTGTAGTATCCGAGGCATAGCGTGGTACATCGGACAAGTGCGCCCATGTATAAGGACAAGATTGGGATCAGGAGAGGCTCCCTGCACTCCAAGTGACTGTGAAGCAAAATGGCTACAAAAACAACCTGCAGAGCAAACAAACAGATGGTTAACAATTTTTCTGTCTGTTTTTCCATGGCCAACACATCTCCTGTCTGATTCCTACTGAACCAACAACTTGCATGGCTACAGTATCTATCTGACTTCAAGCTTAGAAACCTCAGTCAGGACCCCCCAGTACACGGTCATGTACATGAGAAGAACGAGAGTTAACTTCATACCCTATGAAACAAGATTTGAAGGTTGGGCAGGTGTCAGACTAGAACCCATAAATAGGAGAAGGCTGGCATGAAAGTCTGGCAAGGTCTGGCAGCAAGCACGTGGCTGAGTGTCACCCCTCCCAGGAGAATGTGCTATTCTGATCTACGCTGAGGCTGGAGACATGCTTCTAGGGTCAGCTTCTAAGCCCTAATATTTGGCTTTTTTGGGCAGCAGCAAGGGTAGTGGCAATTAAAAAGCCAGATGTTTTAAAGTATTCACTTCAACATTTAGGAGCAGGAAGTCTTATGTCAACCTAATTTTCAACTTTTTCAAGTGAAATTTCACTATTTCATTATTTGCTCTTCAGCTGAGTGCCACATTAATGTAAATTAAATGGAAACTTTTGGGCTAATGAACAGCTCATAATTCAGCCTCTTAAGACTAAATGCTCAATCCCTAAAATGTAAAGGAATTGATTAATTTGATATTATTCCCTTTGTTAAGTACAGATTGGATGACATGACTGTTAAATTCAAAATTACTCTGAATGCAGGGCACAATTGGAAAGACAACTGTGTTTGGTGCTGTGAAGAGCAGAACCAAGAGAACCCTGCCAGGACATGCTGGCATTTAAGAAATACAAGAAATACAATACACATTGTTCAGATGCAGGTTCTCTCCTTCATTGCTAGAGCTGTAGAAGTAGTTAAGAAAAACCACGCTCTGCAAATGTTGCTGAGGCAGGCCACAGTGCTTATGGTGGTTTGAAAAACTGCTCTTTTAAAACCTACAAAAACACTGCTTTTCAGTAAATAGAAGCAAAGTCAGTCACAAAGAGTGTGTACATGAAGCTACCCAGGGAAAACTGGCTACAGCTTTGCCCCTGCTCCCTGCGTAGGGCGCAGATGTAGGTGTAGAATTCTGGGCTATGACAGCCACAACTTTTTGTGTTCTGGATTTGCTCTTGCTCTGTGTAGTATTTTGTTGAGAGAAGATGACAGGTGTCTTATTCTTCACAACCCTGGCACCCCACTCACCAACCGCTGTGGAAAGGGCACGGCCCAAATAAGAATTTGTTTCTGTATTTAGCTGCGCATGACCTGACACGCACCCAGGATCAGGAAACTTTGTAGGTCACATCAGAACACGAGCACACCCTGAGGGTTAAGGTCATTTACAGTAATTGGTATTATCTCTGGGGATTTAGTGCAGTACTGTAGTTGGGCAGACCTGACAAATGCAGAGTAGCAACTGACTGAATGGTTCAACCTGGTTTATGGTTTCCTTATGTTTAGTAGGAGGAAAATGCTATGTAAAATTGAACTGAGTGCCATTGACTTCGTATTTCCTTTGACATCGTACTGTTTTATCCTCTTTCTTATCCAGTCATTACACCATTCAGCTGATAATTGGGCAGTACAGCAACTGTTTACAGTTGCTGGGACTCTTCATTTCCTAATATTTTTATATGTTTTCAAAAGAGGGCTGCATATTGGTTCTTAAATGCCACAACACTGGCCATCATCAGTGTGTATGAATGTGGTTCTTTCAGCGTGCCTAATACAAAGCAACAGGACAGTTAACACCTCCCTTCTGAAAGTTCAAAAAAACATTTGGTCTTCTCTGCATCACCCAGGGGTTATCACCACAGACCCCTTCTGGTGCACTTGTGAGCCTTCACCTTTTGGAACAGTAACAAGTACTCAGAAGGCGGCTTACACTGCATTTCCTTGGATTAGACACCACGTGCAAAACTGACAGGTCAGCTGGAGAATCATGCCTTCACCTCCAACTCAGGATTTCACTGGAACTGTGC
>WEKY01013798.1:0-12137 GCA_013390045.1 Picathartes gymnocephalus | reverse complement strand
GAAGACAATTAATTCTACCCCAGAACACCCTGGTTTGTATTACGAATTTCTTGGAGACACAGGAGAGTCACTAAAATAATGGCGGGGTGCAGTCTGGACAGAATTATGGGTGAACAAAATCGTGGCATGAGCTGGGATACTCAAGAGTTTTAGTACGTGGCATTTTTTCATTTACTGGAAATCTGCACCTTAGCTGTTACAACAGAGACCATAATAAAAACATGAGTTATGAGTTGATCTAAAGGGAGGTGTCCCATGGATGTGAACATAATCCTGGTCAATGTAGCGAAGAAGAGAAATCTTTTATGTTTGCTAACTTTTAGATTGTATTCAGGTTAACGTCACATTAGTATTACTGTTTGAGTTTAATATAAAATAATTTTAAATATTTTTGGTCTTATTACCATCAAATTAAATAAAATTAATATTACTTCTTACTTTTAAAAATACAAGACCAACTTATTTTTGAACAAAACTCCACAAATATGAAAAAAATTCTACAAAGAAAAGAACAATTTAAAATTACTTGTGGTATGTGGTGGTGTTGATGATTGCACAGTTTCACAAAATTGTCTTAAGGTGAGTTTAATACTAGCTTTCTGAAAGATGGATGCAAAGATAACTCCTCAGACTCACACTTGTCACTTTCTCCAGAAACTTCCTACATGGAAGAATTCTTCCCTTTCCTCCTGGATGACTGTGTCTTTATGTTTCTGTCTGACATTATGGCAAAGCAGGGGACATATAAAGCAGATAGATACTCTTTAGTAAAGGAAAAAAATATCTTTTGATGATTAACAGAATTAAACAGGCTACCCCAACTTTTGGAAATCATTTACTGGCAAAATTAAGCTCACCACTCTAGCTGCTAGCATATTTTCATTCATTCTGTTCTGTTTATTTCTGAGGCAGCCTGTATGGACATGGTTTTCTTGACACAGCAATGCTTTTGCTGTTGGACAGTCTGCTTTTTCTGGTCTTACTATGCCTCAGCTCAGTTGACTCTGCCTAAAATAACAAGGCAAAACAGTTTCATGCTGCTCATGTCCATCCCTTATAGGAACTGCAGCATATCTTCACCATGGATAAAACATCATATATTGGGGAAAATATCCAGCTCAGGGGCTGGATACATTTTTATATTTCTTTATTAGATAAATTTGGAGTTTTTCCTTCACTTCTTTTGAGGCTACTCCCTAAGAACATAAAGACTAACAAAATATATGTCCTCTCACGTTGTGAGACACGGATAATTTAAAAGATTAACCAGAAAGAAAAGAAACAAAGATAAAACCACACAGACATACACACACAAACCCAAAACCCACAACTAACAGACCACAAAAAAACCCCAAACCAAAAAAACCATGAAGAATCACTGTGAATTCAGCAGCCAAGGAGAAACCTCAATATCTCTTGACACTGTTTAGGTTTTTGGGATGTGGTGATTCCAAATTCTAATCAAGAAGGTTTTTCCTGATTTAATAGTTGTGATATTTGGTACTTCTGAACAGAGAGCACTTGCGAAGCAACAAAACCTCCTTTTAACTTGGTTATAAAAAAACATTATTAATAGCTGTCTGGAAATGGAGAGTTATTAGAGAATGTGTGATTTGTCATTTGGATTGCAGCTGCTTTGTTGGTGTAAAACTCTCTTCACAGACCTGTAATTACATGACCTTAAGTATGCCTAAGTTAATTATAATTTTAAACAAGTTAATTAGATTATTTGATGAATTATGGTATGTAGAGAACTTGGCACAGTGTTCAATATGAATGGAAGTGAGTCTTGACCTTTACTTCCATCAGGAGGTTCTTCATTTTCTGGTAATGCTTCCTTATACTATGACTACAGAAAGTCTTGTTAAATTTTTATGAGGAAGTTTAAAATTCCCCCAGTTTATGGAGTAATAAACAAAACTCCTACCCTCTATTTATTTTTTCTAATTAAGTCCACTGTATCACCCAAATTGTACTTATGTCAGCCTGTGATGTGATGTGACCCTACATGAATGAAATCAGCCCAGTTTAGCTACTTCTCTCCAGTGCATGCTGAATATAAAAGTGGCATTAACGTGTACTCGCTGGGTACAAACATTTTTGCAGGGATTTCTATAAGGTCTGATCTCTGCATAGTGGGGTGCTCAGTTTATGTGTTATGTAGTGACAAAATTTTACAAAATGGAAATGAGGAAAAATCAGAAAAATGTATGGATTCAATTAAAGAAGCACAGAAAGAAGGATTCATCACACATTTCTTTAAAAAAATCTTTTCCTCAAGGCGAATTTGGATAGGAAAAGGGAGCCTGCAATACTCTTAGTACATCAAGCTTAGTATAATCTTCAAGTCTGTTTTTCTAATTAGGCTACGAGAAAAAAGATCTGATAATCTGAATATATAGTTAATTATAGTTAATTTTAATATTCAATTACAGGACTTATTTTATACATTGGTAAAACTGGAAATACGTCTGTATACTTTAAAGATGAAAAGTGCATGTATATTTTACCTAGCTGAGAGTTTGTTGGTCTTTGGCTGTTTCCTTGGGATGTGCTTTTAGCCATGATACTAAAACTGCTCAGCTCAAATTATCCTATTTTATCCCAGTTGGAGGGGTTTTTTTGCAAGACCCAAACAGTGATGTGGACCGAAAGATCCATGCCTTTTTTAAAATCACACATGTCAATGACTTTGAGGCAGTGGGATCTGAGAACATAGTTCTTTGTGCTTAAAGTGGTAGAGACAGTGTTATTGCTTTTATGTATTAGGATCAGGCGGTGCATAAAATAAATTGCACGAGAATATCTACTTCCATATATTTAGTAGTTCAGGCCCATAGTACTAAAATATTGAACTTCTTGACACTTTCACATCCAATAGTAACAGATGGCCCATAGCAGAATCAGTTGGGTGAAAAATGTGGTTTTTTCCCCTGTCCTGTGTGGATGGTCCTCTGAAAATGGCTATAAACACTCTTACACATTTGTGTTAGCCAAGTCAGTTTCTCCTAGGGCCCAAACCTCTGAAAAAAAAAGTAACCCTTCCATTTACTTGAGCTGTGGATGGATCTGTTGCATAGAAAGTGCTCTCAGTAAACAGCATCTACTGATACAAACAGTTAATTTTGTTGATGTCTTTTTAACTTGATGACATTAAAATAGTGTTCTACCTAGGCTTACTTTTAGAGCTGCAGTAGTTATACACAGGGAGAGACAAGTGTGCATGTGAATTAAAAAAAGCTTGTGGGGATTTTTGTATGCATTTCTTCTTAAGATTTGCTGTTGAAAAATTAAGACTGTACACAGGAGAAAAGCCTTCATAAAAGAAAAATTTCACGCCTTTTATCTTTCCAATTATTCTCAGAAGGTGGTGTAAATAGTTTGCAGTTTTGAAAAAGGACTGTAGAACATATAGAACTCCTGAAAACAAGAAATAAATATCAATAGATTTTTTTTAGTTGATTGCAGATGCACATTATTAGTTCTCAAATTGTACCCACCTTTTCTCTGCTGCAGCATAAATGTTCAGCATCATGTTTATAGATAAAAAGGTTGGACTAGTTACTCCTCTTAGTAAGTTGAAGCACATATTTTTGAATCAACAATATTTTAATATAAGCACATGTAATGTTAACTCTTGGCAACATACTTAATGAAAGCATTTTTATTAATAGTTATTTCTATCATTGGAAGCAGAGAGAAAAAGTACTGTCTGTTAATATGCTTGCATTTAATACTGCCTTTGATAACAAGAATGTGACTCAAAATGTGACCTCCCCAATAATGGGAAGCCCAGACTATTAAGTGTTCTCTGGTGAGTTTTGACCACAGAGAAAAGTACATTTACTGTTAGTCTATGCTGTCCTTGAAATTCAAGGAAATTTAAGCCTTGTATTTGTAAAAATATATTTCCATTTTAGGTAAGTTCTGTTCTAGCTGGACCTTGTGTTGGTGGTTCTCAAGGTACAACTTCTGTCTCCTGCACTGGATTTTTTCCCAAAATGTTATGAATTAATCTGTGGTACTCATGGGCACAAGATCACATCGAGATCCAGGACATGGCAGGATTTCATAGAAAGGAGAAATATAGTGCAACTACTTGGAATATCATTACTGAAGCATCAACACTGGAAAAAAAAAAAGGAAACAAAAAACAACCAAAATTGTCTCTCAAAATATTAAACTTCAGCTACTGGACTTTCTCTACTGGCAGACAAATCCCTATCATTCAGTGAAATATTGTTTTCAATGTTTCTCCTGAATCTGAGGCATCTGGTACTTTTTGATTTGTTCAAGCTGGAGCACTCTAAGAAATGCAATGACTGATTCAATTTCTGGCGGTTTATCCCATTTCCTCGTTCTTACATTTTCAAATTGTTATCCAAGGCTTGCATTGCTTGGTTTTTCAAGTTTCAAATGCAACATGCCACCCAAACCAGAACTGTCTTGCTTGACCACAAAGGCTGGTGACCTGAGGAAAAAATTACTCCCGATTATTTTATTTCTCTCCCCACGTAGGCAGCACGGCTCAAGCTGATGAAGACTTTTGAACAGTTTCTTCAATACGTAGTCACTCACAGGTTTCTTCTCATGCACAGACTGTATTCCTCTTGTAATAGTTTGCCTAGGAGCAAGATTGAATGGATATTTGCTGCATAATTATTGGGATAAGTTGCTAAGTAATTAAACTTATGAGACACTTTAATTTTTTATCATGTATGTTCCTTGGAAGAAATATAGTTTGGAAAAGGGGGATTTAGGCATTCTTCAACAGCATGCATAAAATTCAATACTAAATCTTGTTTCTGCAAGGTTGGAGCATTGCTGTTTTGGTAATTTTCCCTGCTATATTTTCCACAGATTATATAAATTTTGAAAGTTTAGTGATACTAAATGCAGTGAAGCTGTTTATTTGTTGCTTGACATTTGCTGAGTTTTTTGGGTCATAAATAAGCCACTGTAATTGCTAATAATGAGAATCCAAGTGCCCTACCTTTCAAAGTACTCATGCAGAATAGTTCTGCTGGGCTTGAATTTACTAATGATCTGTCAAATTATTAGTTAGCGGAGAAACTCTAATAAAATTTACCTACGTCACCCATTATGCCTATATGTCTGTCTCATCCTTCACTTTGTGTGAAAGGCTTTTTTAGTTGTTTCTTCCCTGGGTGTTCAAACCAGACAGTACCGTCACTAATGCGAAGGTCTGAGGAAGTGTGTCGCCTACAAGCAAACCTGTGTATTTTTCTGGAGGTGGACTCTTAGAGTTAAGTTGACATGATTCAAAAAAATTTTACAAAAATGGGTTTAAAGATAATTGGAGTCTTGTTTATTTTAGTGTATTTCTCAATGTACTGCTGTTAAATTCAGTGTTGGAAATATACAAATGCTGGAGCTGTCTTAGACTTGCACTGCATAACATACCATCTAGATAAATAAGTGGGTTTACGATTACAGATCTTAAACAGACTGACAGCTCATCAACGTGAAGATTAATGGTAGGATGTTTGAATATTGTAAAATATGTTGATGAATATGCATTCCAGTTCTGAAACCAATTTATTGCATCCATGTTTATTTCTTTTCTGAACTTGGGTTTTGCACATACTTAAATGATTGTTTTCCTGTCTGGGAAGCAGATTTTAAAACTACTCATATATATATATGTATATATATATATGTATATATATATATGTATATATATATATGTATATATATATATGTATATATATATATGTATATATATATATGTATATATATATATGTATATATATATATGTATATATATATATGTATATATATATATGTATATATATATATGTATATATATATATGTATATATATATATGTATATATATATATGTATATATATATATGTATATATATATAAATATGAAGTATCTTATAATTTGATATACTTGAATATGCATGCCAGAAATGTACTGTGTACTAATTCAGTACACTGAAGAATACTTCAGTGATGTCTTAGTATGCATCTGTTCAACTCTACCTTTGAAAAGAAACATTGAATTTTGGAGAAAAATTATCTTGGAGGTATTAAATTAAACAAACAAACAAACAGATCCTTTAAAAGGGTAAATAATTGTACACCAAAAACGCATTTCAAGAAAACTGATATTCTGGGAAGAAAAAAAAACAACAAAAAATCATCCAGGTTTTCTGTTAAATTTTTCATGATCTTAGAATCTGAGGTAACATTTCTGTAACTTTCTAACACATTTGAGCAACAATACTGATGACGATCAAATACTGTTACAGCATTAACAGGCAGTATTTCTCACAAAGTACTTTTAGGCAGACTGAGAATGTATTAGAGACACAGAAGCTAAGGTCACTTGAATAAACTAGATTGTAAGCTCTACCAGCTACAAATATCCAGAACAGCTCTTCAAATGAAAAGTCATGTAAGATGTATTGTATTGAGTGCTGTAATCTCCCCAAAGTCATCAGACATCTCCTGCAGAGTTGTTCCTTCTAATATTGAAATTATTAAATGATTTTAAAACTAGCAGATAAAATTTTGCAGCATCAGTAATTTAAATAAAATTACCATGAGTAGAAACTTTTGTTCATAATTAGGCATTCAACAGGGACTGCTATTAGAGTGGAAAGTGGGAAGTTTAAAATAAAGAGATTGGATAGAATAACATCTTGTATAAATATGTTAAATGAGACATGATGCACTGAATAACTTTGGCTGATTGTTTGGAAGAGTTCAGAGAGGTGTGATAATAAAATTTAACCACAACACTGGAGGAAATATTTGAATTAGCTTAATCTCATGAGTAACAACTATACTGTCAATTTTAAATGAGATCCTGGCTTCTGTGAACAAGCATGAAAAATAATATCATAATTTCAACAGAAACAATTGCTTCAATGAACATTTGTTTTTCTGATTTCTTGTCATTGTTTTCTAGGAAATATAAAATACACTAAAGGACGTTGGGGAGAAGAATGAAACACACAAAAAAGAGAACATAAGGACCAGAACTGTGAATTTGAAAACGGTTCTATATAGAAGGTGCACTTACTCCACACAGATTAGTGAGTGAAGTGTTAGAAAAAGGGATTTTCTGGTTTCCGGGATTTTTTTGTGTAGATCCAATAGTATTCTATAGAAAAGTTTATTCCTGCAGATAGCTCTTTACTTCATGCTTTGTGTAAAAGCCCAGAGCCTTGATAGTGTAGTTGAATGAAGAGTCAAATATTCCTAGTACATGTATATGCTCTGCATATTTGATATAAAATAACATTGTATAGTTTTATAAACACTGAGAATAGTGGCATGTGAGTTGGGTGAAAAACAGATAAGGAGGAGAAAAAACCTAAAGAAAAGTGAAAATACAAAACCCACGATCTATTCTGAAAGTGAAGATTTTTCTTTCCTAGACTGGAAATGAAGAAGATCTGGTGAAAATCTTTCCAAAGAGTACCATGTTGGGTTAAAAAATCAGAGAGGAGAGAGGTAAAATACAGATTGGTCCAAATGCATCTTAGTTTTTAAAAAATTGTAGTAACAAATGGATGGAAGAATAATACTTAATACCTTAAAAGAATTTGGTATACATTGTATACTTATAGCAGAAGAATAGTTTCATTTCCTGTGTCCAGAAAAAGGCACTTTGGTTTGAAATGCAATCTTAAACAAGGTTGATTCATTATCTTATACAGCAGATTCACTGTGAATAAAAATTCTTCAAATATTAAGAGATGCTAAAAGATGGGAATTAGAGAAGGAATAAAATCTTGTTTTTGTTAAAATAAAGTGAACAAATATTGTCAGTCAGGTGTCACAAGCATTTCTATTCACATATGAGTACAGAGATTCTTATGTGCACCTCACCACCATTAAGTGTCACAATCAGAACTTCACAAGCAATCCTCTGAGTACATGTGAAAAAACCTATGAACTGTGCTATCAATGAAATGATGGGGAGAAGCTGTAGGTGTTCTACATCCACTTAACTACAATGGCAGAGTTATAATTACAGCAGGTTTTCTTAACTCTGGTAAGTATAAACCAGCTTTCCTTCAGCTGAAAAATTAATATTTGTATATTATAGTTATTTACAGATAAATTACTAACAAAATCCAAACATTACATTTTATGAAAGAATCACACTTGGGTAGCTGGAATAAAAGAACTATACACAGTGTATAAACTTAATGAACACTAATAATTTGTCAGGCCTGAATAACTATACCATTACTAACCTAGAGGTGAAATCTGGAATGAAGACCAAGGTTTCCATCACTCTTTTTTAAAACAGTAGTATAAATGAAGGACAGGTAAAAGCTAGATAAAGACTGGTACAACTAAGAGCTCAGATGAGATTTACATTTATGGAAATCTGGATTTTTTGAGTTATGGCATTTTAGTTTTAAATTAAGCTATTTTGGCTAATCTAATTGGTAGACTGATCCAAACTTAGCAGGGCTTGAAAAGTATCCACTGGTGTGTGTGAATTTTTCATAACAGACAGCAGAAAAAAATTTTCAAATTTAACAGAGGAAATATTTTGAAAAAGATAATAATATAAATGCAACACTTATAACACATGTGCCTGAGAGAAAGATCCCCCAAATATCCACAGTAAAAGCAACTTGGCACAATATCAAAACTGTTATCTTTCTTCACTGTTCAGTAAATTTTGTTTGGAAAAATTATATTCAGTTTCCAATGTGTCAGAAATTGTCATATGACTACTTCTTTATCTAGTTGTTCAAATTGAACTTAATCTAGTATGCATTACCTTTAAATCTTATCCTGATCCCTTAACAAATTGACAAATTATGACCTTCTCACTCCTTATACAAACAAGGAATTTCAATTTTAATATTGTATTCTGGCTGAGCTGGAGCAGGAGGCTGTGCAAAACTGGTTTTAAGCCATCATTTTTTCCTGTTGTCACAGAATAGGAGAATTATTTATTGCAAGTTCACAAAATAGTTTTGAGCAGCCTCAGAACTCTTCTGAAACATCTAATCATTTGTGCTTTATGAAATACTGTATGCCCTGCTCTGGGGAGTGAAATACTTCAACCAGAGATGTGATTCATCATTAAATTATTGTTTTACATCCTGTCCACTGAAAATGAGATGCTGTGAACTAAAATTACTTCCTCTGTGTGTGAGGAAACAATGACTATTTCACTCTTCAGGCCCTGATTTTATAACATAGGGATGTTAAGATGTATTTTAGGAATGTACAAGCCGTGCACCAAGTTATTTTTCATCAAAGACAAGAAATGCTGAGGTAACAACATAACACTTGAGTAATTTGGTAGGTTAAATCCATTGTCAGGATACAGGAGGCAGCTAAAAATACTTTAGTTTGGGGAAACCTGGTACAACGGCTGCTCCAAAACTCTTTGCATTTGAAAGATGCATGGAAGAATACACAAGTAATGCTATCTCTGCAATTTAAGCTTTACTGTTACTTGTTTCCTTCTAGATTTCTGTGTTTTTAAAGTTAATTGGCTAGTTGTGTATCTGTTGCCTTCATCTTGAATGAAGGGTGACAAAGTGCTTATTAGAGGTAGGACAGAAGCAGAAATTTACAAGATGTTCCTACGAGAGTATAAATCTGAGATTATTTTCCTCTTTTTTCTTTTAATTTAATGATCTGTATGTTACTACCCTTTGAAGATGTTAAGGATCAAGGAGATGTTTCAATATCTTCAGAAAATTGATCAGCCTGGTTTTATCCCTTCTCTCAACAGGGATCCAAGTTTGCATCTGCATAAAAAATGTAATTTATCTTCCTCTTTGTCAGCACTCCAATTCCTAGTAATTCCAGTAAATATTTTCTAAATTACGAATCATTGTAAGACTATATTTAAAAATTAATTATCCCATACAAGACCCTTTTGTATGCATTACAATCTACAAAGGTAAGCTGGATATGTTAAATTTTTTAAAGATGTTTTATAAATGACACATTTTTATATTGAAATTGATAGTCCATTTCTAGACTGTATTTGAAGAGATTAATTTATTTTAATGATTTTGTCTAATTTATTGATTAGAATACAGATATGATTTAGTAGAAGTAAATGTTCTATATAATTTCTCAACAGAATTACATTGTCTTATGCATTCAACTAGCACCACCTTTTTTTTTATGCAGCAAGGTTTCTCCCTCTTCTTTATTGACAGTCTTCTTTTTACTGCTGACATGCTGATGCATGACAGTTTTATGAAGAGTTCTCTTTTGTAACCTAAGTAACCTACCTGTACTTACTAGAGCTTTATGAACTATTAGATCATACAAAAAGGCTCACCACAAAATTAATGCCCCAATTCCATCAGAAACTTCACACTTCTGGGCAAAGTAGAGAATATTGGAAAAGCTGTGAAGTAGAAAATCATTCACATCAGGTTCTGAGTTCTGCTATGCTTTCTTATGGTGAACTTTTCTCTGCCAGTAAGCCATTTGCCATTTAAAGATAGACCAATATTATTTTGCTAGGCTGTTCTCATAAGAAAAATAGCTAATACAGCTAGTGTACTTGGCTGTTTAGTGAGGGTTTGGAGAGAGGTAACTTCAACCTTAGTGACTTAAAAAGATACCCTGTGTTAAAAGTTAATGCTATATTTCTCTGAACAAACAGAAATACCATAGTGGCAGTTTCCCTTAACTCTCTTGCTTAGGAAGTAGGTAAAATTAAACAGAAACTTTCTGAAAATTATTTCTAAATGTTACAAATATAGGCCTTGTTATAAACTGTGGTTTTTTTCCAGTTCTGCTAGAAGTAAGACACTGTTCCAAGTCATCATATGCCAAAAGTGTTACCAAATGTCCAAAAGATCAGAATAAGATTCTCCAAAACTGAAGCTGTGTTAAAGAGGGCATCATTTATTCAGGCCTGAGGTCCCTAGAGGGATACTCCCAGCCTTATGCGGACATGCGATTTTTTTAAGTGTGTTGCTTATATGCAGTTGTTACATGCATTTTACAAGTTACCCATTACCATAAATCCCACTGCAAGCTCCCAGAGATTCAGTCCTTTTTTTGGTCTATCAGTGCATTCTTGAGCCAGAGGAATCCCTCTTATCTTCCAACTGCCCTTGCTGAAAGCAGCTTTTGCATGTCTCATTTGATGCTAAAAGTTTCACAGGCAGCGTGAAAANATGCAGTTGTTACATGCATTTTACAAGTTACCCATTACCATAAATCCCACTGCAAGCTCCCAGAGATTCAGTCCTTTTTTTGGTCTATCAGTGCATTCTTGAGCCAGAGGAATCCCTCTTATCTTCCAACTGCCCTTGCTGAAAGCAGCTTTTGCATGTCTCATTTGATGCTAAAAGTTTCACAGGCAGCGTGAAAATTGAATTAACCTTTTTGGTATCAATTCCCCCCTTTTACATTTGGTAACAAAAGTACTCCCAAATTCTGATTTGTTCCTGTTGCCTGGACTACTGTTATAGTTTGAAAAAAGCCAACTTTTTTCTCCTGGAAAGACTTTTACAACTTTTTCCAGGCACAGCTCCCGATAGATCTGGGAAGCCCAGGGATTGGCTGGCTCTGCGATGGGCACTCTGTGTGGCCACTTGAATATTAGAACTGCCTTTGTGAACCCACATTTTAAGAGCAGAAAGCCAAAATCTTACTCTTTTTGTTTCCGGTCACAGTAAAGGTAACAGGGTTGGGGGGGATCCATCAGTCCCTTGGGGCCGACGGCCCCCCGGCCTGCCTGGGGGAGGGGAGGGGCCCCATTCCCCGCTCCCTTCTCCCTTGGGCAGCGCTGTGGCTCCTCCAGGCTGGTTTTTTTCCTCCCCTCCTTGCCTGAGGGGGAAGGGAATACAGTTCCATGCGGCTGGCATGGCTCTCTCGGGCCAGGCCTCTATCCGTCCATCTTCCCCCCTTGGAGTNCCTGGGAGTGCCGGGGGGATGCCGAGTCCCTGCTTCTCCCCCCCTCGGCCGCCTCAGGGTGCTGCACACACCTAACAAGAGAGAGATCAGCCTGCAACTATCAGGATCCCAGCCTGCAGTTATTGGGAGCCACTAGCTTTGGCTGTAAAGTTTCCCCCCCCACCACCTGTGCAATGCATGGAATTTCAGCCAGCTGAACTATAAAGGGCAATTAGCTCTTTAAGTGTACAGATTGAAC
>WEKY01013797.1:51733-81370 GCA_013390045.1 Picathartes gymnocephalus | reverse complement strand
TAACTTGCACAAACTGGATATGGTGTTTAAAGGGCACAACACAGACAGGAGAGTACAGCACTTTCACTCCAGATCTGCTTAGTCACATTTACCACTTCCAGTACTGAAAGCATCTGCTACCACACCTAGCACTTCCTCTTCAGGGCCAAGACAAAAATTAATGCTATTGGATATTTCTTTTGATCTAAGCAGGCACCAATAAACAAATTACATGGAAAGCTGGTAAAAAGAAAAAAAAACAAACAAAAAAAACCAAACAAAACCCTCATAGCTCGCTCAACTGAATAAAACAAAAAACAAACCAACAAAAATCCCAAACAAAACCTCAACCTAAGCAACTCCTCACTAGCCAAAGGAAGCATATGCAGGCAAAGTGCTTGAAAAGCTGCTAAAACTGAATGAGAAATGGTAATCAACACAAAACATGTCAGTGAGTCACTTGGTTGCTTCAAAATCTAAGACTCCTGTATAGGAAACTGCCGAAGCCAAAATCCTGAAGCTGTATTTAAAGCCTGGTTAACTACTCCAGCTTCCTACAGCCTTGAAGAATTCTCCTGCTTTGTGAACTGTGAAATAGCATTTGCTGCACTATACCAGGTGGATAGGCTTTAATGACTTTCTTCCACGTGATTAAATCAGAAGACGAGGAATCAGTCTTCTGCTTGTACATTCTGCATATTTTTATATAAATCTTCTCACCATTCTATCCCTCTGCTCTCCCATCTAACACAAGTTCAACTCTTGGCATGCTGAACGTGCAGTTTTTAGTGCCTGCTTAAATCCTCAGAAGCAAAATTGCAGATCACAAAAGATACCCAGCACAGCAGGCAGTGCACAGATCTGCAGAGAACAAGATATGAGCAGCCAAACATTCAGTTAAGGTTCTGAAAGAGGCAGGATTCACAGATGTTTACCATGCTGGATGAATGGGGCAAAGATAAGGAAAAATACAACTCTTCAACTAGCTCAATATGAAACATACTCATTCAATTAGCACAGTAACTGTTAACCCCACCAAGTAAACAAATGGCTGAAGTAAATGAAAGTTCAAATGATTGAAGAAAAAACCACCAAACAAATCACTTATTTAAACTGAGTTATAGACGGAGTTCAGTTGTCTGAAATCAGGTCTCAAACCTAGTTCAAACCTTTCCCTGTAACTGATGAAATTCAATAGTTACTTGATTTTTCTTACACTGTTCTCCAACTCAGGTGTCTGCAACAAACAGATGTCTTAAAAGAGTAAGTTATGGGCATTTTTAAACATAAAAGTTACTCAATACTCCAAAACTGAAGTGAGTCATCATAAGACAAAAGCCACAGCAGAGCTGTAAAAACAAGAATCACTGAAATTTATAACAAACTACATTCTTCCCAGATTGTCACAGAGTAGAATATACAAGCCTCAGCTCTCCAGAGAAGCTGAAATGGACACAGCTCATATGCAAACCAAATCATCCTAGTTCCTCTTAACATCACCATGCTCTTCAAATGTATTAATTTGGGTAGTCCAGAACACACTGTAACAAAGTCTGGCACGCAGCCTTGACTTTTTAAGTACAACAACAGGTAATTTTATTAGTTGTACGTACAGACGACAGGGTACAGCATTGCTGATTAACTCAGTAGCATTTTCACATATGTTACATATACTCACATCATCAATATAAACAGTATTATTATTATTATTATCATCAATTCGATTCATTTCCATAAGAGGTTCATTTTTTTCCTTTTACAATATTAATTGATAGAAGGGTGGAAAAAATCTATTTAAAAGAATTAAAATAAACAACACCATTCTGGGGAAAAAAATTCTCCTGTTCACGTCAAACAGCAACATCAAAAGAATGGCAAGAAACAAATTCAAACCCAGAAGTCCACAGTGAATTATTGATTCAACTGCAAGAAAATTCAACCACAGTATTAGAAGCTGCAAGCCTGGAAGCATAACCAGAAGCAAAGTCAACTATAGCTCAACAAATACTGCTTAAGGTTTCTCTTTCTATCCCTACATCTCCTTTTGGGCTCCACGCCCCTGCTCGCTCTTGATACCTACTTTCTTGGCATCTTGGGTATTTGCACTGTGTCCCCTCCTTCCCTCACCAACCCTGTCCCACAGGGGTCCTGAGTGGTACCGCTGTTCTCTTCCAAAGGCATGTGCTGCAGCAGCTCAGAGCACGGAGAAAGCCCCACTGCCACTCGATCCTTTTCCATCAATACTGGGGACCTTGCTGCCCAAAAGGAATGAGGACAAATCCTTCCTGCCTGTCAGCCAAGTTAATGATTCTCATAATGCACAGAAATTGAGTTAGGGTCCGACACAAAGCAGAGACACCTCCCTAACACCAGCCAGGCTTCTCCTGCCAAGTTCAAGAAGAACAAGCACTTCAAACCTTTTTAGGTAAACTTGTTGTCTTCCTGCAGTGATTATCCCAAATTCCTCTGAAATGGTAGCTGACATTTCCTAAAAGCATTCAGCCTAAGTCACAGCATTTTGAAAACTTTTGCCCAAGTGGTTGAAAGTAGCAAAATTTAAGACCCTGTTTTCTGCTCCTTTAGTTCAGAGTGGATGTCTACAATAGCAGAGGGCTCAGCTTTCAACATTCGACAAAAAGAACATCTCCTAAATAATATTCTTTGTGCTTCTTTTTCACCTCAGTTCAAAGACTAATGTTTTTAATATCACTAAGCTAACGGGAATTTGACTAAGTGGGAAAGCCTAGTACTCACTTCAGTCAATGAAAACGAAATTTAGGGTAAAGTTTTACACTCTTGAGGAATATGGACTGAAAACAAACTATTCTCTTCCCACATACCCTTAAGTTATGTTCGTTTCCTTCTAGTAAGCAATTTTATTTAAAACATTTCAAGAACAATGAACCCAAGCAGCAGTAAAACCTAAGAACATACAACAGGTAAGCTTCATAATACCGGTTTTTCCACTGTTTCTTTGCAGGCTTCTCACAAACTATAACTAGACTACATTATTCACCAGTTTCTAACAATATGAAATAGAGGAATAGAAACCTGAAAAATTGAAGAAAATATCTGAATAGCATTCATGGCTGTATTACAGCCTCCAAGGCAACAACAGTGTCAGTTTAGTTTGAAATCTACACTTAAATAGAAGTTAAAATATTTTAATCATTGTAAGCCAATAAGAACTAATTTCTTTAGGAAAAGCACTGAAGTACTAACACTAAAAGTGAGACCAAATGGGTAATTTAAGTCACTAACACCAATCATGTTTTTAAACTGCTGCATTTAAATATAATCTTCCCTGAGGCAGGCAGTAAATTGCAACTTAAAAACACTGTCAATTTTAGACAGCAAACACAACAGGTACACAAAATCTTCCATGACATTTGTACTTACTTTACACCCCTATGATAAAGATATAGCACCCATAGTAGATTAACATGATTGAGCAGACAAAAGCCAGCATGCATGCAAATTAATACTTTTAGTAAGTTTTTTTCCTAGTAAAAAAGAACTGTTACTTACTGCTATTTCTCTGCATGCAGACATGGAAATTCCAGTACCTTCTATCTGTTTTAAAGCATAATCTTTGTTATCTTTCCTGTGAAGAAAAAAAGAAGTTTGGTTTGATTTTTTTAATTGTACCATGAATTCAAAGTGAGCTCTTCAGTACAATTCAGAGATCAGTTTCTAATTAATACAAATCGTGCATCTTATTTTCTTTTCATTCTTTACTAGTTAAATGTCTGGATATGCAGCTAAACTGTAAGATAATCACAACACCTTGATAAAGTTAAGATATACATATGCTCTCACTACATTGAGATGATTTTAAAACTTTCTTTTTTAAATGCAATGATTAACACTTCTTCCATTTCTTCCTTCTCTTTTTAAAAAGAAACCAAAGCAAACAATTAGCACATACCAGAAATAAGCCTCACTAGGGCTTTATCTCACACGAAAGTATTACTCTAGGACACGCTAAGTCTCACCCATATTTTAATGGATTCTTGAGTAGCCCAGAACTAATGCCACATTAAAACGTCTTTTCTTTCCACTAAGTACCAAACTGCACTTTAAAATTTTGTTCCTACCAAGGTAATAAAACTGCCAAGATTAATAAAAAAAACTCCACCAGATGTTTGAGCAATCTAAAGAATCCAGAAGTGGATTCCAGTGGAAGGTGTCCCTGTCCCTGACAGGGGGGCTACAACTAAATGACCCTGAAGGTCCTTTCCAATCCAAACAATTTTATGAGTCTTTGAGAAGTTTGTCCGGCTTCAAACGTATATAACGCTTAAAAACAACACCGTGACCTTCCTGTACTTTAACCAGTATGTACCTTAGAGTCACTTGTTTCAAATGCAAGCCTATTAGTAACTCCCTCTACAAAAAGCAAAATCAAGAAGAGATACATTGCAGCAACAGAAGATACTGAACTCTTACCCATTCTCAGGCTCAAAGACTCAAAAAGTTTAAGAGATGAAGTGCTTGTCCTTCCCACTTGTGGGCAGGCATCCACAGCACTCCTGGGGGGCATGAGACTTAACAGTATTGCCTACAATATTTGGAGCACTTGTATAGCCTCAAACCTCTAGGTTACATAAGAAGCCTTATTCATTTTTAATGAATCCAGCTTTCACAGCTATGAAGAGCCACCCTAAATAAATGAAATTCAAACACCCTTAAGGAAAATAAAACTAAGCTGTAGTTAAGGACTGGGAACAAACTCACTTGTTTCTTCCAGCTCTCACCATTTGTAAAGTTTTGAACTGCTTTATTCCTACCCAAAACATACACTTTTCCCTATTCATCACCACATAGGGAGGAGAGGAAAAAGTGGGAAATTAATGGACAAAATCTGAACACAGATAATGAGGAGAAAGAACAAACAGCAAGCAGACAAGAGAAGATTTCAGTGAGGGGGCAATTACATGGATGCAGCAAGAAAAAATACAAGAAAATATACAGCATTTGACACAAAAAAGGAAAAAAGAATAGGGAGGTCAATTGCATTAAGAAGGCATTAAGAAGTTTTCATGTACTAAAACCCTAAAACTTGCCAGCCTGGAAGAGAAGGGGCCAATGCTGAGTATCAACTCTTATGATGCCAAAACAAGGTGTTACACAAGCCCCCAGAGGACACACCTCTACACACCTTAGAAGAAAACAACTTGCATGAAGCCCAAAACCAATAAACCATTATGATACTAAGCACATAATTGAACTGTGCAACTCATGATGTAAGAACATTACAGGGATCAAAAGCATAAACAGATTTAAGATGAAATTACACAATTGATCTTTTGATGTTCTTTGGTAATTTGATTTTAAGATCAAATTACCACAAATCCATGGTGGGTAAGAGTTATGGACCACTCCATGAGCAGTTTCTGACCATAACCCCAACCTGCTTTCCAGCACAGAGATTTCCAATGCTGCTGATAGAAAAAGAGGGAAATCTTCTCAGCTAAAAATTGTTTTACCTTCTATCTGCCTTAGCTAGCAATGGCTGGCTATCCAGCTGTTACTGGATAGAAACATGAAGCATAATGAATTGAACTAGAGGTTATTCTCACTGCCCTATGTGCTCATCTACTTAGTTTTGAGGTGTTTGGAGAGATCTCTATTTCAAGAGAAGTGCTACCACACAGATGCTACTGTTACATGCATTACCACTGACGAAATAGAGAGCAAAATGGGTCAGACTTACGGTTATTCTCATTGCCCTGTTGCTTAGCTACTTAGATTTCAAGGTATTGGAAGGACAAGTCAGTATAACACGAAGTATTACCATATAACTGGTGATATGACAAGCACTTCTGGTAGCACTGTCTACAATGCAACCTGCAATACATTTAAGACGGTACAACTATTTTTAATTGGTCAAATTTTTGCCAAATTAAATCTGGACTAAAATTTTCCGTGCCAGATGGCAGATCTTCTCTGGAAATTTTTAGGAAAAAAACCCCTCAGCTGTTTCCCAGAACAAAACTGGAAGAATATGCTTTCAGCTGTGCACATTAACTCTTTCACAATCAGGGTTTTAATGATGAAATTCATCAGGGTGGCTTAAAGAAAATAGCATTTGTTCTCCTCAAAGCAATCTATGAACTCTCTGAAAATTAATCTTCTCACATTAAAGGCCATTTTAAGAGCTGAAATCCAGAGCTTCAATGCCCAGTCTTGCTCTGGCCTTAGAATGATCCTGAGCTGTGGGGAATGAATTGTTCCCTCGTCTGCTCTGCCCAGGAGCTGCATGTCGGAACCCAGCCCAAGCGGCCTCTGCTGGGTCCTCAACCTAACCAAGCAGTTTA
This sequence comes from Picathartes gymnocephalus, assembly GCA_013390045.1. Classification (NCBI taxonomy): domain Eukaryota; kingdom Metazoa; phylum Chordata; class Aves; order Passeriformes; family Picathartidae; genus Picathartes; species Picathartes gymnocephalus. Next base: position 75,071 of record WEKY01013797.1, on the reverse strand, counting down.
GAAGAAATATAAGCATGGCAAAAAAAAAAGAAAATAAATTGAGTTTGGGAATAAAGCACCTTTTTTTTAGCACCACACTACATGCTCCTCTAGAATGAGGAAAAAAGTAACCAAAGGCTTCTAAGACTTACATTCTCTCAATTGTGCTGGCACAGTTGAGATACAAAGTAATAAACCAATTCTTAACCCACTCCTAACATCTGTTCTACGCTGAGGCTGCTAAAACACCATGGTTACCCCATTACACCACAAGTACCAGCTTTTCGATTTACAGGAGTAGGAATGTCCCACTTTTACCTTTAAGCTAAGTGATATTTTCATTGTAAAACCTAATGTAATTCTTTGGGAGCCAAGGGAACTGGGGGAATACTTTTTAAAGGGAGTGGTAAGAGTTTGCAGGAGTGCCAAACACAATGACCAAGCTTATTTTACAAAACTTACAAAAATATTTTGCCAATAGTCTGTTTAAAATCATAATGCAGCCCAAGGCTTCTCCATGATTTTGGATGTGGGCAATTTCCTTCTCTGAAGATAGAGATATTTGAAGATAATGAGACATTCAAAGACAAAACAAAAAAAAGCAGTAAGTAAAAAGAAAAAAAAAGGAAAAAAGCTCTGTTTATAAACATCTTCCACATGGGCCACTTAGCAGGCTGCATTTTAAGGGCACAGTAAGACTCAGTTAAACTAAATTTCTTCCTTCTAACAGAGAGGTCATGTTGGGAATATCTGTTCTCTTTCTCTGCTGCCTGGAATTAAACATTAAGTGACTTCAGCAGCTCCTCCACTCATCAGTAGGCTTAGAAAAGCTGGTCAATCTGCAAACTTAGTTTCCTATCAATTTATTCTTACTTTCCTGCACTTAAGCAGGCTGGTATCTTCAACACTGTGGTGCTCCCCACTAGTAATATTCGGTAGGAGAGCAAGACTAAGAAAATTCACTTTGTACACTGCTGTGGCAACAGCAGTGCTTATTGTAGTCATGAGCAAACTACATAACCTGGTGGAAAATCCTCAGAGGGACAACACTAACATCAGAGGTGTAAACTTGAAAAAAAATGGTTACCTGCAACACCACTTCCAGCAGATTTTAATACAACAAAAAAATACCTACTAAATTACCATAAAAAAGTATAAAAGGTGTTGCTCTTACAGCTTGAATAAACTAAAACAAAAAATTGCCATCTTTAAGTGTTTCAAATTTTTCTGATAATGCTGCTTCTAAACGTTGTAGTTTTTTACATTCTACTGAATTTGGAAGTACAACGGTATCATACATATTCAGCCTCTGGGGGAAAAAAAACTAAAAAAATCTCATAAGTAAAAGAAAGGAGGCCTATTACATAAAAGGCAGATTAAAAAAAAAAAATAGTTGTTATATCATCTCACATACCGAAACTTTTGTAGAAATGTATTGACACAATACTACAATAGATCCTTTATTTGGATCATTAGAACAGTTCAAAATTCATCTGAGTAATAAATACAGCAGAATAAAGTAGCAAAGTCTTTAAATCAGTGATGACCATTCTAAATTTACATTACAGTTACTAATCTCAAATTCAAAATTCACAATGTAGGAATAGTTTCATCTATAAAGAAGAAGATGTAAGATCTGACTGCAGTTAAACATTTGAGGGAAAGAGGCTCTGAAATTTTCAGCTACCAAATGGAACTGTAAATGCAGTATCTCTTCTACAGAAAACTAAGGAATCTCTTAACTGTTTATGCCTCTTATTCCCTAAAAAATAAAAAATCTGATAATGAAAGATAAGCCTACTAATAAAATACATGTAGTGTTTGTTTTTATTATTTCTACATGTTAAATTATGAAAATCAAACACAACAGCAAATTATAACATTTAGGAGACTTCAGCATTTTCATTCTGTGGCATCATCCCCTGCCTCTTCTCCCAAGTCACAGCAGTGGTAATTTTTGATTTTGTTTTTAAATAAATTAAAATCATCCTAGTCGTACAAGAGATCCAATGAAGTTTACGGGAAGTAGTAATTCAGTTCTTGAGAAGTGTATAAGTGCACAAATGCAGTTTTTTAAATGGCAAGATTTAATATATTTATACTAAATGCCCATGATATAATCACAGCAAACATTTAAATACACATCATAAGAACATGATTTTCTAGAAAGTGCAGCAAGATGAGGGCATTCAAATGATGACTTGAGAGAATAGAATTATGTTTCCTCTTCCAACACCACATTCATTGCACCAAATAATCTTGCCAGAAAAAGTTATGTATACCAGGAGTTCTATTTATTTTGCATTTTGTACCTATTAACTACCAACCCAGTGTGTTGGAGAATCAAGGGGCAAAGGACTCAAGAGGCTCAGGTTCTCAGTGCCTTCTCGGCATCAGTTTACACATCACAGTACACTTTCACAACTATACATTCCTGACACTAGTGGCACAGTCCTGGTGAAAGCAGAGGAAAACCAAATTAGGGATGATGTCAACAAATTGGACACACTCAAGTCCATGTGACCAGGGGGGTTGCATTCAAGGGTGCTTACTGGCACTGGCAAATGTCATTGCAAAGCCATTCTGTCATTTGCAAAAGGTCATGGTGCACACTGGCAGATTCCTGATGATTGCAAAAGTGCAAATATGAGGACCCTCTTTGAGAAGGGCAAAAACGTTCAGTGATATTACAGGCCAACCAGCCTAATCTCAGTCCATGAAAAGATTATGCAGCAAACTCTCCTTGGAAGGTATTTTCAAGCCCATAAAGGAAAATGAATGACTGGGAACAACTAGCAAGGATTTTCCAAGTCTAAGTTGCGTCTCATCAACCTGAGTGTCCCACACAATAAGAGGAACAGTTCTAAGGACACTGAAAAAGCACTGGGTGTTACCTTGATCTTAGCAAAGCATACATGCAGAGCCAAATTGCAGAGCCTGGACTGCAAGCAGCTGTGTGGGGCTGAGCTGCTGGGGTTAAACCTCGACAAGCACATAAACTGCCTTTATAACTGAAGAATGCAGTAAGATTTAAAATTTACTAAGGGTAATTGTCGCAATGGCTGAGAATGAGAAAAGTTTCCAATTGAAAAACATTTAAATGTATGGAACCCAGTGATTTGATTATCACTGCACACATTTCAATGTACAATGCTGAGCAGGAATAACTCTGCAAAATGAGATATAACAGTTCTGTGAGGATAGAGGGTTAACAGTCAAATAGCAAAAATTATGTGCATCAGCAGAAAATAAATTGTATAGGAAAAAAATGGATACTAGCTACTGGGTACAATGGCTAAGAAATCACACTATTAACCGCTGACTTCCCAGAAACATATTTAGGTCAAAACTTTTGTCGAACTAATTAGCACACACAGTAAGTCTCATCACTGACCCTGTATCTTCAGGTAAATCTAAAATAAAGAACAAAATCTTATAAATCATTCTCTCAAAAAGATCTGAACTAACAATGATGCAATGATAACCACTTCACCTTCTTGTGATTTCCTTTTTACAAAGCCTGCTGGTTTTCATATATCAGAATATTTTCCAATTATCTTGACAAAAAGAACTGAAAAATATCAAGAAGTTTTGCACAATGGCTTGCTTTGAGTCAATGGCTTGCTGCTGAAACAACCCCACCTTCATCCATACACACACTCCTGTCCTTTGCGCTAGAGCCCAAGCACTCATTTTCTGATGGAGATGAGCTTGTTCAGGGCTTGTTCTGAGCTTATTCAGAAACAGATTTCCAGATTTTTCTCTGGTACACTTTCTGCCCCATTAGTACACTGAAGAGGCCTCCTGAGTGATATGATGAACACCGGAGTTATCTAAAAACAAAAGGCAGACATAGCAGAAGTACAGCAGTTCCTGTCAACATTTAAGATGAAGTTAGATTATCTTGTAACCCGTACTCTTTTTCCACATCAGCAGTACATCCACATTTGCCAGCTAAGTGCAGCACCCCCTGCGGAAGTAATTATGATCACTGGAAAAATTCACCATAGCTAAAGCCACATATTTTTCAAACTATGGAAACAATATAAACTAAAATTATGTTCTTCTCTTACAGAGGTTTAAGAAGGACTTGAAAGTTATTTTACTTTTACTGATGCTCTATTCATACTATGAATAAAAATTTCCAAAAGTTAATTGTTCTACAAATACTTAATTTTACAAGGGCCACTCATGGGTTTTGTCTTGTGGGCACATTTCAGTTAAACTGGCTAAAGTAAGTTGGATGAAACCAAATCAGAAGATAAACATTAGCTCAAATTACTGCTTCGTCATTTGACTGAACTTAAAAACATTTTGAAAAACGCAGTAGTTCTGTAACATGCATTAAACCTACAGGAAATAGGTTAACATTATCTTCTCTATTATAAATTGTGTGCCACACAACCAAAGCATGACTATTTTAAAAAGTTCAGATTTATTCAAGCCCAGAGTATTTAAATGTATTTACAACCAGCTTAAAGTTTATCCCATCATAAATTCTAGTTTGCTCCTTCCAAGGAAGAAATCTGCCAAAAATGATAAAATCCCAGATTTTGTCACGAAAGCCTCTTATGTATTAATATATAAGAAAGGATTATGAATAATACAACCCAGTCGGAAAATCTGTGAATCTGAACTATTTTGTTAAGCATTTCAGCTGAAAACAGTAACTTCTCTCCTCTACAAAGTTACCTGCAAAGAGAACATGAGAATAAAGGAACATCTCTTTCCAGGAAGAGAAGGGAATAAAGTGCAGATGATACTAGTTAATCTCTAGATGAGAATAAATTCAGTTCATAAAGTAGTGTCGCTTCTTACATATTTGTCTGTGCCGCTAAAAGCGGCACCTTCCATCCATTCTAATACAGATGTCAGCATCAGGACCTCTTTACAGTGTCACACACTCTCAACAGTGCTCACTTCCAAAGGGGAGATTTCAGACTGCTTCTCTATTTCTACAGAAATAAAGGTTATTTACTTCTTCAACTTCAAATGTGAGATGCACGAAAAATATATGAATAAAAATGCACAGAAGCATGTTAAAAACAAACAAACAACAAAACAAAAAAACCCCAACCAACCAACCAATCAACGTAGTGATCAACGGTCTGGAATCCACTAGAGCTGAATGAAGCCTCCAAACAATACAGCACCCCTGCAAAACTTGCACATTGCAAAACTCAGAAAAATTGATAGAAACTTCGTACTTCATTTTAATTACACTGCTGTTCTACCCTGTCTCTTCTTTTTTTCTGGAGACGTAACAACGTAACAAAAATATATGCTTTAATGCTACGCAGTGAAAATCTTGCAAGTTTATGGTATGTTCTAGCTGAATTAAAAATTTAACTTAAGGTCTAGCAGCAAGATCATATTAAAAATGTAAACATTAAACGTCATGGTGCGGCTCAGGCAGGCTCGGCACTGCGACCTTCTGTAAGAGTCTCCCAAAGGACAGGGAGGCACCCAGGTCAGGGCGGAGAAGCCCACCACTCTTGCACGCACAGCTGATGGTAACAAGGCTACGAAGCCCAGGAGGGGTTCCTCATGTTTATTCCCAGCTGGGTTTGACCCCACGCTGGAAGGGATAGAGTGAAGAACTGAAGAACAAAAGTAGGGCATTAGGTTTTATCCCAGGATAGCAAGGGGTGGAGAGGACACCAAAATCCAATGATCTGAGGGTCTGGGGGTGGCACACAGGAGGGGCTAGGGGTATTGAGGGCCAATGGGAGGATAGGAAAGGTGTGGCTAGGGGGCAGGGATTAACGGGGATTTTAACCAATGGGGTTACAGAACTTGGATCTTGGCCATGTAAGGCAAACAGAGTGAAAGTCTGAACTTGATTCTCATGGGAGAAGCCAGAACCTAGAGGCTGCCCTTCCAAGGCATCTACAATTAAACAATCTAGCAGAAGAAAAAATTAGAGTTTTCTCTAAGGCATTTCAGTAAATTTGCAAAGTAAGAGTTGGGTATTTTCCCCTTTTAAAGACATGTACATTACGCACAGAAGAAGCAGAGGCAAAAGACAGCATATTCAAAAGCAGGGAAAAAAGACATTTTGTGCTCTTCATTGTTGCTATTAGTTCCCTGCTAACCCCCCATATAGCTTATCCTGAAAAAAAAGTAATGCTTCAGAATGACTGAGTCTTGTTAACACTTTAATATGCAATTTTTAGACACTGTGTGCTTTAAAAAAAGGAAAAAGAAAAACCTTTACGAAAGAATAGAAGCGTGTAAGGTGCACAGTTTGTGACTAAAGTTGTTTCATGGACTCAGAACTAATTTTACAAGATGTCATGTGAAAATAAAAACCCACATTACTCACCACAATGCTAACAACAAAGAAGTTAGTCCAGGGGAAAATGCACTAACAGAACTGAGTTTATTAAAGATCTAGGTACGGCATCAATATTTTTTCCATTCCCAAAGTACTTAGGAGGACATGGTAAGATCACTGGGCCAGAACAGCATCATTATTTTTATCAGACAGCAAGGCTTATACTGAGAATATCTTCTACTTCAAAATAAATCCTCCAATAACCAGAGCTTTTAGTGGGTAAAGAAAAAGTAATTTCGAAAGCTGGAGGAAAAACCATCAACAGCAAGCCAATAAATGCTAGGGCTTCTGAGACGGCTGATGTGGTGAATGGCAATTACTGATTCCCTCTTTCCTTTTTTCTTGGATTTTTTTTTTTTTTAATTAACAACTTTTGCCACAACATGTAGTTTGGCAAGAAGTTTAAAGCAACCAAATAAATACAATGATGCACTGTACATGTGGTTCTTCTCATCTTAGAATTTGCTGCTGCCAAAAGGAAGATCTCAACATCTCTGCCTTGCTGCTCCCAGCCAAAAAATCCCCTCCCTTTATGCTAGCTCTGATCTGTGCCACACTCCATGATATGACTCACCTCCTGCATTTTCCTAAGAGTTATCTACTTCTAACAAAAAAGTTAACTAATGTTAAGTAAGTTAACTAACATGCATTAACTAATTCTGTCAGTTTACAGCAGGGTATGATGAGCATCAAAACCAGCACTAACAAAGAATGTGGTAAGAGCAAAAGACAGAAAAGGAATTAGTAGAGGAGAGAGACGGAGATGAAGGAGAAAAAGCAAGATACCACTCACTTCACACCCTGCTTTCTAGAGGTGGTAAAACCACAGGAAGTATGGCTGTCCATAATTCAAAAAACAGAAAAAAAGCAAAAAGCACCTCCAAAAAGCCAATCTTACCCCTAACACCAGCACAAAATTTCCACAGAGGAGAGAATCCCTGGGATTTCATTATCTTTTCCTCTTAACACACATAACTGTAACTTTACAGCCAACGTAAAACCTAAGTTTTACACCTATACAATTATGAAGATCATTCCTATGAGATTAGCTGATGGGCAGCAGAGCCCTACTCCAGACTCAAAGCTCCATGGTGCTTTACTAAAGGTCATGGCAGTCTTACCAGTACTTTTTATAGGAAGCAAAACAGGAAGTGCCTACACAAATTATCTCTAAAGGAAAAGATTGCTGTAATTCATCTCTTCTCATATTGTTCTTAAGTCACCTCAGTATTTGTACCACTTCATATACTCGAAGCTGCATGAAGAGAGCACAGCATTTCAAAGCACCAACAACAAACTGGGCTAAAGCACAGGTCTACACTGAAAATCATAGTATCTTTGGGTATCTTCTATTTTTGGTCCATTTTTCTTCAGTAGTCAAATCTATGACGTTATTTGGTTTACATGGAAGAAGCAACATATTTGTTGCCACAACTTTGCCTAACAGTCACAAACTTACTACTGCAGGAGCTGCAAGTCCACAAATTTGCTTATTTATTTGCCCTTAATGGAATTTTCTTTCAGAAATGTATCCAGTCACTGAAGAACTGTTTCCTACCTTCTCAATGACACTCAAGATTTTGAGAGACTTTGCCTGTCCCTCGCTCTCACAGACAGAAGAGTCATTGTCAATGGTGCCAGAAATGAGTTACATGGTTTGGGGAGTTAACAAGGCTAAGAATCACTAAGAAAGTTAATTAAGTTGTAACAGATAAGTTAATTAATCATTATGATTGTTAAAAAGTTGTAGTTAATAAATTACAGTTAAGGCCTAAAAAGGCATCTGCAAGAAATACGGTACTTGCCTTACCATAATGAATCTAAAAAGCATCCCTAGACAACAAACCCAGACAAGCCTTCTTGAATATTCTAAGGTTGACATCATTAAAGTGAGGTAACCATAACTAACCAATGAGGCTTCAAAAAGCCCTAAGGACCAATCGGCGACTTACCCCTCATGCAAATGAAGGATTCAGAAGGGGACCAATCAAAATGGATTAAAAACTGCATAAAAAGCCCCTGAGCCCAGCTCAGGGGTCCTTTTCACCCTTTTCGTCATCCAGAGAACACTGAGGGACAGCTCCCGCCCCAAGAAGAGGACCCAGCGCTGGCGCAGTGGCAGCCAGCGATCGACACTAACTGGAGGGCTCCTGCTCTGCTTCCCGTGGACATCAGCATGCGCTTGACTCGTGACCCGCAGACATCAGTGTGCGCTCGACCTGTGACACCCTTGCTTCAGGCTGTACAATAAAATCTGAATTCATTGCATTGGAAGTGCGTCTCCCATTTTTATCAATGGGAATGACTGAAGGTTTCACACAGACACTGCTCCACATTCCTGAGTATTGTTGTTGGTTCTATAATGAAGGAATCAGAAGCACTACAATACTGAAAATAAGACAGCAACAATGGCACTGTGCTCTGTGCTCCACTCCATAGCTATTAAGTTCTGTGATTCTCTCTGCTTGCATTGAACTGGCACTTTCACAAAAGTGTCATTATAAACTCCACAATTGTTTTCTTAAACAATAATAAACTCGTGTGTGTGTAAAGAAAGGACTATTTCCCCGAACAAATCGCTCCAAATTAAGTACAATGTGTTATCAGAAGACTTTGTGATACTCAGGGTAAAGCCCTCACATTCAGTCCCTGCCTTCACTATCCCAAGTAACACTCATCAGCAAAGCTTCTCCCCAACTATTTATGACAAGTGATTTCCAACCAAAACCTCTGAGCACCACAGATTCCCAAGAGACACCACTAAAGACCTCTCATCATTATTTCACACTGCTAACTTCTCCATCCAGAAGACCATCTCTAAGTTCAGCTTTGGTCTCTGGTACAAAACTTAACAGAATGCCTTTAGGAAATATAGTTAGATTACATGAACTGCATTGTTTCTAGCCTGTATATTAACTACATTGATGGATTTTAATAGACTTATGAAGTGATTAATGTGTTTTGTGAGACTGTTTTCTCTTCACCTCAGCACCTATCATGGGTCCACCATCTCTGATAAGGTGAACCAAAAGCAGTTAGTAGTCTGCAGTTTTCCAGAAAGTCCTTTTAAAAACCTATCTCACCACTGCCCCTTTCCAGTCTTTTGTAACTGGGATAATTTAGGCACATGGTTATACTTTCTGGTTAGAAATTTGCTCCTTCCGATGTGTAAAGATCTCACCTTGACAGCTGACTGCTCTTCACTTCATGAACACTGAAGTTTGAGACAGATCTCTCACTGTCTTCACTGACAATCCTTTAAGTTCTTTCATAATGTCTACATTCACTTAGCTCCTATTTCTTTATTCATCCTTCACAGAAGACTTTATTTTTCAAAGAACATATCCTCACTCCCAAGGGCTTCCTTTATTCTACAATTTCAACACGTCACATATTTTTAATTGATGAGTTTAGAGTACCTACTTGCCCTAACTCACTGAGAGCCCAGCAAAGTTTCAAAAACTCTTCCCAGGCAGCTTGCAACATTTCACCTTCTTGACTCTCTTTTAGCTTTGAGAGGCCATCTCCTCCCATCATCACCCCCCATATTTTCTTTTTTAACTTCAAGCAGGTTTTTTTTTTAAATCCTGTATAGATTCGGCATCCCTCAGGAGCAAAGAACAAACCATGTTTGTCACAGACAACCCTCAGTAGTATTGGTTTGAATCTACTCTTTCACCCTGCTGTAGGCCAAGTCCCAAGCTGATTCCCCCTCTCTGCATGCCCCATCTGTTTCACGAAGTAACTACTCACTACCATGAAGTTTTGTCTTAGCATTCTTCCCTGATCAAAAGCACCCACCTAAATTAAATGAGGCTAACGAACCGTTCATTGCTGTATTCTCTGCTTTGTAGCCTCGCTGATCCAACACAGCACAGGCAAACAAGTCAGGCAGATGTAAATGCAGTCCTAATGATACTGTTCCCCTGCCCCTACATTCTACCCACAGAGCTTTCCGTGTTGCAATAGCTGGTCTTTTTTTTACATCTTTTGGTATCTGACACTCATGTGGCAGAGTCATATAAGCTTCCAGTTGGGCTTTTATAAAATAGAACTAACGTAAGAGTGAATGGCACTGTTAGCATATTTACTTGCAAGGGGTTGCTTTGTTCAACCATGCTTAAATAAGATTGATGTTCACCCAAAAAGAAACGAGAGATTTTGAAAGTCAAGCTGTTCAAGTACAAAAAGTTAGATAAGATTCAAATTACAGTCAGTGACAAGTTTGCTACCTTGCTGTCTTCAAGTCCCCCCAGGTAAAGCTTGTTCCAGTTGCTTTTATTAAGCTCCATTCTTTGCAAAGAAGTTCTGTGAGAAAACAGTTGATGAAACCTGACTTTCCAAGGCTTTGTTGTGGGATTATCCAGTATCTGCATGCAAGCTGTAATTGGAAGTACACCTGTAGTTAGATCTCCCCATTTACGGAGTAAGGGTATGCCACTCATAGAAAATATATCTTGGCCAGAAAATACAAAGTGGAATCAAGGGTTTTCTGCAATTCAAATCCTTTTGTATTTCAAGTTCTCAGCTGCACTTATTTTTCACACAGACAGTAATGAATTGTCTTCCTTTTTTAGAGCAACTCTTAAGTGTCCTTTATTCAAATGTCAACATCTTGTAAGCAAGGTGTTACAACCACACATCAGAGCTTTCCCAGAAAAACTGGCAGATTGTTTCAGTGACCTTTAGTTGTGTTCTTGCCTGTTCAAAAAACATGCGTTGTTTCAAGGATAATTTTAATTTTCGATGTTTAGGCTAGCATCTGTAGTAGAGAAAATCATTATGTTCTCTTGAACATTCTGTCCTTTAAAAAGTATCTGCAGCTTTAATCCTGGCTTATAGTTCTTTTCCTGCAAATTCTAAACTAACTGCACAAGATGCTTTGCTATACTACCACTTAACACTCAAGGTAGTTAGGATGCAGTTGAATAGAAACTGTTTTCTAAACAGCAGTATCTTTTTGCTTGAGTATCACATATAATTTTACAAGGACTCTTTGGCATCCCAATATTCCTATGATTAAGTCCGTCTTTCGCTAGAATATGCAAAAACCCCATGCACTAGGGCAACATCAGAAGAATTCTCCATTTAAAAAAAAGGCAGAATATTAAATTATCTATACAGCACCTTTCCTATATAAGCTACTAAGGACTTCACATGCTTCTGTACAAAATTCAATGTATTTATTCATAAAATTGTTGCAGTATACAAAGCTAGTATTATATCTGGCTAAGCTGTCTATCAAAACCTTCACCAATGGGATATAACACACGACACTGACTAAGGCACTGCCCAGGCTAAAAATCCTAACCAATCAGGAAACAAGGCAGGAGCTTCAAACCCCCCCTTTATAAAGAAGCTCCCGTCTCAATAAATCAGTTCTGTTCTCTCTTTTGCTGCTTGTTCAAAGAGGGCTCATGTCATTTTTGTCTCTACCCGGCCCCCCTCCACACCACATAAAATCATAGAATGGTTTGGGTTGGAAGGGACCTTAAAGATCATCTAGTGATTTCCAAATTCCAGCAGCTATCTCTCAAATGGGAAGCCTCAATACACAGAAGTTAGCAATTCACTCACAAGTAGCCTAACAAAAAATTGTAACTATGAATAAAGCTAGGGCTGTAATCCCAAATGCGCTATTATGAGTGTAGTGGTTTTAGTTCGCCATCCGAGTCATGGCATCAATTTAATGTAGTGGGTTGAGCACTCTGGCTGAACACCAGTGTACTCACTAAACTTATTTACTAATTTTCTGCTGTGAGATAAGGATTAGGAGAAATGCAAAGCAGGCTCAAAACCTTAAAAGGTATAAAGACAGTTTTATTAACAGAACTAAAAGGAAAATAATAAGAACCAGAATAAACCTTCAGACACTTCTCCTCCTCCCACCTAATTTCCTCCTTCTCACCAACAACGTAAAGAGACAAAACCTGGGACCTTCAGTCAGTTTTACCATCTCTAAAATAGTCTTTCTTCAGTTCAGTTAGGGAGAGGAGTCTCTCCTGCCATGCCATGGAGACTTTTCCATAAGAAAACAGTTTTCTTGTGGCTCCAATATCACAGCGAATCAGCCGCCCAGAAAAGGAAATCTGTTCACACTGTCAAAGACCCTTCCCTCAGCTTACAGCTCTTCCCACAACTGCTTTTGAGGGCTCATCTCTGTCTGCTGGGGTACTATTTAAGGATGAGCTGTTCTGGTAGAAAAGTAAAGGGTCTTCTCTCTCTGGAAGCAAGGCTTCTCCTATCCCTGGAGCAAGGGTTCTCTTCTCTTATCTCTGGGAGCAAAAATTTTCTTCTTCTATCCCTAGGGCAAGGGTTCTCATCTCTCTCATTTCCATGGCATGGTTTCCCATCTCTCTCTGTTTAAGTTTCTCATTAGACCACAGCTACTTCATCACCTGCTTGCCTCTGTACGGGTGCCTTTGCTCAGGCTGTAGTTAGAATGCTGCATCTCCCCAATTACATTTACGAGTTACAAGGAATAGTCTAATATATCATAGTCCTTCACCATGTCCTTACAAAAGAATTTTAGCTTAAAGCATCTCCTCTTTCTCTTCCCTCTGGGTTTCGGCTCCTTCTTCACTGACCTCAGGGTCTCCATGTTGGTTTATTCACATGTCCTTACCCTTTCTCTTCCTCTTACTCTAGAGAGGATTGACGTTGGTAAGTTTCATCTGTGTACTGAGAGAGTTGCAATCTCTGCCGAGCCCTGCTGTTGGTCACATGATCATTGCTGGGCAGTGGCTGAAGCTGCGGCATACTTTCCCCCAGGAGAGGGGAGGCAGAGGCGGCAGGATCTCAGCAGCCAGGGCAGGATTCAGCTGTGGCAGGATCTCAGCCACACCTGACCAAGCCGAGTGGGTATTGCCCAGCCTAGCCTGGCCTGGTCCTGCGGAACAGGCAGGGCCTGACCGAGCAGGCTTGGACCCAGCCCAGGCCCAGCTGGCCCTGCCACACAGGCCCCCTGTTACCTGTTTAGAAGCCAGAAGCAAGAGAGAGCTTCCTGGGCTTCTCCTTTCTTAAATGTGAATCACAGAGGCATATTCAGCTTCTTAAGTGACTAAACAGAGTGTCCATCTTAGAACTAGCCAGCTAATTGGTTCTCTCAGGCCTGAAGGAAGCAGTCAAGTTCCTTACAGGTAAAAAAAAAAATCACTTTTCAACCCACGACAATGGGGCTTGGCAAGGTCTCAGAAACTATTTGTTGAGCCTTGGAGGAGACAAGAGAGAACAGCAGGCTAGCCAGCCATAACACATAACCCTCCTGAATGGTTGTCAGCCCACACATAGCAGTAACACGCAGCATTACTTGCCAAGCTCACAAAGAAAAGATGGGGTATGGTGGGGGGAAGGGAGCATGAGAGGTACAGCACTGGTGGGATGAAGCCTGAAACTGAAACTTTATTCCCATCCACTCACACAACACAGGCTTCTCTAAACTCAAGGCTGCTTTACAGTGGCAGGCTACCAGAAAAAAAAGCAAGCCTTTTATTAGCAGCAAAATATCTTGATGCTCCTGCCTCAGCTTCATTACTTTACCTGAACAAGCTTAGATACATTTTAGCTACTTTGAACCCTAAAGAACAATATCAAGACTTAAATTAAGAGAGGAGGGTAAACTGATTGTCATCATCTACACACAGTTACAATCCAGAACTAAGTATTTTATAGTGTTACAAAACTGCCGGCTTTGTTAATATTTTAAACAAGCATAAAAGAAGGAGCCAGTTGCATAGTGATTAAACATAATCTTCATATTCTGACTCAGATTCCAAATGAGATTTCTGAATGCTTCCCTTCAGCACAGGCCCTCTTGTGGTGTTTCAAATGTTTAAGATCTGGCAGTTCCTCTTTCCCCAACAAATGTCCAGAAAACAAAATATTTATATATTAAAATATTTTTTATATTTTAATAATTTGAGCTGAAGAAATCTGAGATTCTTCATGGCAGCAGACTGGCAGAAGACATGCAGATTATTACCTCTGTACAATACATTATTTACCTCATCCTAGGAGGCAACCCTAGCTGCAAGAATACTTCCAATCCGAACTTGCATTTAGACAGTAGATAATTCCACAATAAAGCAAACACCCCCAGGGAGAGGAACAAATAAATCAGGTTTCATAAATGCCATCACATTTCTACTGCACAAGATGAAAGTTGCAACCCGAACTAGCACAGCCCGCGTGAATTTAAGACAGCAAGGCTGCAAGTCCATCATCAATTTTCCAGTATCTCAAAAGCAGCTAGAACCTCACATATCTTAATGGAGGGACTCTGTACAGACACAGCACTCTTTAGGGTTTTAGCAGTTTCACAAATACAGAGGTTATTAGTATGTGTAGCTATAAAATTAGTATTTTTTTCTTCTGGTTAAGAGATGTCCTGATGGTTTTGGAAAAATACTTGAAAGCTGTATTTTCCACAGAACCATTATCACATGCAGAGACCACAAAAAGTTTTACTTAAAATAAGCAAAAAGATTAGGAAATACATCTAGACATTCATCTGCTACAGGTTATTCTTTTAGAATCTGCAAAGGCCAGTCAAGGTCCTGCAGAGGCATGAGAGGTGTTAAAACCTAAACACACTCATCCCTCAATCCAAGGAAGATGCCACTCCTCATTTTTTTGTTGTTGTTAAAAATCCCACAAAAAACCCCCATTATCAGATATGAGGAAACACTTTCTCAAAACCTTTCAACCTGTTGACTAAAGAACTGCTAGTGCACTGCCAACTACCTGCCCACTGAATACTTATCACTTGCTTATCTACCTGAACTTTTGTTTTCGAAGTACTTTTCCTCAAATGCACAAAATTACAAAATTAGGCCCTTCCTTAATTCTACCATTTTATTCCTGCTTTCAGATGTCAAATGTAAGGGGCTCCTTCTAGGCCAAGCCTAGGGGTTTTTTTCCATAATTTCTATTCAGATTCTAAAAACTCACTATTGCAAACAAGAGCTGCAAGATCTGATATCCTGGTCCAGCAGACCCCAGGACCCTGACTCACCTCTCCACCCTACTCATCCCTCTTGAGACAGAAAACCAGTCCTGTTCCACAGTGGTCACTGATCAGACCCAGGAAAGCTGCAACTCCATTTTTCTTCCTGTCTTCAGACCATTTGTTAACACAACACTGTCACACCTAGTCTAGCTGTACAAGAGGCTCTCCCATGCAGAGATACAACACGCAAGTTCTGAGCTCCTGAATCCTGCAGAGTCTCCCTCCCACTTCCCACCTCTTCTTTCACCTTCTCCTGAAGAGAAGTTTAACTCTAGGTTCATCTCCTGTTCCTTCATATGCATTTTTTCAGTGTACCAAATAAACATGCATCTTAACCTAAATGATTCTATGATAAATATGGAGTTTTCTTATGTATGTAGAAGTCTAGAGGGAAAAGAATTATTTGGGAAACTTGAATTGTCTGTCTGTAACCAATGCCATTAAATTTTTTTTAATTTTTTTAATTTTAATTTTTTTAATTTTAATGGTATATTTTTTATACTGCCCAAGAAGATACTACCAGACCATACAATAATTTATGATCCTGACTTCACCCACCCCTAATCAGCAGTACTCTATAACAGCACCACTGCAACAAATAATTATCACATTTTTGCTGCTTCCAAGGCACCCATGAAAGGAAACCAGAGACGTCTACCTATCACTCCTATTACAGACTCTTGTAGAAAAATTCAGATTAATATCTGAATACACTTCAAAATGAAAGGCTCATCCTCTGGAACTAAGAGCCAGAGGCAACCTCCAAAAACAGGCCGTATGGAAAAAATATAGACATGGCAAACATTTTATTATAAGACAAAAAAACCAGCACACCAGGCAAACAGCACAGACCAAAGATAGCATTCTTGGCCAGCACAGAACAAAGGAGATTCTGTGAGATGTATGAAGTATCTCCTTTTGGTTCTGGAGTATACGATTTCTGCTAAAAAAAGTTAAGACCAACACTCATGATCTTGCTTTCCTCTTCTCACTAATTTTATGTTTAAATCTAAATAAAAGAGAATGAAAGGCAACTACACTCTTCTGGAACCAGAGCTGCACATGACATGTGGTTAATGAGCATTAACCCACAGCAGAGGCGGGAAGCCACAGTCCATACCAGCAGCCCGTGCACTGCCTCACATCCTCAGTTCATCTAAACATGGCGGCCCAGTCGCCACGCCATGCAATCATAACTCCACACCAATAAGGATCCATAGTAGAAAGAATTCTCTTCCAAAAGAAAGCTGAGAGGTGAACGAAAAAATAACCGACACAAAATAGTGTTTTGTTAGAAGGTGCTGCTACCCAGACCTTTGCAATTCATGTCCTGCTTTTCATTATCCTGCTACTTGTCCATGGAATATTATTGTGGTGAAAGACAGAAGCACCTCGGTATTAACTGGCTATTCAGAATTAACTGATTCTATAAGTATTTAAGGTACACTAATGAATGGCTTATAAGTCAGTAAAGTTCAATAAAGAGCCAGATTTTTACAGCCACCTTGATGCAATGGCACAACAATCACCTTTTAATGACAAAATTGACATATCTGGGCTGTAGTTTGAAGGTCTTGTGAAGTGCATATTGGCATGCTGGTTGTTGCTGCACACTGTTGGACTACAGCCTTGCCATACACAAATCCAAGCTGCTCTACCTTCATTAGGTTTTGTCTGTAGTTTTCAAATTTCAGCCAGACTAAAAGTCTTTGTAAGAATTAAGAAATTTTTCAGTTTCTGCTACAGTAGTCTGCAAATTCCAGCTCTTCAGATTCCAACAGTAATAAATGACATTGCCACCGTTTTGTGGTTGGTTATTTTTAACCACCAAAAAAAGACAAAACCTTTGAAAATACTTTTAAAACAGAAAAATCAAAGAATACCCAAGATCTAGAGTGAACATACTACCTCATTGTCATTTGACCAAAACCAGTGTTCTCTGACAACACAGAACCTTCTGTATAATCAGCACCTGCAAAAACCATCCCCTATTCTCTAAACGGAAATCACATACAGCAGTACATGCCCCCATTATTTACATGTATTACTGTAATTTATAAATCCAGAATCACACTACATGGAGATCTTTGGTGGTTTTCTTTGTTGTTTGGCAACACTACTTTCACCGTCTCTTCTCTGTACTTGTCACAGGCTTCAGACAGGAATGAAATACTAACTCACCTTTGCTGCAGGGTACAAAAATAAATCAACACATCTGTGACAAGATAACAAAAGATCACACTAAATAAGGTCCAAAGGCCACAGCAGGACCCTTTCAACCACATGACAATAAAAACCTATAAAGCCTGGAGCCATGTAATCGGGTGAGAAGGCAAGGAAGAATATGAAAGACAGTTAAAAGTGTCATTCACCAGAAAAATGTAAGAGCACAAGACTTTATGCAATATGGCATGCCTACCTCATTATGTAGATGTAGTTTAATTAGGAGCTTTGTAACTACTGTGGTGAAGGATCCAAAAGAGACTCAGGGCATATACTTAAAGAAGATTACATCACATATTACATACATAAATAAAGTTTGTGGTATTTAGAAATTCCACACCATTTTTGACAGGAGTCACAAGCCAAAGGCTTGCATGCCAGCTCTGTGGTTCTTACCACCTGCCTGCAATCTCCACCAACTGCTTCAGGTCAAAACAGTTGAAATCAACACAGAAACATTCAGCCAAAAACAACAAGAACAAAATCCCCACCCTCATGTCTATTAAATTGAGAGAAGACAAGAGTTGTTTGGAAATTTATAATGAAAACTAATAGCACGACGTTCATGATATAACTCCTGTAAAGGCTCCATACAGAATGAATCAAGAAGCTCCAAGTCCAGCCCTGCTGTTTCACTTCTCACCAGGTAAAATTTGGACTCATTACCTCTACTTGTGACACTCCCAAACTCTATGCACCTCTCACTAAATACCAGGTTGATAGAGACCTTGACAAAGTAACAGCTCACTTATCTGATGTAACTCAATAAATACACACCCACAAACACAGACAAACTGGAACTAATCTGCTAACCACCTTATGGAGGGACAGAAAGTGGTTTAGTGTTTAAAAAAAAACCAACGCCCAAAACTCAGAATTCCTGAAGTAAAAAAAAGCAGGCTCTTCTGGATGCATTACAGAGCCTGGCCTGATCTCTAAGCAAGCAGCTTAACTTCTACAGTTACAACAGTCAGAAGTGACTGGTTTTGACAACATTACAGAACACACACTATGCTCTTATCTTTTCCGTTTGACAACAGGTTATGCAGTTTATCTACACTGCATTAAAATATTTCCTTTATGCTTTCCAAAAACTTTCCAGGTCATCCATCCATCTTCAAATGCTGTGAAACAAGGATAGCACAAGAATCTTGCATATTACCCAATCCATTCAATATTTTATCTACTTTAAACAGTTCTGCCTTCTCAATTTTCCAAGACAAATACTCCTCATCTCTTCAGTTTCTCTTTATGCAAGAGTTTTTGAGAGAGAATCAAAATTCTTGCAATATCCTTTTAACTGGTAAGTAGAAACGATAACATGTCATATTAAAGATGATGCAACCCAATAACGTCCTGGACATCTACTAGATTTCCACCATTCTGCTTCTTTTACAACTCACACAGACCCTTTCCACAGAGGAAAAAAAAAAGTAGACTAGAATGACTGTTTGTTTAATTTGAACCTACTGACACATTGTAATTGGCATTATGAAAATACATCTTGCATACTTCAATCTGTTCCCCCACCTACAGCAATACTTCCAACACAGAACTGTCAGAGCTGAAATTACAAAAACAAAAAAATTCCAATTGTGTTTGGGACCAACATCACTTCTCACAGTTCCTGACAACAACTAAGAGAGCACTAGTTTGCTTAGTGTTGGTTTCCCACCATCAATCTCACCACTGAAGTATCTTCCCAAGAGATAAGGAAAGCTTTCAATAAAGCACTAGGGGACATTTCTATAGTTCAAGACCTTCAATTATATAATTTTTTTGCTGTTGTAATTAAAAAGTTAGATACTGCCTAACAGGGACATTCAATAGTTTTTTATTCTCATCCAAACCACATCCCATAAACATGAAAAATGTTTATTTGGAAACACTCCAAATTGCCACTGAAACAGTCAGTCTTGCTCCACAGAATAGGCTTCTCTCAGATTTCTGACTGTAGCCGTATCATAAAAAGGGAGAGGAAAGCAAAGAAAGCAGTGGAAGACCCATCCCATTAAACCTAGACACCCTGCTTTGACATTAGCACGTGCTCAGCACATGGTGCCAGTCCCAGGAGGGGCTGTACCTGGTGTGCTGCACAAGCTGCGCAGCCAGGCTTGCACAAGAGCCCCCAGTGTCCTGTCACCTCAGTCTACCCGTACCTGGCACTTGGCTCCTCGTGAGCTTCAGAGAAAAATGGTAAGAAACAATAAATCTGCATGTTAGTTGACCACAAAAACTGCCAGCATATTTTCCAAGTCCAGCATAAATCAAATAGGTAGGTTTAATATCTGGGTTGAGCAGCATTCCTGAGGGAGCACCCAAATGGCACACAAGGCAACTTTTATGCAGGAAATAACTGATGTTTTCTGGACAAAAAAAAGAGTACACTATCCCACAAACACTAGAGATGGGCAACAGTTCCTATATCTGAAGACTGATGTTCAACATGCCATGCCTGTGTTCCCTTTCCAGTGTCTGCCATCAGAGTCAAATGCCTTCTTGTACACCTTTCTGCTATAAAAATAAACCCCATCAATGCACAGGCTTTGTTCTAAGCAGGTTTTAGAGACCACTGCAGATACTGCACTGCTGAAAAAGACACCACTGTTCAATAAAAAACCAGGAAGAATCAACCACACAAACAGACCACAAACTTAAAATAAAAGAGATTAAAATAAAAACTTCAGAATACCATTTTGCTGCAGACAGTGCACCAGATAGAGCTCAATTATGATGCCTGACGTTGTCACTCAGCTAATTTGGTGTTCAGTTGGGTCAAGTTTGGCAGCTAATACGTGAGAAACCTCCATGGAACTGTACCTGGTGATCCTCTGAGACAGACCAGTAGAGACTTCAAGTCTCATCTTGTGGCAAAGGGCACTGCAGTGCTGGACTGGCATTTTTTTTGGAGCAAGGCATGAAACCTTTGTTACACTCTCATCTGGGCACGGGCACACATACTACAGGACATCTCTCCTTTATTAGAAGGATTCTCGCTGCATCAAGACTCCTGAAAGACTGTCCTCCAAAACATTCCTACATAGTTCCAAGGACGCAATTAACTTCCTAGAACTAGAATACACAGCTGCTATCTAGTTTTTAATTGCCTTACTGCACCTCAATGGCAGCTATAAAACCTGTAAAGCAGTAAAATAAAAAAAAAAGAGGCAAAGACCGCAGTTGGCCTACAGACACTGCTCCTAGTACTCTTGAACTGGGTTTTATCACCAAGGGCCTTAAAAGATACATTTACACAAACGGAATTACTAAAATTTAGTTCTTTTTCGTGATACTTCTATCCCTTAGACATCCAAAGTAGTTTGAGAATCGTTTGAGTAGTTTGATGTCGTTTGAGAAAAAGCTGAACCAACATTGTTAACAAAATATTTGCAGTGTAGCAGCCCACTCGTCAAAGTACTCTAAAAATTACCATGTATATCTTAAAAGATTTGTGCTATTTAAATTAAGAATTAGAATCATGTAACAAAGTTTAAAGAATGTTTGCAACCTCAAGGGAAATATAAAAAAGAAGGTTTGAGCTGTGTAGATACTAGAAACAACTTTAAAAATGATTGATCCATCACTACTTATCATTTGGGGAATACTAAAACAATGCAAGAATATTTTTTCAATATGTGCATGTTGTAATAAATACCAAACTCTGTTGCAGGTACTCCCCTCCACAAGCCATAACATCCGTCCATATATTACCACAGTAAATGTTATTACACATTTGCTTCTTCAACTTAATTGATTCCCTCTGGATAAAGGGATGTAAATAAAACCTTTAATTCCAATCCTAATTCTACCCTTGTAATTTAAGATCACATAAGTACAAATATATTACAAGCTACAAAAGTATCTATGGATGTTTCTATTTTACATATTTTAGTGACTGTCCAAGAGCAATTACACAGCATATTTAAAAGAAAACGTTTTGAGAAATCAGAAAGGCAAATAGATGAGGAACAAGGCACTAAATGAACAATAAAGCAAAGAAAAAATGAGACAATATACATTTCTCATCTTTTTTTTCCCCAAACTTTAATCAAATATCGTATCTTGATTTCCCCACTCACCAAGAAGAGTGAGGATTTAAAATCATATACATCCTACTGTAACACCACCTTTGACTAACTATCCATTTTTAAAGCAAACAATTCCATTTTCCGAAATTTCTCAAAATGGCACTACCACCAGCATTTTTAAACACTCTCTCCCAAACAACATTAAGCAGATCGATGATTTCACCAAAAATGCTTCAGCAATATGACATACTGAATTCCCTACACGTTGCTGCAGTCCAGCATGCTGAACGGCTGCAAAGAGCCTGATATAAACATTAGAAATGTAGTCATATCTTTCAGTACTTCAATTTATTTTTCATATTGCAGATCTCTGTATGGGCACAGAAACCAGGGCTGGCTGTATCAGCAGCATTGATATAAGGAGACTTGAGGCAACAGCTTATCACACTTCCAACTGTTTTTTCCCTCTTGCCCTTCCAGAACAGAAAGAATTCGGGCAAGATAAGAATTTTTCCTATGAACAGTTGAAAGGATCCAAATACAAAAGTTATGGAAAAAAGTGACTGACATCTACCATCAAACTAAATTCAGGCTGAATTAACTGTGCTGCAATTAATATCTGCATGTTTAAGACACAGACAAGACAAGGTGCAACCACTTCCATTACAACTGTTCTCTAGGTAATAGCCAGAGCACTTCCTTCTAGAATAAAAGATTACGTAAACACAACCAGATCGTATTTTGGCCATGACTGACCACTGCCTGCTTTAAAAGTTTACTTATTCAATGTAAAAGTAATAGCCAGATTTTTAAAATGCACCTTCTTTGAATAACAGCATACAGAGCACCACTGCGACGTGACTTTAAGAGAAAGATTAGATGCAATTCAAAATTTAGGACCTGCTACAGGAACAACCCGTGCCTCTCCCGTTTCTCCTGCTCTCTGCTTGCTATTGTTCCGCTGTTCAGCAAGTGATGCCGTGTCACGGACGAGGGAAACATAAATGACAGTTTCGTTAGGTCCTTCTTTAAAATGTTTATGCCAAGAAATTCATTCACTCAGGTCTGTACCGAGAACCGTCATACACAAAAGGTGGTTTAAAGCATTCTAAAGCCCCCAAAGCAAGAGCAGACTTTGCTTCTGAAGCAGGCAGCAAGACGACCTAAAATGGTGACCACAAGTAATAAATCATATTAAAAAAAGGCATTGTTAAAAAACCACACCAAACAACAACCACAAAAATCCGTTCGATGGTCAGGCTGAACAGTGTAAGCGGCCGCTGATTTACTCACAACGAGAATCCATGAAGGGAAGGGCACACAATTTGTTTCTCCAAGACACAATTTGTTTCTCCAAGCTCACCCGTACCGAAACACGACTCCGGCACTGCCCCGACGGGCTGGGGACGCTCGTAGCGACATCGGGGGAGCCAGGAGCCGGCCGGCCGGGCTAACGCGAGGCTCACCGGGCGGGGGTCAGGCAGGGCCATTACCCTGGGGAGCAGGGCGGGCACACGAGCCTGTGGGGCAGGAGGCGGCCGGGGGTCCCGCGGAGAGCCACGCCGCTCGTTCACTCACCCGTCCTTGCGCTTGGCTTTGTAGACGTGCCCATAGGTGCCCCTGCCCACCTTGCAGCCCTCGTACTCGAAGAGGTCCTCCACCCGCTCGCGCTCCCCGGTCAGCTTCACCTTGAAGTCATAGTCCATCTTGGGCGCCCGCCGCGACCCGCCGCCGCCGCCGCCCCAGGCAGCCGCACCCTGCCCC
>WEKY01013797.1:0-51684 GCA_013390045.1 Picathartes gymnocephalus | reverse complement strand
CAGCGGCAGCAGCAGAAGGAGGAGGCCCCCGCGCCGCCTCGCGGAACATCCAGCAGCGAGGCTGCTCCTTTCACTCCGAGCCCCAACCCCCGGCGCTCTCTCTCTCTCTCTCTCTCTCTCTCTCTCTCTCTCTCTCCCTCCCTCCCTCCCCTCGCCAGGAGCGGCACCACCGCCGGTCCCCGGGCGGGCTCTCGAGGCCGCGCCCGCACGCGCTGCCGCAAACGGACGTCGCAAACCCCGGGCACCTCCCCGGCCGCGGGCAGCGCACCACGTGGAAGGGCCCGTCCCGGCGTGCCTTGCGGGCGCAGCCGCACGCCGGGAGGTGTAGTACAGGCAGAGGGAAGGAGGGAGGCCGGGCCGCGGTGCATGCCGGGAGCTGTAGTTCCTGGGCAGGGCACGGGTGGGGGACGGGGCTCGCCATCAGCAGCCACCGTGACCGGCACTCGGTCCCTTCCCGGGGCCTTGGCTACGGTGAATATTCCGGTCCCCTGCTCGGTCCAGGCTGGCGAGGGCAGGCGCGGTTGGTCCCTGCTGCTCTGAGCATCTGTTAGCATCGTTGTAATTAAGACAATTCGACGACACGGAGGAAATCACAGAATCACAAGATATTTTGAGTTGGAAGGGATCCATCAGGTTCATCGAGTCCAGCTCCTGGCCCTGCACAGGACGACCCCAAGAGTCACACCACGTGCCTGAGAGTGTTGTCCAAACGCTTCTTGAGTGCTGTCAGGTTGATGCTGTGACCACTTCTCTGGTGAGCCTGTTCCCGTGCCCAACCACCCTCCGGGTGAAAAACCTTTTTATAACATCCAACCTAACCCTCCCCTGACACAGCTTCAGACCATTCCCTTGAGTCCTGTCACTGGTCACCACAGAGAAGAGATCATTGCCTGCTCCCCTTTCTTCCTCCATGAGGCAGTTGCTGACTGCAATGGGGTCTCCCCTCAGTCTCCTCAGCTCCAGGCAGAACAGACGAAGTGACGTCAGCCATTCCTTCGCCATCTTTGTTGCCTTGGTTTGGACACTTTCTAATAGCTTAATATCTTTCTTATATTGTGGTGTCCCAAGCTGCTCACAGCATTCGAGACATGGATAGATGTCACAGTGCTGCCAAACCTCCTTGTGTGGCTGCTGATATCAGTTGGGAGGTAATACAAAAACTGTTATGTTTAGCAAGGCCTTCATCCGTGATCAGTAACTGGGCATTTCCCAGTTCCTCTCCTTGGCTGACAGAGCCACAGCTACCCACCCAACACAAAGACAGCCAGTAATTTTGTAGAACAGGCAGCTTGGAACTAAACTGAAGCTACAGCAATCCTTCTACTTAGAGTCCAGCTTTTGGCATTTTTAATAGCCATGCACACATGCTTCACGTTTCATGTAAAGAATGCAAGACATAGGGGATTTGAATGCCCACTTATTTACTCAAACTTAGAGACATCATAGAATGTGGGGGCTCCTGAAAGAAGAAATAACATATTCTGGAATGGTCTGAAATCATCTCCGTTTTCATTTACAAATCTCCATGTTCATTTACACATTAGCACTAGTCCCTGAAAATCTGGGATAGGGTTGTGCCCGCCTCCTGAGCTGGCATCATTCAATCAGACTCAGATGCCCACACTTGGACCTTCAGTATGTTGCTATGTAGTTGTTAGGGATATTATGTATGTTGAATAAAGCAATTAGGCATGTGTTACAAAAAATACGTGCACTTGAGAGAAGCAGAAAAATTACACTTTATTTGCTTAGCAACTCAACTAAATTTTACAAGAACATTGCCCAGCACCTCACTACACCAATCAAACAGAAACAGGTCAGGGCAGCCCAGCAGAGATCAAACAGTCTGGAAGATGCCATCCACCTCACAAAGTTCATCCACCTCAGTCCCATCTCTGCTTTCAGGGATGCTTGGCTTTGGGGACTTCCAGGGACAGTAAAGGACCAAGCTTGCATGGCCAAACCCACCACGTACAGTACCTCCTGCCTGCTCACTACCCTGAGTCTTATCAGCAGGGGAGGTAGCAATGACCACACTTCTGTAACTTTGTACTCTTCTTTGCGTTATTAATCACTTTTTCGTGGAGGCAATGAACATCCAAACTCTTCCACACTGATCCAATCACTGCATGGTAATTAATGGTTGGGATTATCCCGTCCAGGGCTGAAACAATGCAGGGTGTGGAAGGCAAACACTGTCTGCTTAGAAAGCAAAGAGATCATAAAGGAAAACAAGAATAGAAAATCCAGACTTGTTTTCTGATGACCTCTGCTATGTTTCATATTTGCATAAAACACTTGGAAAGAATTCCATACTTTGACAAACTCTGAGAAGTCAAAACCACAACTGAGATAGCTTCTTTTCCAGATTGTTGGTCCTTTTGTAAGAATATTTACAAGTTTGCTTCAAATGTTTCTTTCTTTAGTTTTACATACCATTTGAATTGTATGTCTTCCAGAACGAGTGTAGCTGTAAATCTGCTCCACCTCTGCTCTGTTTCCACTTCAGGTACTTGAATTGAAACCAATGTTTGATTTTACCAATTCAGATGTGTGGTGCCTGACTCAAGAAAGATCTAAAACAGAAAGCACACTTTGGTTCTTTTCATAATGAGAAATAAATATTGACATTTCAAGGTCAACTTTTAACTGTTTAACTGTTTCATGGAAAGTTGCATACTTTCTGTGCTTTATTTTTTAAATCTGTCACAGTGTAATATAATTTCAAGGAAAAGTTTAATTCTGCTCTTCAAAAGACAGACACAACTAGGATCTGGTATTCTTGACTCTCAGGTCTCCATCCCCACAGTAGCCCTTTCAATTGATAGGATTTCTTATCTCTTACTGCCTGTTTTTCATTCCCTTCTTTCATGCTCCCTCAGGAATCAGTTTAAAAATATATGCTTAACACATCCTGCTGAAGTTGGATTTTTGGAGCTTTCCTCTTTCTCTTTTTTTTCTCTAACATTCATGGTTTCCTTTATCGTATCCTTCTGTTCTGAGTTTGTGTAATTTTTAGTATGTCCAGAATACACATGCTTTTGACATTTTTTTGTTTGACATCACCACACCTGTGAAGGATATCAGAGTTCTCCACAGGAAAGCCACTGTTACCATGTTAGCACTGGCAGTGCAACCCACTGCAGTGGGTTGGAGACAGTTATCAAAGCAAGCTGTGACCAGAGAGGACAGTAGGCAAGGAAGGCTGACATTAAACATTTCTGAATGTATTTCAGGGAATTGTCTTTCAAGTGAAAGCCTGGATTATCTGGGAATAGGCTGCATTGTGACAATAGATGCTATCATTTGGAGTATGGGAGCATCAATAATGAAAGCAAAGCTGGTTTTGGGAGGGGTGTGTGTTTGTGTGCTTGTGGCCATGGTGTTGGTGCTAAAACCAGAGTTTGTGAAGCAAAGCTTACAGCTGGGGAATGTGCAAGAAGCTACTTGCTCTTTGTTTTGCAATCTTCAAAAATAGAATAAAATACAGAAAATACAGAAAAGTACATATTTTATATTTTTGCTTTCTTATCTTTGTATTTTACAAGTAGATAACCTACAATACTCAATCACATCCCCATGAGTGTCTGCTCATTCCACTCAGCAATTTGCCAAATTTGAACATACTTTTGCTTTTCAGAAAACTCTTCATGTAGCAGTAGCTACCTACTAAAAGTTTCCCATATCCCCAAAGATACATTCTTTAGCAGCGTGGCTGAGGTGTTCCCAGCTTGGTACGGACTGAAAAAGTACCAGTCCTGCCAAGTGCTATACATCTCCCATTTTTTGTTTACTCCAGGGAAAGCTCAAGGCAAGAGAATAATGTGGTGGCGCTTTTTTCTTTTCTGTATGTAAAGACAAACTATAACACTTGCACAGTCTGAGTAGTTTTCAGAAACCTTGCAATTTTTTATGTGCAGATGAGCGAGCTGAATACTGTCAGCACTTAAAAATGCAGACTACTTAATGCTGATAAGTGCTGATATTACAAACAATTTTCTATGTAAAGCAATGTGTTGGGTTTGTTGGTTTTTTTTTTCCCTCTCAACTATATTTTACTATGAAGTTGATCAACTTGATGCAATAAAGCATGCTAGATCCTGGCTGGAGTGCAAGTTACTGACAAACATGTATCAGTCCTTTGGATCCAGGTGCTGTATAGGAGAGTTGTATGCAGTGAAACATGTTTGCCAGACTTGGGACTATCTACAGTAACAATCAGCCTATGTTATGCTCCTGACAGAGATTCAGGATTTAAATACCTTCCTGGAGGTATTTAAAAGACATGCAGATGTGGCACTTGGGGACATGGTTTAGTGGTGGACTTGGTAGTGCTGGGTTAATGGTTTGGACTGGATTTTAAAAGTCTTTTCCAAACAAAGTGACTCTCTGATTCTGCCTCTACAAACCTTGAAAATTCAGACTATGAATGCATAGTTACTTTTGTTACTGAGAAGAGCCCTGCCTGAGGGGAAATAAACTTTGAAATAAATTATTACTTTCTATTATTTTATATAATCATAGAAATATTCAGGTTGGAAGGGATCTCTGGGTAATATCTAGGACAATATCCTGCTCAGAGCAGGGCTACTCTTAAATTCAGGTTGAGGGCTTGTCCACTCAAGCCTCTATGGAGGGAGATTCCATAGCCTCTCTATGGACCTAACTATCCTCAGGGTGAAATTTTCTGTCCTTCTCTCAATATAAATCCTGCCTCTGTGTTTCCAGTACGCTCCTTGTCTACAGTGGCAGGCTGCCCATTCTTCCAGCTTGAAGAAGCCCTAGGGCCCACAGCCTTTCTCACATGGTGAGTGCTCCAGCCCCAACACCATTTTAGTGCTCTCAGCAGAACTAACTCCAATTCATCAGGAATTTTCCATATCAGGATTGTTCTACTGGAGACCCCAAACTGGGCATCATATTTCACATGCAGGCAAACAAGAGCCATGTAAAGGGAAGTAATCACTTCCCAGTCACGTCCTGATAATCAGTGTTCTGTGTTCACAGGATCACAGAATGGGTCAAGTTGGAAGGAACCACAGTGGTCATCTGGTCCAACCTCCTGGCTCAAGCAGGGTCATCGTGCATGATGCCAGAGCAGGATAACCAGGGTTGTGTCCAGACACCTTTATGAATATCTCCAGGGAAGGAGACTGCACAGTGCCTCTCAGCAGCATGTCCCAGTGCTCAGTCATCCAAACAGTAAATAATTTCTTCCTCATGTTCAGTAGAATGTCCTGTGCATCAGTTTGTACCCATTGCCCTTAGTTCTATTGCTCAGCACCACCAAAAAGAGCCTGGCCCCCTCCTTTTGACACATTATATACATTGATATAATCATTTCTCAGCCTTCTCTTCTCCAAGCTAATGGCTGCTGGGGTGAAATCTTGATCCTCCTTAACCACTGCCACCAGAATGCTCCAACATTTCCAGCAGAGACAGTCAGTAAAGCCCCCATTCAGGATTGTCCCACGGGGTTGGTCACTCCTAGATGGAGGACTGCATTTGTCCTCATTGGACTTCATAAGGCTGCTGATGTCCCATTCCTTCAGCCTGTTCAGGTTCCTCTCAAGCAAATCAACTTCATGTCACCACTTTGTTGTCACCTGGACATGCTAAGATCCAATTTTAAAAGCCTGATTATGTGGTCCTGCCTTACTGATATCAAACAATAAAATATAATAGAATAGAGCTGCTTTCTAAAAGACTGAACAATCAAATTAAATCCATATTCTGAGATTCTTTGTTATTACAAAACTTATTAATTGCCTGAGGTTTGCTGCCCTCCACAGGCTATTTTTATTATAGTTGCAGAGTATTTCACTGTGGAAAGCATTGCTACAATGCAATAATATTCTAAGAAAGATCTACTCTTGTCATTTTGTATTAACAACACAGCATAAAATGAACAAGTAGTTACAGTGTGCTGTTGTGAAACATCACTTTGAACAGGACATGAACACCAAATTCTGTGTTGAAGAACAGGTCAGTGGCAAATATACTATTTCAGTGTAAGGTTTTAGTATGGAAATATGCGTTTATTCACCCATCTAAATAACTTCCTTCTGGATGAACAGTCTGTATGTGGGCTTGATACCAGAGAAGATGTTGTGCTTGACTGTGGAACAGTGGTTACTAAAAGCAGACTCTAAGAGGAAAAGATATAAAAAACAGGACCAAATATATATATAGATATATAGATATATAGATATATATACACACACACTCTTTTATTATGAAATTAAAATTGATCTTCAGAAAGAACATAATTAATTGCTTCAGGCAAGGTGATTCATAATAGAATACTAATTATTTATACTGTGGCAAGGCATATGCAAAATAAAGAGGTGACCATTTTCCTGAATGCAGTGAGCAAGGAGTAGTTCCTGATCTGGCCTTGGTGTTAAGAATGTGCCCCATCTGTCAATTTGTCTCATGGGAACCACACAAAGGCAGAACAGGAATGCAAACTACCACCAAACCTAAAAAGAACACTTGTGTCAACTCTTTTCCTTAAGTAGAATAAAGAAATCCTGGGTGTGTTGTGAGTGTATATTCCTGGACAGCGGCCCTGAGCCCTTCCTAGCACCTCATTCATGACCGAGGGTTTCCTTTGTATAGAGACCAGTTGCACAGAAAATACCCAAACCCTGTTTATTTCCACAAGCCAGTTTGAACACAAGAGCAGTTTGGATATGAGATGGATAAAGTAGAGGTTTTACATAGATTTCCCTCCGGGCGAAATCCCCTCATTTTGCCGATTCGGAGAGTTTGTGCCGGATGTGTTGAGACAAATTTCTACAAGTAACTCGGGAACGCGAGTTTGTGGGTGCCCTCAGTGTATCTGTCCGCAACCAGAACGCGCAAAACTTTGTGAGAGGTTCCGCATCTCGCGTGGGAGAACTTCTACCCAAGGCTCTGCAAATGCAAATCATTAAAATCGCAGCTTGAGACAGGTGACGGCACCGAGCAATTATTTTTTTAAGGTTTTAGGAAAAGTTCAGCGGAAGATTCCTGGAGAAGGAAACGTAAACAAAAAGGAAAGAAAGGGAGGCAAAGTCACGAAGAAGGAAAAGCGTCCCATTTAAAATTGCGGGAGGCCCCAGAAGTAGGGAGGAGAAGGAAAAGTGACTCTACAATCAATCTTATTCCCTATGTAAGTTACTGCAAAGTGCCAAACGCGCGTTCGCACGAGGGGGCGGGGCTGGCGGTGGGGTCCGCCCCCTCCCTCGCGCACGGAACCTGGGCCGGCGGCGCCGGCAGCTGCCCGGACCGCGATCGGTGGTGGAGCCGGCAGCCGGTGCGTAATTGAAGCTGGAGCGTGCCTCGGTCGCACAGCCAGGGTCGGTGTCTTGGCGGGGGCGGCTCCCGCTGCCCCCGGCAGGGACGGGGCGCCGAGCACGGAGCAGAGCTGGGCCGGCCAGTCCGCGCTGTCTCTGGCAGCAGGCAAGGACGGGCTTTCGGGTCTCCCCGGCTGCGCTTTCAGCAGGCTTCCTCCCACCGGGGCAGGCGGCAGCTTGGGCGCCTCCCCAGTTTGCCGCAGCAGGTGACGCGGCCCGCCGCGGGCAGGGGAGCCGTGGGTCCAGCCAAGGCGGTCGGTGTCGGGGCCGGGCCGGGCAGCCCGGGAGGAGCGGGGCGGGAGGGCACCATGCGCTGCTGCCATTGGCGGCAGCCGCGGGCCGGCCGGAGGATTGGGCGGGAGCCCCGTTAGTCACAGCGCTCCCGTCCCCTGGCAACACGCCGAGGGGCCGGGCAGGACCGGGCCCGAGGGCTCGCGGAGTCCCCAGAGCCCTCGCGGCTCCACGGCCCGGGATCATGGCCCGACCCCTGCCCAGCCCAGCCCTGGGTGGGGGCCTGGCGCGGCGCTGGCTTCTGCAGGCCTGCCGCCGGCCTGCGGCGGGGGTGGGCGCGGGCGGCCGCTCTCAGGCCTTCGGCTTGGGTCGCTCTGAGTGTCCCGGGGGTTGTGTTTTCATTACTTTCTGACTCTCCCTTTTTCTCTCCTTCCCCTTCTCCTTCCCCAGGCTTCGTGCGTTTCTGGGTTTGGGGGTTGTTTTTATTTTTTATATATATTTTTTCATTCCCCACGTCGGTGAGATCATCCTGCCTGGAGGCTGCCGTGTGACAGGAATGCTAAATAGCCCTCTGGCTCGGGGAGGCTTCCTCAGCTAAACTCCGTAGTCGCCTTGCAATCAGGTGGTAGTCTTTCAGAAAATGAGTACTTAATTAAACTGGGGGTAGTACTTCAGAGAAACAGGCTAAAACCTAAAAGCATAACGTATATATTAAAAAATAGTCGTAAACCTTAAAGCATAGGCTAGAGTAACCATGAATGAAGAACTAAAAGGGTTAGTCTTAGGTTGAAAATTCTAGAAAATGTAAGCTATTGGTATGTGGCCCATCTCTTTGCAAACGAAGAGTAATCCAAGTCATAACTGGATTTCAATTTCAGTTATTTTGCATCTTAGTAGTTAATAACCTTCAACTTTTAAATACTCTGAAATATTCTAGTGCAAAGTGCCTCATTTTTGATGCAGTTAATACCCTTTAGCTTTCACAACTCTAAAACATTTTAGGTGCCAACGTACTTAGTTTTGATGGTATTTGATAAATAGGGATAGTAGTTGTCATCCATGGAGTTACATTAAACAGATGGGACAGCCGATCACTTCGCACTTCTTCCTGTTTCTAAGTGAGTCATTTAAGGAGTGCGACTAATCCTACCATACAGTTGTCAACAAAAGAGTATTTTTTTTCCTTAACTACCCACAAAACCAAAGAGATTTCCAGATTTTCTGTGAATAGCTGAAAACTAAAGAACCTTTCTTTTGAACAACACTTTAAATTTAGATTGAGGGGGACTTCATGTGATGGACTTCTTATGTGATACGTATTCTCAAGATTTTTTTCTGTGCAGCGAAGTGATGTACCTGGGAAGTCGGTTAACTTAGTGTGGTCATTGTCCAGCACGCAGCCACATGTTGATATAAGGCATTTGTCTGAATAACAACCTCACGTGAAACTGAAATAATTTTATCTTCTTTCACCGCTGCACCTGTGTCAAGCTCTAAGTCACTTGGGACTGAGGCACTTCAGTGTTCCGTGCAGTATAGATTGGGGATTTTCATGATAATAGGCATGACGGGTGTTGTCCAGGTAAGGATAGTGTTGGGTGGGAACTGCTTTTGTTATGAGGAAACCGAGGTAGCAAGAGAAAGAGCTGGATGAGAAATTTGTGTTTAGAAGCGTGATATAAGAAGTGACCTGATTTGAACATAACCCTCGTGGGAAATCGAAGTCAGCAGTTGTCTACAACTTGTGAGGCTGAGCCAAGAAGGCAACATTGATTCAAAAAAATAAAAAAATATTACAGGAATGGAAAATCTCTTGACGGGAAGATACTCAGATTTAATTTCTTTTAAGTTGAATGAGTTGAAGCTGGGAGAGAAGATTTTAAATACATCAAAATGTAGTGTTGGACACAGGAGGAAGATGACTGATTGCAAGAAGTGTTTAGAAGTGCAGTTACCTGGGGCAGGGGCTGGTGGGGGGAAGTAACATGAGGTGTGGAAATAATGAAACCAAGGATACATCAGAATGGATCCCACAAAGAACGTAAAAAAGGTATATTAAATGTATGCCGGCTTCTGCTGTTGACAAAATACATTTTCTGATTTTTTTTGTGTCTGTTTGCAGTATTGATAAAGATTTGCCTTTTTTTGATGTATTTCTAATAGTTAATTGGTTTGGTCTGTTTGTTGTCTCATCACCTGTCCTGTGAAGACTAATTATTGTTCAGGAGTGTGCTTAGAATGCTGTTTCATGTGTTTTCCCCGTAATCTAAACTTGAAGTGACTTTGTGTGTAAATTAACAAACAAGAGAGGCATTTACCCACATGCAAGCAGAATGGTGCAATGTGGTTGGGGCTTTTTCGCCTGATGATCTGTTTAGGGAAGTGATCTCATTTGTCAGGCGTCTGCCTCAGCATGTGTTACAGGTGCCTTTTGTTAAACAAGAAGCTCAGTTGAAAGGACATGTTATCATCTTTCAAATAGAGAGTGGAAGAACAGGTTTCCTTTAGAAAATAGGAAAGTTGAGGAGTGGTCTGAGTGCTAATTGGCCCCGGATTGAGTCCTAACCAGAGAGAGGTGGTAATGACACAGAAATCAATGGAGATGATGCCTCTTTGACACTGAAAGGTTATTCTTGCCTTCTAACAGTGTGGTCGCACTGGTTCAGTATTTGCTAAATGATGAAGAACTGTGGCTAATGTACAGCTTATCCCTTTTACACCTATTTTCTGGAGATGGGTATCCCTTTGCTAGCTAATCCTTGGATTAGAGAATGCAAGGAAGATATAAAAATAATGTAAGAATGTCAGGAGAGTCATTCCACCAAAAATAAATCTCTAGGCTGTACGCTATGTGGGGGATATTACTGATGGAAATACTAATGTAGTCTTATCTCGGGGTTGTCACTAGTTTACACTGGGTAATTGCAGTCCAATAATTAGAGAACCATGTTTTTAACTATACTTCAGCTTTTATAGTACTCCCCACTGCTGTTGTATTTTACTTGGGAGAAAGGACATAAATTTTACATTAATTCCTTTAACTTTCTAGAATAACCTTATTGAGCTAAAAAAAAAAAAAAATCTGTCATTGCATTTTTATTTGAAGTTGCCATACCAACCAATATGCCCTTTCAGTGAGGAAGGGGGCTTGAAACTATTTTTCAGCAAGCTAGAAGTATTTATATATTTGCATAATAAGCTACACTATTGTCGTGGCAAATAACATGAAGCTTGGTTCACATTAATCATCTTTAGCTATTAATAGACTAATTTATATGAAAATTCTGGAACTGTAAATTCGGTAAATTCTTCCTGTAATTCCTCTGCATTCTAATCTTTTGGTTTTGTCCAGGACAGCTTGGCATTATCATTATGGATCGCTCCCGACACCGTGCAGGAAATGGCAATGAGCAGGTGCCTTCACGAGAGTGCAGCCATAGCGAAGGTGAGAGACAGCGGCAGCTCGAGCGCCTCAGCAGGGAGGAGGCTTATTACCAGTTCATTAACGAACTCAATGAGGAGGACTACAGGTTAATGAGGGACCGAAACCTGCTTGGCACTCCTGGTAAGATGTGCATACCTTTAGTAGAAGAGGTGTAAGGTGAAGTAACACTCCTTCTGTTAGACACCACTTGGTACTGTGACTTCTGTGGCTTTGTAGAAAGGAAAAAACCTCCATATGGAACAAAAGTGTAACACTTTACCTGTATACAAAGTTGCTGCATTTGAATGTCCAAACCCAGATAAGTAACATTTGGTACATTAAAGTATATCTGTTGATACGTGGCAATTTTGGGGGCCTCTGAATTATTACTGGAAGCTGGCATACTCTTGACACATTCAGAAACTTTTTCTTTCACCCCACTACCTACTTCCTGTGATATCTGCTTTGTAATCTTACATTAGTGCTGTTTTCTTTCTGGTTTTATCTATCTTATGAAGATTTTCATTCATGATAGAAAATGTTGTTTCTGCATGACTGTGTTGAGGCAGTAATAGTAATAGTTAGTTATCTAACAGTGTTATCAAAATGTAAATTAATTTAGGAGAAATAACAGCAGAAGAGTTGCAGCAGCGTTTGGAGGGGGCTAAGGAGCGTCTGACATCACAGTCTGATGTGGATAACAGAGAACGTGAAAGTAGAACTGTTGGAGGTAAACATTCTTCATTCATATATGTAGACATTTAGTATGTGGTGCATAAATACAGTTCTGTAAAGACATTGAGAGAGACTCATTTTTCTTGCTTTTTTTTTTTCACTGTGCCTCTGGGGATTGTTTAAGAGAGATTTCCTAATGATACAAAACCAAACTTGAAATACTTGATAAAAACTTGTTTATGTTAATCACAAATTACTTGCTCCTTTTTCCCTCGTTTTCCTTTGTTAGTAAATGTAATAGCACAAAAACTACTAATTTTTCAGTTCTTGGAGGTTGTTATCTTGTGTTAGAGCAGTTGGAAAAGAAGTTAATCTAAAAACAGTTAATCTCTCCACTGTTTTGCCACTTTTGTTGCTTCATTTCCGTTTGTTTTGGTCAAATGAGGCTTTTGTTTTATGCACTGTCTTCAGTTCCCCAGAAATGCTTGCTTAATCATTTGGCCAGTTGTAGTCAGATTTAGGAAAGGAATTGGCAGCTCAGAAGTGAAGATACCAAAGTTCTTGGAGATTTCCTGGACAAAGAGAGCTGATGAAGGGGTAAGATTAAGTTCTCCCTACTCCAAGGGAAAATCTTCACTGTGGTGACCATGGCAATTGGCCTGCTAATTACACATAGTTAGCCCTAACCACAACACTTGTATCTGTTCCTGAGTGTGTAGTTGGAGGAGGTTTGAAAATGGAGCTGTGGGTATTGTAACAGGAAAAGAGTATATTTCCACAAAAGGAGAAAATCTGTTCAAACCATGCATCCCACCCAGACACATTCCTGTGTGAGTTGCTCTAGGTGACCCTGCCTTGGCAAGGGAGTTGAACTAGATTATGTCCAGAGGTCCCTTCCAGCCTTAATGATTCTGTGATCATTTATTCTACTGCTTATAGGAAACAATTTTTAAAAATATCTTCCAAAAGAAGACAAGACTTTTTATTCTTTTCCCTGCTGTATCCAAATGAGTTGTTAAAATATTCCCAAACCGGTAACTTCAGCAAGGGGTGGGTATTGGACAAATACAACTATCTTTGGACCACCTGTATCTGAACACTGGCTCAGAAGAGGCCATCTGAGCATATTAATTTCTCTGTGAGTCTGCTGGTGAGACAAACATTCTAGGTTGAACTGGTGAGTTTTGCTGACATTTTTACATAGAGCATACTTTTGTACATTAGCATAGCAAAGTAGGTGCCCTGCTTCTGTATCGTATCTGAAGTCAGCCCAGCAAGTGAAGAGGATTTGGTGTAGAGGATTTGGAGTGCATTGTAGTGTGCAGATCGTGCAGTTGTACAAATGTTTGCAATTCTTTGTTTCTCTCAGATTCTGAAGTTCTTGAGGAAAACTCCAATGGCGACTCTTTGCTTGAATGGCTTAACACATTTCGTCGCACAGGAAATGCCACTCGCAGTGGACAGAGTGGGAACCAAACATGGAGAGCTGTGAGTCGAACGAATCCAAACAGTGGGGAGTTTCGCTTTAGTCTTGAAATCAATATAAATCACGATCATAACAGTTTGGAAACTTCTGGTGAGGAGTACGTTGATATAGATGCTACCAGACTGTACGTAGAAAGAAGACGTCAGCTAGTTGCCAGTTCAGTAGTCCCACGGACAAGGAGCATGGCTGCGAGAGAGGCAAGCAATGAAGTTGCAAGAGCTAGGCTTTTAAGACATGCCATGGCACTGAGGTCAGAAATAGTTTCTCATGCAGTCTTGGGGAGACTCAGGAGTAGAACGAGGGAGCTGACAGACCAGACAAATAATACTATGCGAAATAATTCTGTGGCTGCTGGTGAACCAAGAGAAATGCCAGAAAGAGGTACTTCTACAGGAGCCAGAAGGGGTAGAGCTAGAACTAATGTCCAGATGGATACAAACCAAAGACTAGAAATTTTGCGGCTGAGGTCTACCTTAAGTAGTCGAAGCCGCTCCCCACTGCAAAGGCAAGGTAATCCTGCTCGTTCTGAGGAACATGGTCAGAGGCAGGAAAGAAATGCACAGCACGTCAACAGAAGTAGGAGACAAAGAGCTCAGGCTTCTCCACAGCCTACTGAAGAGCAAGCAAGAGGTAGCACTCAGGCTCCCCAGCCTTCCAGTGTAGACCCATCCTTAGGAATAACTTTGGAAGAGGAAGAATCTATTAGGCCCGTAGCTGCTGTCAGAAGACACCCAACAATTACCCTAGATCTTCATGTGCGAAGAATTCGTCCTGGAGAAAGCAGAGACCGGGACAGCATTGCCAGTAGAACTCGTTCTAGAGTAGCAATGTCAGAAAACACGGTTACCTTTGAAAGTGACAGTGGGGGATTTCGGCGCACGATATCACGATCAGAACGCGCGGGTATTCGGACCTATGTTAGCACTATACGGATACCTCTTCGTCGGATTTCAGAAACTGGGCTGGGGGAACCTTCATCAGTGGCTCTTCGATCAGTCCTTAGACAGATAATGACAGGCTTTGGAGAACTGAGTTCTTTAATGGAAACTGAATCTAATTCAGAAGTGCAAAGAGGCAGTCATCACTTAGCAGATGCACAGAATAACTCAAGTTCAGCCAACAGCAGTGATCCAAGTAGGGTTTCGTCTAGAAATGGACATGCAGTAGACAGCAACAGGGAAAGAAATGGACAGAGGAGTGGTAGTCAGCGCTCTGGGCACAATCATGAGAACCAAGATAACAGGCAGTCTCAAGATGCAAACAACCTGGTGGAGAATGGAACACTACCCATCCTTCGACTTGCCCACTTCTTCTTGCTTAATGAAGATGATGATGATGATGGTTTAAGAGGTTTAACCAAAGAGCAGATTGACAATCTTTCTACACGGAACTATGGGGATATTCACACCGAAAACGAATGGAGTAAAACATGCAGTGTTTGCATTAATGAATATGCAACAGGGAACAAACTAAAGCAGTTACCTTGTATGCACGAGTTTCATATTCATTGTATTGATCGCTGGCTTTCTGAAAACTCCACTTGCCCAATTTGTCGGCACCCAGTTCTGGGGTCTAATGCTACAGATAATGGCTAGAATTGTTTGTACTGCTCAGCACTCAAGGATTTGCTCCTGCTCTGTTTGTAATGAGCCAGATAAAATGCATTGACTTAGATAGGGGTCCATTTGGGGGGAGTTTTGTTAAATTTCTTTAAAAATTATAGGAAACTTGTCTAAATCTAACAATGTAAATACTATTTTTTTCAAGTGCAGATCTAGGAGCACACATAGAACCAAATGATATTGGTAAAGTTTATATTTTTTTAGGTAATTTTGTTATGCTAAGCACTTTTGTAAATACAGAAATGCAGTAGTTAACCAATCTTGCTTAATGTATGTTTTTTAACATTGTAATGGACCCACTTTATTTAGATTACAAATTGTTTCACACAGACCCACCACTGTGTTGAAAAATTAGTGGCTAAATAGCCATTTGTTAGTTTTTTGTTCTAAGAACAATTTCTTTTACAGAGAGTCTCTTGCTGGACATGTTTGCTAAAGATATTTAAGTTACTTGGAGTGCTCATTTTAATAGACTTTTTTTTTAAACATTGAAATATCCTTTCCCAAAACTTGCCAATTTGGTTCTATTTTAAAAATTCCATGGCAATTTTTGCATGTAGGTTTACACAGTTCTTCATGTTGATGAGTTCTTATTTAGAAGCAGATGAGTTAGTGGCATTATGAATGTACATAATTAAGTGCTGTCTTTGACAGTCTTTGTCTTTTCAATGCAGACAGCAATCAAATCTGGTAATTCCAAGAGGGTGAGTCTTACTTGCTCAAAGAATAAATGAGCACTGAGGAAACCTTTTTACTCTTCCAGATAACTCAACTGATATTCCTGGGGTTTTAACTGCCTTAGTTTAAAAAGGGGAAACTTTTCCTTGACCATTATATTGTCTATAATATGCATGTTTTGGGCATCCTACTCAGAAGAACAAAACAAAGACTTGAAGTACTTTTATAGAGAAATTTAAGGTACACATATAGTATTAGTCCTCTTGAAACATGCCTGAGGACGAAATTGCAAAATACTCTAAAAAGGACAAAATAAACTTCCCTGGAAGTCCCCAGTATCTGTATAATTAAACTTGATACCACTGACTTACACCAAAATAAAGTTGCAAGTTAAATAATTGAGGCTTTGTGTGAATTACTGTTGAGCTGTATCCTGTAGATTATTAAGATTTACTATTCTTGATGTTCAGTCTCAGTTTTCACTTTATTTTCCCCCACTTTTCCCCAGCTCTGTTCCTGGCCTGTTAGTTGTTAAGGTATATAAAAGCCCAGCACAAAGCCCTCCAGAGGTTTCTGGAAGCAGCTGAATCAGAGAGCTCATCCCTGGAGAAAGGCAGAATTGTGCAGTAATCTGGTGTGTGTATATTCTGAGCAGTAGAAAGAGTGAACAAGTCCTACTGACTTTCTCTACCTGCAGATAGTGGCCTTGACAAATGTGCTTCTGTGTCAGGTGTGTCACTTAGGATTTTATAGCCACCCTTGACAGATATCTATGTGAGCTATTGAATGTCTGCTTCAGTTCTGCAAGTGGAAAATTTGTGTCATAAATTCCACAGAAGGGCTTCTTTTCATTCCTAAAAGTAGTTCTAAGAAACTCTCTTATGACATTCAGATGATTTAAGGATATGGTTAAGATCTCTTCTGATGTAATTTATACTGTTAATTACTGCAAACATTGTTGACCCCTCCCTTGAGTGCTTCCTTAGCTGCAATAAAGAATGAGGAGATTTATATGTGATTATCAGAGCTAACTCTTTTTTTGACTTTTTTTTTCTGTTACATGTCTTCTCCTGCTTCCTTGTTTCTTTATGACTTTCTTTTATATTTGAAATCTTCCTGATTGAAAAGACACATACATAGAAACCTGCATTTGGCTCACTATTGCCTTGCTGGTCGGGTCCTTCAAGGTCAGTTTTAACTCTAATCCTTAAAACTGCTATACTAATGCACTAGAGGTTAAAGGGAGATTCCCTGTGCATTCTTTCATTCAAGTGAGAGTTTTGCTGTGTGTAAGGGCACAACTGGGTACGTTCAAGAGATCATCTGTGACAGGGTGTGTTTAACTCAGCTGCTCAGCAGAACATCCCAAAGTACAGTGAGAGCTTTCTGTAGAAATTGTAGGCTATGGGATAAGAAACATGAAGAGTCCTCTGCTATATTCCTGTCCTGTCACATGAGAGTTGTCAAGTATTTCCCCTCCGTTGGAGAAGCATGTAATTTCTTACTCAGCTTTCCTAAGATACCGTACCAATGCACCAATTAAATCATAGTGATTCAATTTGGTATTGGCTTCTGTTACCTCCATTTCTGTGATAAAACTTCAGTTCTGTGCCACCCCCACCCTCCAAACACTGTTTTTACCTTGTCCTTTGGTGACCTTAAGAAAAGTAATTTATTTGTATGGAAATAAGTAGAAAAGTGTGGGTGGAATTTTTACACATATGCTTTTTTAAAATGAAATACTAGATGGAGTTCAACAGGTAGCACTAATCCGGAGCCTGTAGAAAGCCTTAATGTGTAAAATGACACAGAGCTGCCTTAAACATGACCCCTGCTAAGATACGGACAAATACCAGGCTGAATTAATAGGTTTTTCTTTTATGTGTGATGCTGTCTGATTTTCTAGCCGATATGGCCCTATATGTCTCTCTAATAGTCTCTTCTCTAATAATATATCACACAGAAGTGGATTCCTGTGTTGCCAAGTAACACACAATAATTAACAACGTCCAAATTTGGAAATATAAAAAGAAACAGTAAATGATAGCAGGTTATGTCCTGCCACTTCCTGCTTTTGCCTTGATGGGAAATAACTATTCTGCTTTTAAAAGCAGATGCCACTTCCCCATGCCCAAGCTCCTGCTGAAGTAACCCTGTGCAGTCATGTGGTAACTACCAAGTGACTGATCAGAGCCCAACCGACCTGACCACCAGGCCAACTAGGAATGATGTGGGGAGGGGCAGGTGTTGGGGGTTAGGTTGTCTTTCCTTTTGTTTCCTTTTAACAGTATAGAATTTTTTTCCCATTTAGTTGCTAAATAGCCCTAATCACTGAGTACTTAAGAAGAACAAAGGATATAGCTAAGCCTGAAGAGAAGGCCATCTATGTTTACTGTTCTGTCCGGGAGTTTTCTCTCGAAGGGGGGTGGAGGGATATCTCGAGAATTGGGGACTGGTAAAAGGCGAGGGCAGAGGCTGGGCGGGCACTGGGTTTCCGAGGACGACATGGAGAGGTGCTGCTTCACCGTTGTTAGGGAGAGGAGTTTCTTCACTTTTGCTGCTGGACCCCTGGCTTGGAGCTGCTTCTTCTGCTGCTCGGGTGAGCCTTTGCTTGCGAGAGCAGCCACTGAACCTATTGCCATCTGCTCAGGTGCCTGGGATTCTGAGCTCGCCTCTCCCTGCCATGCTGGGAGCCGGGCTGCCCCTGCCCCACCCCCATGGCTTCTTCGGCACTGCTCTGAGTTTCACTGCGCTGCAGCCCCGCACCCCCTGCCTGCCAAGACGTCCTGCTGTCCCAGTTTTGCTGCTTTCCAAGAGTCCTGCTGGGGCACCGGGACTGACTGCTCCAGGAGGGTTTGTGAAGCAAAGCCTCCCTCCCATCTTTTCCCACTCGTGACTGGACTGCCATACCACGTGCTCCTCGAGCTCGCGCCACCAGCGCCCCCTGCCGGCTGTGACCATCACTGCACCCAAGGGGAAAGTGCCTTCAGGCCAGGGGGTTGGGACCGGGTTCTTGGTTCTGTTTGTTGTTAGTTCCGTAAGAGTTGTTGTTTGTTTGCTTTATTATAAATACTAGTAAAGAACTGTTATTCCTACTCCCATATCTTTGCCTGAAAAGCCCTTAATTTCAAAATTACAATAATTCGGAGAGGAGGGGTTTACATTCTCCATCCCAAGGGAGGCTCCTGCCTTCCCTAGCAGACACCTGTCCTTCAAACCAGGACAGCAGGACATCCTGCAAGTGTGTGAGGATATGGTGGACCAGGTTGGTAATCAGAGTGTTCAAGCTGATGTGGGCAGAAGAAACCTCTTAACAGAAGAGACTTGCAGTGGACTCATTCCGGGTCTCTTCACACAAATAAAGCATGCCCTACAGGCCAGTATGGTGGGGCAGATACTTCACTTTCTCTAAGAAATCAGCATCTCAAGTGCTGGTCTGCAGAAAGTGTGGGGAAGAAGCAGGAGGAATCAGGTCTGTTTGCAGTTCAAAGGCTGTGATCTCATCAGGATCACAGAGACCTGGTGTGATAGCTCACACAACTGGAGTCCTGCAAGGGATGGATACAGGCTCTTTAGGATGGACAGTGATGGGGAGGAGCTGCCCTCTGAGGTGAGAGCAGGAGGAATGCTTGAGCTCTGTCTCAGGATGGATGAGGAGCCAGCTGAGAGCCAGGTCACGAGTAGTAGGCAGACTAGTATGGTCACTGTTGTGGTAGCTGTCAGCTATAGACCACCTGTTCAGAAACAGAGGCAGGTGGGATCTTCTTCAGACAAACAGTCCAGAAAATCTCTGGATTATTGTTTCACAAAAAATAGTACATATTTTTGCCAGTTTCCTTTCTTTCAATATCCACCCCTGAAAGAGACACTGACATTAATTTGATTGTGGATTGTAGGATTTACCAGTTCCTGAAGAGGCTTTGAGATCTGACTGTCCTTTTGAATGCACTGACCATACATCAGTGGAGTCTACAGGACTTCAAGGGAGAGAGGGAGCAAATGTCAGAAAGCTCAGGATTATTGTCACCCAGTCATATTACGTGATTATAACTGTGGAGATGTGCATACTCAACTGTGGTCAGAGCAGCACTCAGAACAAAGAACACAGCCATGCTGACAGTGCAGCACTCAGAGATGAGTCTTTAAAATTAAAAATATAATTAGCTCTCCTGAGAACCTGTGCAGCTGATCAGATTTCAGCCTGCATGCAGAAAGCATCAACAACAGGCAGTCACTGCCCAGATTTCCCTCAGCCTGCTCATGTTTACAGTGGGAATGGGGTTGGCTCACCCTTTGGACACACAAGGTACCTCAAAGCAAAATTTCTTCCATTTCTTTTTTTGCCCCTGGGCTTGCACTAGACTTTGACTAGTCTGAAAGAGCCCTGGCGCAGGTTCACCAGATACTCAGTGCATGTTGCTCCTTGGCATTCACACTTACTCCAGAAGGTGTTTATCCCAGCACTAAATTTATCTTTAGTGTAATGTAAATTGCCTGAAGTGCAACAATGAAACATATACACACCAAAACAAAACAAATACAGCTTTGATTTTCTTTTACAGGTTGAACAGCTAAAATGGGATGTATAGGATCACTTTGTCCCATTATTTTAAGCAGTCCTTTTGAAGGCCTAACTTCAGGCATTTATAACAATTGGGATTCTTGTCCTGAGTAAAGTGGGACAGATAAATTATATTGCTTAAACTTCCAAGAAAAGCACTTGAATTGTATGTTGAACCTTTCCATCTCATCAGTAGTATTAAGACTTGAACTAGGCCAGTTCCATTGTGACCTGTTTCCTTGAACAGCACTGTTTCTACAGTGCTGAGCATCTGACATACCTTACAGAGCCTCTGAGCTATTTTTGCAGTTCACACACATTTGAGCTACATTAATAATGGCTCACTCTTTACCTTCAGGCATGCGTGCCCAGGAAAGCATATCATGTTGCTATTTTAATCCAGAGGTCTTGCCGTTTTCTGAATGAGTAATGCATGAACAGAGCACTTTGCTAGTACTATTTCTTTTACTGTGTTTTTAAACACATTTTGCATACCATTTATTCCATTTGTTCCATGTTATCAGCATACATATATAAACACTGAAAGAGTAGGAATTGCCAGTATGTTTATGAGCATACAGTGTAGTTAACCTGCATATGTGTAGCATATGTTGAATATATACAGTGAGAGTAAAGAATCATTATTTCAGCAAAAGGTTCGTAAAGTTTAGCCCTCCCACCTCCCCCTTCATTTTAAGGTATCTCCAAGTCTAGACTCCAAATTTTTTTTCTTGTTGCACGAATCTCAAACTATGATTCTGGCCTCCCAGTTGATTTCAGTCACTCATTATTCCCCTGCAACTATGCCCTGACATGAATCAAGTTATAGCTCCTTTCTCTATGATTTAGGTTGTGAGATGTGAGTAATGCAATTTGAGGCATCTAAAATCCTAGGAAGCATCATGACGAGATTCCTTCTCGCTATGATGGTGGTAGAATTGGGGAAGGCAGAACAGCTTGAATAACTCAGACTATTTTGGGCAGAAGCACGCCGAGAGCAAGAGCCTGTGCAGAGCCCCAGTGCACAGAGTCCCACAGCAGTCCATGGCACATGCCCGTGGGCTGCCTGGACCATCTGAATTCGGATGAAACCTTTGGCTTCTAAGAGGAAATGTCTCACAGCAGGAGAGGGCGCCAGACAACAAGGAGCAGGTGGTGGCTTGGCGGTGCGTCTGGGAGCACAGACCTGTTTCGGAAGGGGAAGGTGACCGGCAATAGGGCACCATGTGCCAACCCTCCCTTAAGGGGAAGTGAGCACTTCAGCTTCGAAAACGCTCATTGGTCGAAAGGAGCAACAAAGTCCGAGGGTCCACAAACAATCAGAGCCTTTTATTAGCAAATTACAGACTTGATGTGGATATTGCTATGTTAGTCCCAGACTTGCTATACGGGCACACAGAACGGGGTTTTGGGTAAAGGGGTAGGGTGAAAGGAAAAGAAAAATTAGGCATATGGCCGTGGGTTTTGGATAAAGAGGTAGGGTGGAAAGGAAAAGGGTAATTAAAAAAGATAATTCTAAAGGGAAAGCTTAATTTTAAAAAATAAGAGAGAAAAAGAGAGGAAAAGAAAGAGGAAAAGAGAGATGAAAAGGCATCATCAGCCCCTGTTCCAGCGTCAATCCAACTGATAGGATGT
Organism: Picathartes gymnocephalus; assembly: GCA_013390045.1. Lineage (NCBI taxonomy): Eukaryota > Metazoa > Chordata > Aves > Passeriformes > Picathartidae > Picathartes > Picathartes gymnocephalus. The sequence continues at coordinate 30,032 of WEKY01013797.1, read as the reverse complement.
TGATCCTTGTTTCAACATCAATCCAGCTGATAAGCAGTGATCCAGTTGAGCCAGTCCAGCTGATTAATGAGTTTCTCCACCCCAAAGACACATTTCTCATTTTCCATATCAATTAATTATCATGCATTTATTATCTGTTATTTTAGGCCATTCTGGAAACGGGTCGGAGGGCTTCAGGAGTCTTTGGTAGTCCAAATCCCACTTTACAGACCATGTCTACTTCCTGCCAATCATTCCTGTGCTCTGCTGTACTGTGTTGTGGTTCTTTGTCATGGAAAAGTTCTGCCCTATCTCCACTTGGCCCCCCTTCTCCAACCAAAACTTGTTCTTTCTCACAGCATGCTAGTACCAATAGTCCTTGGTTATTACTAACAATTCTTGTCTGTTATTATAAACTGTCTTTGATTGGCTCCACAGCTATCTGGTCATTGGTATTTGAGACATACCCTTCAGCCCCTTATCTTTTGGGAAATGAGAGCTCAAAAGGATCTCCCTTTGGACCACTGTCCAGAGGGTTGTAAGAGAGTGGGGGTTTAGTCATAATTATTTTTCATACTGGCCACAATTTGAGTCGGTAACTTTGTTTGAAGGTTCGTCAACAGAAATACTATTCCACTTGGGTTGTTAGTCAGGCAAGAAAAATAAGTTTCCAAGGCTGCTTGTTAAAAAAACAGGCGCTCATTAGACAGCACTTTCCTGGGAACAGACAGTGTTTCTGATAAGCTGGAGAAGGGCATAGTCCAGGTGTTGTTTGTCAAGGCTGAGACCTCATGAGCATTTCTCATATGATAGAGCAGCCTGACCAGGCAGTGGAGAGCGTCTAAAGTCAGCTTCTCTGGGACTCTACACACCGTGAACCTGGGAGGCAAGAGGAGACACGCTGCTCCTCCCGCCGAGCCCCGCCTTCCCCTAAGAGGGAGTTAAAAACCCAGAACTGGGGAAAAACCGATTTCCCTTCGCGCTCCGCGAGGCCGGCGCTGCCCTGGGAAGGAGGGCCGTGGAGAAGCTCCGTGGACATGGCACCCGCGGCCTTTATTTCTCTGGGTGTGGAGATACTAACACGACCTTAAACGAATGCTAGTTCCGAAAGAAGATGAATTAGCTGGATGTGAAAAAACGCCCAGGAAAGCCGGGCGCCAAGCGCGGTGACTGCTGTTCCACTTGTGGCACCGACGTGGCGCAGGAGGCGGCGCCTCGAGGCGCGGCCCGGCCCCGGGAGCTCTCCGAGGTGCTGGAGCGACTCTAGCCGCCGCTACCCGCGGCTCCCACGATCCTGTTCGGGGAACCCGGCGTTCCCCAGGGCAGAGACACCGCCAGCCTGCGCTCAGGACATCCCGTCGGAGCACTGCTTCTCCAGATGCCCCGACGAAAGCCACCGCCGCTCCCTCTGCCTCCTCCGCCCTGGGGAAATGGGGATGATGGCATTGCCTTTCCGTAAACTCCCTGGAGACGGGTGTCCAAGAAGCAGATTTCCAGCCTGCAGGAACGGCTCCCAGCAAAGGAAGAAACCTCAGTTAGGAGGGCATGAGCTGGACGTGTTTCTTGAACAGCAGCAGGACGGAGAGAAGCGACCCTGCCAAACACTGCAAACAAGCAGGGCTGTGAGTGCTGGTCTCTAGGGTGTGTAAGATCACAGAATCACAGAACCATAGAATGCTTTCGGTTGAAAAGGGCCTTAAATCCAACCTCCCTGCCATGAGCAGGGACACCTTCTACTAGATCAGGTTTCTCAGAGCCCCACCCATCCTGGCCCTGAACATATCCAGGAATGGGGCATCCACAGATTCTCTGGGCAACCTGTTCCAGTGCCTCGCCACCTCACAGCAAAGAACTTCCTTCTAATACATAATCTAAACCTACTGTCTGATAGTTTGAAGCCATTCCCCCTGTCTCTATATGCTCTTGTAAAAGGTCCCTCTCCATCTCTGTTATACTAAACGGTATTTCAGTGTGTTTAATTTTGTTTTACTTACTCTGTGTTGTACACAACACTTCATTTTTTTCTGGTATCAAAGTATTTTAAGCAAAGTCTAAGTCACAGATGAACTATATACTGAACTCTGTTATTTCCAATCATATGGTGGCTTGACCATAGTAGTTGGTTCAAAACATATTTCAGAATATTTACACACGTGCTCCAGAGTATGCTTTACCGTAAGAAGTGTGTCCTTTCTCTCAAGCTTCTTTTCAGTCTTTCTGAGCATGTCCTTAGGACTAACTTTTGCTTTTCTGTATTTGTTTACAAGTGTACAAAGTGAGTGCCACCAAATCAGTATGGCAGTATTTTATGCCTGCCTTGGATTCCCTTTGCACCAATCTCATTGATTACAAAGCCAGAGAATATTGGACTCACATCAGCTAGTAACCTAGCTGTGGGACAGGGAAGTGAATCAAAATAATGAAAATGCACCTCATGCATTTTGAGATCTATTTACATTCTGGAAATCAATCTCATCTTAAATGTTTCCTATGAAGACAGACTCAGAGGGCTGTTCAGCCTGGAGAAGAGAAAGCTCCTTAAAGCACCTTCCAGAACCTGAAGGGGGCTGACTAGAGAGCTGGGAAGGGACTTCTTACAAGGGCATGGAGCTACAGGACAAGGGAGAATGACTTTAAACTGACAGAGGGCAGATTTAGATTAGATATTAGGAAGAAATTCTTTCCTGTGATGGTGGTGAGGCACTGGAACAGGTTATCCAGAGAAGCTGTGGATGCCCCATTCCTGGAAGTGTTCAAGACCAGGTTGGACAGGGTTTTGAGAAACCTGGTCTGGTTGAAGGTGTCCCGGCCCATGGCAGGGTGTTGGAACGAGATGATCTGTAAGGCCCCTTCCAACACAAGCCATTTTATGATTCTATGTTCTTCATTATACTTTTAATTTCTTCAGTATTATTCTTCCTTGATACACATTTTTCTTCATTACTAGCTAATTGCTAACTTGTGTCCATATAAACTAAGGTCTAAACTATGGTCTACTGTCCCATATGTCTTTCCTGTGCAAAGCATTTGAAAGGGTTGTTCTACAAAGAGTTTTCCATCAATTTCCAGCATGATGAATTCTTTCTGTGGACGCCATTGTCATGGAATAAAAATTATGTGTTCCAATTTAGCTTACTGTATTTTGAATGTATCTTTAAAACCATAGAAAATTGGAGTTATTCTGGTAAAGTAATAATGCTGCTGTTTGTTTCCTGAACTAACTTGCAGGTATGAAGAAGTTGTTATAAGTTTTTAGTCTTGAATATACTAGAAAAAATACATTATTTTTCTTTATTTAGTTTCACTATTTTCTTTATTTAATTTAATGAGTGCTCAAATAGAATGGGCTCACTATTTTTAAGTTTTTCAGTAGTTTTCAGGCAACCACAGGTCACCTCCTGCTATAAAATGCATATAAATTTCGTTTTCCAACATATCAATATGATTATTCTGCTCACTGTAATTTTATTTACATGTGTCATTATTCAAAAATCTGAAAACCTGAATGGCATGTAAACAATGAAGATGCCTACAATTCCACATTTTTTCTTTTTTTCCCCATTGCACTTATAGATAAGGTTTACCCTTCCTCTACCCCTCCACCCCTCTCCCATGCTCCCACTGAATGTGCAATTCATCATATTTTTTTCCACCTTCAAGTTAAATCTGTGGTTTATAGTTTATGTAAGAGGAGTGTTATTGTTGAGCTGCTTGTGCTCTATAAAGTATAGGAGACTCCAGCTCGTTTAAGAGATATAGATGGGCCATTCATACATTGACACACGTTCACATATTTAAGGTCACATCCTGTATCTGTCCATAGATACCAGCGTGTCTGCGAAGAAGATCCTTAAATTATTTCACTTATTTTCTTAAGCTTAGTGATGCTATGCACGGATTCTCTATCAATCTAGAAACAGCAAGTCCTGGCTTTCTGACTTTTTTTTTTTACCTTTTAAAGAATGTCATGATGAGTGACAGACACCTCCCATGTACCTCTCAGCATGTTATCTGCATCATGCTTATTTTGATCCTGTGGATGTAAACAAGGGCAGAGCACCACAGGATAAAGATTTGTTAAAGACAAAGAGAGTCTATTTTTTTTTTTTTTAATTTTTTAATAAGAGAAGCAGAGTTAGACAAGCAGAACTTGCATGCAATTACTGTCATCCTGTAGCCTAATACCACCACTACTGGCAGGAGGCCACAGGCTTTGTACTGACTTTGCAAGGCCTCAGGACAGAGCCTAATTTTGTCTGAGCTTTTATTGATCTGTCTGTGGCTTTCTTTTACTTAGTTGGGACAACAGTATCTCTAATAGGAAGGTAGCTATGGCTAACTGTTTTACTTTTGTTTAACTTTGTATGGCTCCACTGTGGCTTTTAGATGGAGATTGACAAGAAGCTCTACTGTGGAGAATGAGATTTTTATAACCAATATAATGATGTATAACATCATTTATAACTAACATAATGATGCATAGCATAAAAACATGTAGAGGAATACAGGTCTTGTATGACAGCAGAGTCCACTGAGAGTGGACTCACAGGACACTGTGGAAGAGGCATAGGATGATAAAAAAAGGAGCACGGCCTTGGCATTGGGGAACTTGGGGCTACAAAGAGCTCATCAGCAGTCAGCTAAAGAAGTGCCGGCCTGGGAAGTGGACAAAGATAGTTGAGGGATTACACAAAGAACAACATTCATAAATGGCATCCCATATAATACAGTTGGATGTAAAGTGGGGCCGTAGACAAATGGATAAAGAGCAAGGTGTGCAGGCATTTTAAAAACCACAAAAATAGCCCCATAACAGTTCTTTGCTTTTCTCAGCGAAGAATTTGTTGGGAAGACACTGATGACCAGCTACAACCCTGACACCCACTGCTTTACAAAGGCCAGCACTGTCGACCATTGGTCCCACAGGGGCAGTGGAAGGGTAAGCACCACACCAAAAAAACAGCAGACAGGAAGAGTGTGTCTACAAAAAAATGAAATGTATTATTATTTCTGATTTTTTCTTTCAGCAGTAGTAGTAGCATTCTTTAATTTCTTTTTTTTCTTTCTTTTTTGGTAATAATTAACTTTCACCTTTGATTGGAATGTTACACTTTCCACTACACTAATAAATTCTGAGTAATGTGTGTTTCGTTCGCCATTTTTTTTTTTGACAAAACCAGTCTCTGTGTATTAGTTATTGGAGCAGAGGATGCATCTTTTTGGAAATCTGGGCTTAACAATCTCTCTAAGATCCCAGATGGCATCTGGCACAGTCAAAAACAGAATAAAGATATCCTGTCTCCCAGTCTGGCACATTAACTACAGGACCATTCTTTCTGCCTTTGCTTTATTTTTTACATTGAAATAATTATTATGCATACTGAGCTCTTTGAAAGTACATTGCTATAATACTGGAAAAGTGAGCACATTGTAATTTGAAAAATACCAACTCCTTTTTTTTCGGTACATCATTCAAACCATGGAGCCATTATGACAGACCCCAGGGAATAATACTGCCATGACTCACAGTCTGACAATACACAATTTAGTGCACATCAGCACGATGATGACAAAGACAGGCATTGCACAACAAAACGACAAAGGTGAGTCCTGCACAACGGAATGAGCTCTTTCTTTCCTCAAAGCTCGGGGCTAACTCATAGCTCATCAGCTGGTTACTAATGAACGTGAGCTTTCAGAAATACAACCAACTGCTCTGAACTGCACACTTAGTTTTCGTGCAGGCCCTGCTCTTAAGCCTTCTGAACATGACTCAGGTGTTTTCTCAGTTACCGAGATTATCCTGCACACTTGCTTTCCTTGGACAGTTTTACAGTCCCCTTTCTCCCCTCAGCATCCCATTAGACTGCAGTGTATGACTAGATCAACTTGTGACTTGAGACAGATTTTGCAGGCAGTTCTCTTCTGAGACCCTCATTCTGAAGAGGGGCAAAGATATGTTTTGTTTCTTCCATGCCAGCAAGCTTTATTGAAATGCCTGGTCATTAATGCTCAGGGAGTGCCTTCCATGGGGATATAGCTCAGGCTTGTTGAGATAAATGTGGGCTGGATCATTAAATCTCCTTGAGGCACTCAAGCAGTCAAGTTTAGGCAAGTGAGTAGCCCTGGTAGCTGCAAGCAGATGGTGTTCTAGCTGGAGCACTCTTTGGGAACATAGAGAGTGCAGAGGTGAAAGCAAGTGCAGTGCATGTGAAGGAACAAATGCACTCAGCTGCTATGTGGGCTCACAGGCTGACAGTCCATAATACTTTTAAGTGTACTGTAAACACAGTTCACCTGAGGGCTAATTTCTGATGAAAAAGTAAACATGGATCCAGGAGTTGCCATTCATTTTTTGGTCCTTTTTTGGGAGCACTTGCTTTGACTTTGAGCTGACAGCTTGAACCCAATCTGAACTACACTTTAATTTGTCTACTAGCTAACGATATATGTGAACTGATTCCCTGTTCCCCAGGCAACTTCTTCTGGTACAAAGATATTGGTTGTAACAGATAATAATCTGTGGAGAGGAGAAAGAGCAAGCTGAGGGAGAAAATGATGTTCATGAATATGTTATAAATGAACTCTGTAAATTTGTGCTAAAATATGAATTGAATTAAAGTTATAAGAATTGGGGGATGCAGCTCCCCCCTTCTGAAACCAGAAGTTTCAAAAAACTCCTAAAACCAGTTTGACCAGGGAGGGGTTTTCACAACACCAGAGCAGCCAGAGAATAGATCTATTCAGTCAATAGGTGGGAATTTCATCCCAGGTGGAGTCAGATTTGTATCACTAGGTGAAAACTCCATCCCAGGTGGAGTCAGATTTGTATCACAGGAACATTCACACCACGACCCGACGATGATTGCCTGATCGCTATCGCCTGATATCTCCATCTCGGCCATCAAGGAATTATGTTTCTGGGAATCCTATTGTGAAGACGCACCAGTTTCGTCATCCCAATTCATCGCAGGATGAACCACACATCACACCCAGAAACCTCTTTTTGTCCAGCCCTATAACCTATTCAGAGCTGAGAAAAATGGACTAGATGTCGTCATCCCACCCAGAACTGTATAAAATCGCCCTAGCTGAGACAGTCGGGGTGAACCAGGGGAGATCTGATGCACTAGAGGTCAGATCTATACGCGTTCACCCAGTACTGACCCCGGGCTCGGTACTGCTCCTCAATATCGTGGCTCATTGTGACCGATCTTTCGGCTGCATAATAAATTTTATTTCTTTATAAATTTGATTGGGCTATTTTATCCATCACAAATATAACCAGCTTCATGTCATGGTCTTAGAATGGGAAAGGCATGCAGGAACACCAGCACTGGGCACTGCCCTTACTGGATGATTTAATTCACAAAAGCTCTTGGGCCACTTCTCCCAGAGTGATAAAATCCATGAGTAAAAGCTTCTCCCAGGCAAGAAATATCAATCGGCAGCAGTCTTGTCACAAAGCACACATCTCCAGTGGGCTATGATGCATTCAGTGCAGTCAGTGTAAAATACAACAGTTCTGGATTACTTTGAGTTTAGGAAGTGCAAAGTGGTTGGTCAACAATGTTTCTATTTCTAACATTTTGTAAAGTTGTAGCTAGAAAGTATCACTTTCCATACTATATGTGAGGACACCAAAGTACAGCGAGATTCAGAGGTTTAGCATTATTTATGGTCTTTGAAATAACACCCAAATTACCCATCATGTGTGGTAGCCAACTCTGTAGGCTCAAGTGGTTTAGATACAGATTTAGGGCCATTTGTCACAGATCTTCAAGACATGGGGGATGATTTCTTATGCAGTAGATCTTCCCAAAACTCAATATATCCTTGTCCTGTGATGATTCTGCCTCATTTAAACCATTCTGCCTTGAAGCTCACCCGGTAGAAAAAGCAACCCCTTAAGATGTGGCAACTGCTGCTAGCTATGCCTGGTTAAGACCAGCATCTGTAAAGATTGAGAGGAGCTGTCTTAGCTATTTTTTTTTTCAATTAAATTACATTCCCTTTTTGCCTGCCCTTGGTACGTAAATTCTCATGATTGCAAATGCTTTGCACAGAAAGATGATGTGCTGTAAGTGCTACATTGATCAATCTTTCCTCTATTTCTTTTTTTATCCTTGATTTACCAGACATTTGGAGAAGGAACGATCTTTTGTGATGAGTCTGGCAGCAAGCCACAGTGATGAAAGATGTCCTTGTAAACCGGAACAAAGAAACCCGGTTAGGGATCCTGATCCCAGCTGGGGCTTTCTTGAGATGCTTTAAGCGCCTAAAATGTCTAGTAAAATACCAGTTCCAGACAGACACCTCAAAAACCCCCACCAAACCCAGGCCCTGACTTCATGGCACCTTACGCAATGGCTCACAGCGGGCGCACAGAGCCGTGAGCGGCTCCCCGGGAGGGTATCTCCGGGCTCGACCAGGGCTGAGCGCCTCGCTCGCCCCCGCAGCCCGGGCGCAGCGGTGCCGGCGGCCGCAGCACGGCGTCTGCGTGCGGGGGGGCCCACGGCCAGCGCGCCCCGGCCGGCCGCACCATGCCGAACAGGGCCGGCCTGGACACCGCGCTGAAGATGTCCCTGCGGCGGAAATCCTCCAAGATCCACTCCTCGGCCGGTGAGGAAAGGGCGAGGCGAGGCGGGCGGGAGCGGCGCGGGGAGGAGGCGCCGCGGAAGAGGAAGGAAGGCGCGGGGGAAGGGAAGGGAAGGGATGGCAGCGGCGCCTCCATGGCGCGGACGCCCGGCCCCTCCGCCCCAGCCGCCCCGCCGGCCGCGGCGCTCGGGGATCCCGCAGTGCCCCTTCGCTCTCGGGGGCTCCCCTCGGCGAGGAAGTGCCGCGAGCCCCAGGGGGCAGCGCTGCCAGCCGGGTCCGCGGCCCCAAGGGCACCGCATCCTGCCCGCAGATCCCGGTCCGGCGTTGCTCCCCGCGCCCCTGCACTGCCGCACCTCCTATCCATCCCACCGCGACCCCAGGGCCTCCCGGCACCCTCACCCCGCGGTGTGAACGGCCCGGAGGGGCAAGGCGTTCCCCTTCGTTCTCTTAGCTCTGATAGTTTCTGACAGGAAAATTTCTTCTGTCAGAGGGCAGTACCGCCGGTGGAGGGGAGACAGGGGTGTCCCCCACACCACCAGGCCGGTCAGGGACCTCGGTCCCGTGATCAGGAGTAGGGAGAGCATCAGGCACTGCAGTAAGCCTGCGGAGAGGTAAATTACAAGGTTTCTTAAGAGGTTCATTTAGGAAATTGTTTTCCAACTAGATCATTAAAAATAGACAGAAATTGAATTCTTTGAAGGTAGAATTCTACTCCCAAAGGACTTAGAGTGTCTTCTGTAGGACCAAGGTGCATTCAGATTTCAGCTCTGGTATGTTCTGCTTGGGCAGAGATGAAGCATCAGTGACATTGCCGGTGACTTACAGACACCTGCTCCTGTGCAAAATATTTAGGTGCCCAGTACAGTCTCTGTGGTGAGTAAAAGTGTAGTATAATGCTGCTTCAGCACATTTTGTTTCAATTAGAAATGTGCACATTTCCTAATCAGCTCTGCTTTGGGTTAAATCTCAGCACATCGGAGAGCATTTGCTGGATTGCTTTTGGATGATGCTGTATTTGAATGTGTCCTTTAGCCACTCATGGCTGTACAGTTCATGGAACTAGGCTAGATCTAGCTGAAAGGAGAAAGCCACCTTCCCTTTGGCTCCTCTGCACAACTTGGTCACTCTAGTAACATTTCCCAGTTTTGTCTCCCTCCTTGGTAGCAAGAACAGAACTTCAGGGATTTCTGCATAGCTGCTGAAGTAAGTGGGATGCTGAGTAAAGAGGTGTGTAATGCCTGCTCAGAGGAAATGGTAAGGTTTCAGGGTAGGATTTAGCATATTACCAGCTTTACTTATCTTCAGCCTAAGTCATTCAGATGAAACAGGTGCAGTTAAGCAGACTCCACTTTCCGGTGTTTGGGGTTGTGTCCACTTCTGCAGTCCAATCTGAAGCCCTGTCCTGTGATAGGAAGGTTCCTTTCCCAGAGCTGCAGTTTGGCAGATCATTTTGTGACTTAACATTTGGAATCCAAAGCTAGGTTCCCTTTGGATACCAGATGCTTGGCACTTGGACAATATTTAGCTTCAGTGTGGCATATGTAAGGAGTTTAAGCTTCAGCTTTTGTAAATCAGAATCACACAGGATGGGTTGGAAGGGACCACAGAGGGTCCAACCTCCCTGCTCAAGCAGAGTCATCCTGGAGCACATTGCATAGGATTACGTCCAGACAGTTCTTGAATATCTCCTGTGCTTGGTCATCCACAATCCACAATTATACTCGTGGATCTAGGTGGTTAAATTGTGCCTCAGTCATGCTATAGCAACTTGGGGCACCCAAGCTAGGGCACCCTTCTAGCTAGGATTTATCTGTACACAGCTTCAGACTTTTACATGTTCCCTGCATTTCACATAAGGAGAATCCAAATTAGATGATACTTTGGAGAAAGATGGGGTTTGCTGGTTAGCATTAAGATCACTTTCTAGTGCTTGAACAATATATTTCCTACATAGAATATTTTTAAGGATAACAAAGTAATATCTACTATAGTTTTATGTATAATGCCTATAAAATTGGATAATTAAGCTATGTGTAATTATGTCTACACAGACTTATTAAAGGATATGATTGTATTTGGTTTAGGACACCAGAACCAGCTCTGGTGACTTAGGACAACCAGAACCCATCTCTCTGCCACCCAGAGAGAAAGTCCTGCCTTCCCCATTCCTGTGTATCCCCACTGCCTTGCTTGTGTCAACATTAGCCATCATATGGTTACCTGGTCACCTGGATCACTGCTGATGTGGCTCACTACCAGCCTGTATGATCTGAATGCCAGCAGAGAACAGACAGAATGGCAGTAGCTCTGTTTTTCACAGCATGTTGTGGCTTGATGTGCAGACCTGCTGTGTGCCAAACAGGTTCACACGAGGGGCTCTGGGCTGTGTGAACCCAACTGGAAAAGCATATATTTGGAGACTGAGCCACTGTCCACTGACAAGCAGTTCAAGATGTGGTTGTGTGGTGGCACTGCAAAATCTCAAGACCCTTCTGAATGGTGTGGAGGGGGAATCGGTCACCCTTTAGTCATCCTTAGTTAGGGTCAAGTAACCGTCTCTATCCTCTGCTGGTTTTCTGGCTTCTATGCATCAAAATGTTCTATCTCCTTCCCTTTATAGAGGAGAAGATCTTTCCCACTGTAAGGCCTTTTAGTTTGTTAGCTAGTTTTGTTTACTTTTGAGGGAGTTTTGGTAATCTCAAACTATTTGGTTTTAGTTTGGGTCACTGAGATTTATTTTCATAACATGTCAAGTATTTCAGTAGCTTATAGACATTCTCTTTAATTGAGAAGAACACTACCTCTATGATAGTCTAACAGTGTCTTTTTGTCTCAGATTTTCTACCCTCCTGCATTTGGTGGCGTGACTTCTGCATGTGCTAATACAGCGTAAAATGTAACTGGTATGTTTGATAGAGTTTTAAACCTGCTTAACACAGGTACAAAGCACTCGTCAGAAAAGCAGATGATGTGAAGAGGAGAATTTAGAGATGGGAAGTCACCTTCTGCCACTCAGACGATCAGTGCTCTTTTTTTATGCATTTGCTCATTAATCGATCTTTTTTCTTTGTACAAGTAAATCTTTTTATTGCTGTAATGTTGTACCAACTGAGCCAAATCGATTAGATTTATTCTCAAAGTCTCTAGTTCCTTACTGTTGTAACCACAGACATCAAAGACTAACTTGTTCTTCTCCTTCCTGTCTCCTTAAAAACACTAAAAATAAGAAACTGTCAATAAGACATTGGATGATTATACAATGGCATTTTTATTTTTAGGGAAAAAAATCAAATTTAACTTTATAATGGATTAAAGGTTCAACTGATCTCGATGTTATTTACTGTTGTATTTTTCAATTGCTCAGTAATACACATCAGCAAGAAAAATATTTTTAGTGTAGAGGTTACTACAATCTTCTCCCAGGACATGAGGAGTTGAAATATAAACATAATTTCATAGTATGAAAGAATACTCCTTTTATATGTTTTCCATCTACATTTCCTTTGAAATACTTGCTAATAGTTTATACTGTACTTTTGATCTTAGAGCCTTACTACCATCCTTGTAAAGGATCCATCCCTTCCATTTTTCAGAGAAATGTCTGTGCAAGAACTTCTTTGGGCTATTTTTGTGCTGTGATATAATTACCATAATTGCAACTGTTGGGAAGTGTCATGCAGAGCAGTTAAAAGTCTGCACAGGCACTTGTATTTTTCTCAAAGCTTTTATCTTTGAGCAAGGATGTTCCCTGAGGAACAGGCTCCTCAGGGAACTGGTTGGGTCACCATGCCTGGAAGTGTTCAAAAATAAGTAGACATGGCTCTTTGCTATAAGGTTTAGGGGGCATGGTGGTATTCAGTCAAAGGGTGAACCTGATGATGTCGGAGGTCTTTTCCAACTGGAATGATTCTTTGATTTTATCTGTAGTCATTTACAGGTTAGGCGTAATTCCTATAGATACATAGAAAATGCACAGGAGCTATAGGTGAAGTATGTAATCAGCTCTGCACGATTTACATATTGCTGCTTCAAATAAGGTGTAATTCAGTTTTGTGGAGGACAGGTACAGGTGGTGTAAGAAGCACAGTGAAGGCTGCAAAGCTTTAACCTTGAAGCTCATTCAAGCTGCCTCTACTCACGGATACCTATATTCTACTTTGCAGGAGGATCAGCAGTTGCCTTGGATGCATTTTTAAGCAAACAACCCCTATGAAGGGGGTCAGCAAGATGCTGAGCTAACAAATTCTTTAAACACTTTTATTAAAACCGTTTAACTAATGTCGCTGTTGTATCGCACAAACAACATAGACTCCAGGTTGATCAGAAGGCAATAAGCTCTTTACTTCAAAAATGTCCGTCTTTTTATAGGATACATCGCACGAACATATACTATTGGTTAAGATCATTAACACCCCCTTAAAGCTACTGGTTAATTGTGAATAACAACTGAGTTCCAACCTCTTTATGGAAATGACCAGGTGCAAGTGTGTTTACATTCTTGTATTTTGCCATTCTCACAACAATCCTAGTAGAACCATGAGAAAAAGTTTATCTCTGCACCAAAGACTGCAGCAATATGCCTGAGCTTTCTCTGTCAGGCTTCTGACAGTATCCACAAACTAAGAATGAAAGCCCTGCTCTGCTGAAAGAGATGTACCTGGCAGGCGTAGTGACAGTGGGGACTGAACAGAGGGATGTACTTCCTCAGCAAATGCTTTAATTGCCAGTTAGCATCACCAAAACTTACTCTAACATTGAGCAAGACAATTGCAACCATAGTGTTGGCACACAGAATTTCTGCTCTGTGATGAGAAACTTTTCCAGGTGAAGACTAAACTTCCGCCAGTTTAGTGGCATAAGTTACTACTGCATAGACAGGCTACTTTAGTCTGTGTTTGTTCATGCACACACTCAAACTGTGTGGTGGTAATTTGGTGTGTTACAGACCTCCCATTTCTTTTCATCCATGTTTAACTGGCATGCAGTGTAGTATAATGTGCAGCTTATTCTATCACATCAAACGCCCGATCCTATTTCTGTAAACACCAGTGAAAATTATGCCTCTTGGCAAAGCGTTCATCACAATAAACCCCATGCTTTACGTTACTATGTTTCTATAGAAGCACAAAGGGGAGCCTTCTCAAGCTGTGTGGGATCTTGCACCACTGTAAAGTGAGGTGGTGACAGTGACAGTGACAGGGCTATCTGGAGGCCAACCTGAACTTCTGCTGCCTTCACTTAAAGCTTGTTTGGCTGTGAGAGTTAGTTTGCATTAGAATAGGAGGGAATTTCAAATACCTCTGCTTAGGACACTGAATTAGAAAAAGGTGATTTATGCACAGTTATTGTGGAGCAACTTCATAAATAACCAAGGTCCTAAGTAGGGTGGCAGAAGAAACATTTTTTTCCTTTCTGTGATGGGGGAGGTGAGATCATTTATAAATCCATTAAAGATCAAACCACTCAGATGATAAGGAATACAGTTATTTAGGAGTTAATTGAGGACATAAGAGATTTAACTACCCTTCTGTTTCTAGGATTAAATTAAATGAATATATTTAATAAAAATTTAAAATTCCACTCTGTTGTATAGCCAATATATGAACTCTCCTATGTTATCCTACTTCAGTATTCATAATTCCACTGCAAACAGACACATGTACTCTCTATTTATGGAAACTGTTTTACTCCATCTCTGTGCCACTGTCTCTCCACAGGACTTTTGTTTCAGATTTTAGTTCTCTAGCAGTATCTGCATTTAGTATACATCCCTGTGCTGGGTGAGTCAGTGTTCTCATTTTCTGGGTAGACCTAAAAGCACTGCCTTGCTAGTGTGATTTGGCAGAAGTACCACTGTAGTTCCATGAAGGATTAATATATCTAACAGTAAAATGATTGCAAAGAAATCTGTTTGTCTCTTCAGGGTCCTAGAATATCACCAAGATGATGGAACTGCTGGGTGTATTTCCTGAATGAAACTCACTGGGCATAGAAAGAATAGTCACTTAGTATTGCATTTCCATTGCCACAAGGTTTGAGCGCAGTCTTGATCTCTGCCAGTTCTGCAGGGTGTTTTTTAAATGTGGAAATCTATGGCTTCATAAGTGATGTTGCTGTAAAGCATTCCCTTTTTTCCTTATCATTAACCCTTCTTCCCTCCTCAAGAAGTTTCGAGCTGATAGCTCCCATTGACTCTAGATGGTATGTACATCTGAAAACTGATGTCAGCATCTAAAACTTATCACTCTCTGATCAGCAATTCACAAGGCATTTTTATTGTAGTGAAGTCTTGCTGAGGGTCCTATGAACAGCCAGGTCATCTCTTTCTGCTCTTCTGTAAGGTTGTCAAGTGATGCTCTATAGACTCGCTACAGGGTGGTGCTCTTGGCGGGTTCATTTCCCTTTGGCCAGTCTTGTCTGAGCTGTCAAGTATAGCCTTTAAATAATCTTTGAATCTGTCAGAGCAGATTCGCTACTTGTGAAGCAACATCCTAAGCACTTATGTTAGCTTTATTACTATAACAGGGAGGTGTTCCAGACTTATTTTCCTCTACTGTGTTGTATTGTGGCACATTTTAATTAAGTCTGTAGTGGTACAAATACTAGAATATCTGTTACAGACAGTATCAGTAGAGCCCAATTGCCAACATGTTCTTTTAAGGGATAGTTAATCACAAAGTCTTTCTTGTACATAGAGCTGGTAGAGCAGAGCAATATACTAGGTTTTGAAAAGGCAGTTGCGTATCTCTGCAGCAACATCTTTCTACTTCTGGGACAGCTCTTAAGTGTGGCTTACCACAAGTGTTTTCCTTTCAGTCTCTTATCTTTTGCAACTAAGCCTTCTGGAGCAGTTGCAGGGATGTACAACATGGCATCTGAGAGCTTTAGATAACTGATTCTCAGCTGGTACACTCAAAGGATAATTTGGGAAAGATCACCAACACAATTGAAGATTGAGAAAAAAAAATCAGATTTTATGAAGCCTGGGGGTTTATTTTTAGTGAAAAAAAAAATCAATACTGAAAATGTATTATTTGAAGTTTTTCCACTATTTGTTAGGAAAGCTCTCAGATTTTTGATTAGCATTATTGCCAACTTTTCATAATGAATCCTGCCCACTACAAAAGTTCTTGGACAGTTTCTTTCCAACCCCAGGAGTGGATAGATGCCTGCCTGTTTCAAAGTTCCTGGATCTCAGATCACTGGTTGAGTGATAGTTACATGGCAGTAATTCTAGATTATTGGACATTTTTAATGTGATTCTTGGAAGCTGCAATGGAGCGAAAAGACCTGAAAACAGAAGATGCAAAGTTTTGTATGTCAAGCCAAGGTGTGATAAGGCAAAGCTGACATGATGCAGATTTTAATGAGTGACCCAGTCCAGCCACCTATTTGGACTCCTCACAGAAGTGACACAATCCGTATGGTTACAATATCACATCCATGTACATGACATTCATAGGAGGTTTTCCTGACAGCTACAGGTATAGTTATCCTTGTGGTGAGCACTGAAACCAGTTTAAATGAACACGAACATGAAGTGTCAGTAAATTACTCTCAATACTCTCATGTTGTGATGAAAAATCACAAGACATACTGTGGATTTCAAATATATTTCCACTGCTATCTCCCCTTATGTAGGTATTTTTGTTAATTCTAATTCTAATTAACAGTTTGAAAACTCTTGCCTTTGGGTATGAGTGCAAAAAGAAGGTAAATGAGAACTTCTCTTCCACTTAACTGAAATGGAAGAGCCATGATTGTATCAGTTCATAATGGATCCAACAAAATGTGTCAGTTTGTTTTAGCTAAGGGTTTAGTTTGATGAACCTACCTTCTTTTAGAGTGTTGGAAATCAGGATTAACACAAATGAAATTAGTGTAGAGGTTCTATAAAGTAGGGAAGGAAGCCTGACATATTGGTGAGGTCTTGATTTTTAATTCCTAATTTCTTGAATGAATGCAGATGACCAAACACATTCATTTGATTTTATTAAATAGGCAGGTAGTCAGAAAGAGTGAAAGCAAAGTGTTTATCTCCTTTTAATAACATCCATCCTGATTAATTTGCAACTTTGAACTGAAGGAGGGCTCAGGTGTTATCTCCTGTTAACCCAGCACTGTTCTGCCTATTTGTACAAAACACAGTGAAGGCATTCTGAGATCCCATGTGTAGTAGTTTGGTGCAGGGGTTCAAGTACTCTGGCTTACTACCAGTGTACTTACTCATTTCTGTGATGAGATAAGGATTAAGAGAAATGCAAAGCAGGCCTAAACCTTGAAGGATAAAAGATAGTTTATTAACAGAACTAAAAGACAAAGAAAAAAAAAGGACCAAAATCAACCCCTAGATGTTTCTCTCCCTCTCTCCCCACCTTATTTGTCTTTCTGTACCAACACTTCTTTTTCCATCAACAGTCCAAGAAACCAAAACTTAGAGGTTTTTGTCCAGTTTACCATCTTTGAAACAAACTTTCATCAGTTCAGTTGAAAAGATGAGTCTCTCCTGTGTCACCATGTTGATCTTCCCACAAGAAACACAGTTCTTTCATGGGGTTCAATATCACAGTGAACTCCCACCCAGATTCTGTTCACATGCGCCAGTCCTTTCCCTGATATGCAGCCTTTCCCACGACTGCTTCGAGGACTCATATCGGTGTCATGAGGGAAAGTTTTAAGGATGAGCGGTTCTAGTAGAACAGCAAAGGTTTTCTCTCTCTCTCTGGAAGCAAGGTTTCCCATCCCTGGAGCAAGGGTTCTCTTCTTCTATCCCTGTGGCAAGGGATAGAAGAATTTCTCTTATCTGTGGCAAAGTTCCCCATCTCTCTCCCTCTGTACAAGTTTTTCATGAACCATGACTACTTTAACATCTGCTTGCTTCAACACAGTTAAAATGCTGCATCCTCCCCCAGTTCGTACAATATGAGTTACAAAGAAAAGTTTATCACCATGGCTTTACAGGAGAATTTCAGCTTAAAAGCATCTCCTCTCTCTCTTCTTTCTAGACTTTCAGTCCTCTTTTCACTGACCTAGGTGTTCTTACTGGTTCTGTGTCCTTATTCATTCTAAATCCATTCTGTGCACTTAAAGGGTTAATTGCCCTTTTCAGTTCAGCTGGAATTCTATGCATTCCACAGGAAGGGGAGGGGGGAGAACTTTACTGCCAAAGCTAGCGGCTCCCAATAACTGCAGGCTGAGATCCCAATACCTGTAGGCTAGATGTTCTCCTGTTAGGTGTTTGCAGCACTCTGAGGAGGCCGAGGGGGCGGGAAGCAGGGACTCGGCCCCACGGCACTCCCGGGGTGAAAGAAAGGGGTGGACAGAGGCCCGGCTGAGAAAGCTGTGCCAGCCTTACGGAACTGCATTTGCCTTCCCCCTCAGGCAAGGAGGGGGAGGGAAAAAACAGCCTGGAGGAGCTGCAGCACTGCCCCGAGGGAGAAAGGGGGGGGGAATAGGGTCCTTCCCCTCCCCCAGGCAGGCCAAGGGGCCCATCAGCCCCGAGGGACTGACGGATCTCCCCACCCTGTTACCTTTACAGTGACCGGAAACGAAAGAGACAGATTTTGGCTTCTTGCTCTTAAAATGTAGGTTTCACAAAGGTGGTTCTAATATTCAAGTGGCTACATCAAGTGCTTATCTTAAAGTTAGCCAATCCCTGGGCTCTCCAGATCTGCTGGAAGCTGTGTCTGGAGGAAGTTGTAAAAGTCCTTCCAGGAGAAAAAAGTTGGTTTTTTTTTAAACTACGGCACCATGCCTATGAGATCTAGGAACATTCAACCCAATGCTTATACAAAGGATATATGAAATAAGTACCTCAGGCTTTTTTGTGCCTTTAAATACTCTAAGCATACACCACCTAATTTAATAGATGCTGTTTATTTGAAAATGGGAGACAGAAGATGCTGAAAGAATATGTGCAAAGTCAACATCAGCCATCATAACTCTGAAACAGATACAGAAGTTACATCTGCATTTTCATATCAGCCACACAGCTGGGAATCAGGATTTAACCTGGAAGCTTGAATCTGAAATCCAGATGACATTTACTCAACATTTCTGCATCACTGGGAAGGCTCAGCATAGTTACTGTTTCAGTGGTCCCATGGCTACTGAAGTGAAATACATTGACATCAATCCTGGTGCCTTATTTTGCAGAGGGACAGAGAGACAGGGGAATTAAAGTAGGCAGGTGCTACCCTGGCTAGGGAGGACACCACTTCTGCTTTGCAGATTAACAGTCAAATCTTCCCAGAGTTTCACTAATACAAGGCTGCATCTAGAAGCCATCCTTGTGCCATTTACCTGACTGATCACAGGAGAGAAAAGGAGCTTTCATAAGAGCCTAGCAGACAGGAGGAGAGAGTGCTAGCCTTATCCTTCCCTGTCCCAACTAAATTTTTTCCTAATCCTGCACTACTTGAAGAGGGGGAACCATTCACTATCAGTTCTTAACTAAAATCCTGATCCTTGATGAAGTTTTCCCACAATCTTCAGTAGAAAAAAAAAGTCCATATTCTGTTTTTATCAGAGTAATTTTATTTAGAAATCTGAAATTTGCTTATCCTGTCTTTGAAAAGTTTTTAAACCCTACCAGTTTCCATTAGGGTAGCAAAGCAGGGTGATCAGTCTTCAGAAAGAGAAAGGAGTGGCTAGAAAGATCTGAAATATCAGAGGAGAAAGTGTTCACTTCTTATACAAAAAAAAATTTTGGAGGTCTGGGTCCCAAATTAAGACACTTTGGGAAAGTGCAGGTAGCAGTCAATGACCATGTGAATGTACAAAGGAACTCATTACTTTGGAGCTATTTGGGATCTGTTCCATATTGAGAAATTCGACATTGTCCTGATTTCACCTGGGATAGAGCAATGAGCAGCTGCATGGTACTTACTTTCCAACTGGGGTTAAACCACGACAGATATTTTTTATTTTTCTTTATATTTTATATTTTTCTTTATATATAGTGCTGAGTTCCTATAATAGGAAGAATTGAATGAACTTTTTCTGGAGAAGGTGAGCTTCCTACTGTGAGTTGTAATGCATGCTGTCACTAAAATTGACCAGTAAACACAGGTGAAGCTTTTCCTAGTGCCTTCCATGTAGCCCTTCTGTCATGGATCTCTTAGTTGGGACTGTGAACATATACCTTCCATACACAGCATTGCTCCATTACCATTCCCTCTCTTGTAACAGAGTGGGACATGTGCAAAATGCAAAATCCAAAATGCTGCAGTAGACCCAAGAAGGCCTCTTTAGTTGCAGGATCTCCACTGAAAACAGGAAGTCTGGTTTGTATAACAGTAGATACACCTGCTTTAAATCTCTGGCCATTTCCATCCCTTACTCCATACCCTATGCTGTCTCCCTCAAGTGTTCCTAGCCATGTTGGTTCTGGTAGGAATTCAAGTTAGGTGCAAAGGACTGTGTTTGGCATGGCCTAGGAGAGAGCAGTAAGTATTCCCAGCCTGGACTGCTGGAGGGACTTCAACAGTTCTAAACTTTCACCATCAAGAAAGACTGGGCTGCAAAGAAGAAGATTCTGCAGTCCTCAACACTAGATGGTTTTGTTGAAGTTGTGGCCTGCTAGCTTATTACCTAAACAATTTTCTTTGAGGGCTTTCTGCCAAAACCCCAAAGAGAGAAAAATGGGACTAAAATAGCTGTAATATTAAATCTGGTATGATCTTGTTGAGACAGTGCAATTTTGTGTTAGGGCTAAATAGCAGGGGATTTAAATAATTTAGTATTCCTTTTGGTAGTTTTTGGCTCATTAGACAGATTCCCAGGGTGTGTGTACTTGCCATTCCTGTTAGAAATACTGTTGTTTACAGAGACATTAAACTCTCTTATCAGTGTCATCTTCTATATAGAGAAATCCTGACAACCAAGGGCAAGAGATAATCTTAGATCTTCTTCCTATCAGAAACCTACTCCCTTTTTTTAAGATTAAAGTCCCTTCTTAAGACACCCAGCACTTTACAGACACAAACATCTTGCTGAATTTCTGCATCATTCTTTTATAGGCTTCAAATCAGAACAGTTTTGCCCACAGATGAGATGAAAAGATCTATATTTCTATGTACCAGTTCACATGCAGTCAGGGCAGATGGTACTACTGGAGTGTACATTGTCATTAATTTGGTACTCAGCAACTGTAAACAACCACATTTTTTATTTCCATCAGAACTAGTACATGAACTAGCGTTCAGTATTAAAATATTAATATTCTAAGCAGAAGCCACAAAATTTACTGTGGTAGAGCAGGGCAGCAGTGATGTGGTAGCTTCTGTCTTTGTGAGGAGCTAAAGCTGTTTCACTGCAGTTCCAAGTCTTTTATCATCAGTGTCTCCAGAGCAAGAGAATAATTTTAGTTATTTACTTCAGGGGGCAATATGAAGATTACAGGCAGCTACACAGTCTTTGTATGGTACTGGGAAACAAGGTTATATACAAAAATGTATCTTTAGTCAGGTAAGTTTACAGCCATTAGAGTTACTTTTTTTTTTTCCACAGTTGACATCTGGCTTTGCTGGTGTCAGACCTCATGAAACGAAGTCTGCCCAGATATTCTGGACAAAATAAACAGAACCTGACTTTTTATTCAATCCTCTACTTCTTAGAAAGATTTATTTTTACAAGGTAATTTTATAAACTATATTTCTTTAGGTTTTTTGGCATTGTTTTTTATTGTATATGTTATTTATTAACAGTGATTCTATATTAACATAAACAATTCTAATAAGAAAATTCATATATCCAATTTCTGTAGACTAAAATTTGAGAAGAGTGATTAACAACCTGAAGAAGGGGGAAGGGAAGTTCTACATTAAGAAGATTGGCAGTGCTTCAACTAGAAGGCTATGCTGTGACTGAGGCTATAGCCAAAAATAGAATTGGATTAACAGAAGAAAGGCAAGTAGATACAACTAAGCTCAAAGCAGAAATAGATGCTTTAGAATTACCTCATCCACCAAAAGATATGAAGAGCTATTCAAGGAGTTTTCCTATTATATACACCTATAAAGGAAAAATCAGTTCACAATAAGAGGAACTCTGAAAGACGACTTAAATAATAAGTTTATTAAGACGAACTAAGCTTTAAAATAGGCAGAAAAAATACAATAACTTTTAATGATTGTTTATACAGGCTTTAATATGCATACTATGCATACTATTACAAATAAATTAAAAAATGAGTTGTAAAAGACAGCTACTGCAACAGCAACACTTACAAAAAGAAACAGTAAAAATAAGTTGGCTAGAAACTCTCGTTGAGGTGGGGTAACCAGTCAAGCTCAATAGGTCGTGCTTTAACTCCCATCCAGAAAAAAAAAAGGCTTAGCTAGGTAAAAGTTCTACCTGATGACAATTATTTCAGTTGTTTACACTAATGAGCCCCAGATCTGTTATTTATGGATGAGAGAAGCTAATGCACACAGATAGGGAGACTCTAAAAGAGGAAAAAGTAGTAGGAGGTCATGTCTGTAGAGATTTTGATAAGATAAGCTTTAGCACCTAGGAAACTTGTCCTTTCTTGTAGCTTTGAGTTTCAGTCGAGTAAGTTGATTTCAAAGGGGAAAAGATTGCACTTGTTGAAAAAATTTATTTTTGATGTGTTCAACTTTAATACTCTGAGGTGACTCGGCCAAAGCTGCCCGGGGGCTTGCCGCACCAGGATAGGGATGTCCTTGGGTGGAGTCACACTCTACACCTCAGGCAGTGACACTCACACCAGGTAGGAGCAAGGAGCAAGAGGGAGGCGTCCGATATGGATCTCTGCAGCTTTATTCCACCAAGACGGTCAGGGAGCGAAGGCTCAGACAATGGGCGAACATGAACTTATAAAGGGGGTGGTGTAGAGCGGAGGGACAATCCAAGGGCCAATGAGGAAGGAGAGGGGGAGCATTCTGGGAAGGGTTTCCAGTGGAGTGACACATACTGTATCCATAAGGAAGGTAGTGGGGAGGGATGTAATTCGAACTGGCCAACGGGCCTTGAAGAATAGGGGATTTCCAGGGAGAAGTCAAGGGACTGACACTGAAGGGGTAGATACAGTTCTACTGGGGGAGGAGCTACCACGTAGACAGATACAGGGTAGGGTGGAACCAATCCCTGGGGGGAAAATGGGGACAAACCATGTACATATAAGGATGAGGGGGTACAAATCGTAACTATAAGAAAAATATAGAAAAAACCACTGCAATACTGAGGTAGATACTGCTATCCTTCAATATCTTTTCTTCAATTTTCTACATGGAAAAGCTGAAGCTCTGTTTTCTTAATAGGAAGGTTTCCTTGGAGCTAAAGTAATGATCTAATAAGCAAGACCTATGTCTGCTTTTATTGTAATGATTTTGTTCCTTTATCTCTGATTAGATATTACTTGGTAAAAGTATAGCCAAACCCTAAATCCTGAGAGGAAACACTTATACATTTATAATTCTTTCCTGTAATTGTGTTCCTGTGTGACAAGAGCACTACAGTGGTGGCTGTCAACAGCTGCATAGTAGGAAATATGTTAGAGATGAAAGTTATACTTGCTTAATGTAAGATTAAGCAAGTAAGATTAAATTTAGTGGGATGTAAGGCTTGTTAGTGGCAAGGAACTGTTGTTTTAACAAGCCCAGTATTAAGACAGTAACTGCATGGGAGGGATTTCTCTCCACTGAGTAGTTCTGCTATTCACACCAAAATAAAACAGCTGAGTGGAAATAGTATTACAGTAATATTTCTAATGACCTCTAAGCATGGTATAGCAAAGTAATGCTTATTAGTTTGGGATTTCTGCTCATATGTGACCAAATAATTTCTGTAATAGTCTGTGTAGTGAAGAGAAATAAGGCTTGCAGTCTTTCAGAAAAAAACCTGCTGTATGGAATTTGTCCCCAGTAGTTATTTCAGAGAGCAAAGTATTTTCTTTGATCTTTTATTAAAAAAAAGAGGGTGGAGGGGGTGTGAAACTTATACTGGGGGTGAGAATGACTATTTCTCTTTCAAAAGGTGCCTCTTCTTTCATGAAAAGACTTAAGCAACGGGTACAAAACCCAGGAATGGTTATAGGTTAGGACTGCCTAAAATTCTGTCCCGAAGAGTGTAGCACCACTTTGGGCTCACCATCTGAAGTCTAGCTGACAGGCCTTTCATACGAATGAAACACCAGTGCTTGCCGTGCCTGAATGGATGCACTGTCATTAGAAATTGAATCAGCCAGGTGGTGATATTCAGCTTTCAGCAGTGGTTGGTTGGTTTGGGCTTTTTTTTCCTTCTCCTCCCTAGGGCTACTTTTTAATGAAAAACTCCTCCAGTACTAGCACATGAGTCATAAACATAATTTCCTCTAAATTCTCAGCAGCCTATGCATTACTAGATAATGCAGTATTGAAAAGGTCTGTGA
Source organism: Picathartes gymnocephalus (assembly GCA_013390045.1). Taxonomy (NCBI): domain Eukaryota; kingdom Metazoa; phylum Chordata; class Aves; order Passeriformes; family Picathartidae; genus Picathartes; species Picathartes gymnocephalus. The sequence continues at coordinate 6,064 of WEKY01013797.1, read as the reverse complement.
TTCTTGCCTTTGCTCATTCTACAAGCAATTGCAACCAAACTGTGACTATTGCAGACAGGTACTGAAATGTCTCAAAAGTGACAGATGGATACAGCACAAATGTACTTAAAATTTCAGAAATGATGCAATAGGTCAAGCTGAATCCTGATCCAATAGAAAGCAAACATTTAATGTTTTGGTAATGACAAGCTTTGTGTGGACCCTAGCAGGAGACCTGTATGATTGTAGTCTCAGCGGGTCCAGTCAGCATAACTCTGCCTAAATCAAATTCACTGTCACCAGTCTACGGCAGCTCAGGGTATGATCTAGAGGATTACCAGAAACATCTGTGAAAGCATCATAATCTATCTTCTAGAGATCAAGCCACTGAGACTATTATCTTTCTTTGGGGGTGGTGGGTGAGAGGAGAGAGTATTTTTACGACTCATCCAGTACAGGTGCTGCAGACAAGATAGCTGTACCAGGAAGAACAACCAGCATAAGAAGGCTTACTAGGCTGGGATTTTTAAAATAAAAATACTTTATTGGGGAAAACACCTCCAGCTATGCTTGTAGCATAGGAATTTGGCAAAATAGTAGCAGGTGGCTGCAGCATTAAAATAACTGGTAATTGTATTTTTCATATAATGTGCTTCAAAGGAAAAAGGAAGAAATCACATGAGGTTTTAGCTCAATCAGCTTTATTCTCATCCTTGGTTTGGACTTCTGGCTAAGGCTGCAGAGCAGAGGTAAGACTGGCTGATATTGCAAACCTGTAAGCTTCTCTTATCTGTCAATAGTTCTCTCTTCCCGATAGGGACAGGCAGAGGCGTGTGATGGCAGCTTTTTTTCTTGTCCTTGGTTAAACATAGAACTGCTGTTGAATTTTCTGTTTTGTAGGTCTGTTTATACATCCATTACACTGAAAATAAACTTGTCCTACAAGGGTGATTTTCATTAAGTTCACAAGTCTGTTCTGAGCTTAGTGCAGATATGTCTTTGTTAAGCTGCCCTAAATGTAATTAACTGTGTTCTGGCTTTGGTAGTCCTTGGAGATACAGATCAGTTGTAATCAATATAAGAGGTACTGCGCTAGATTCTTCATCTGGTGCTAAAGGCTGAGAGTACAGTAACTACCCTTCTAGGTCTAAATATAAGAAACCTGAAATGCAGATATCCATTCTTCCACCCCCTTGCTGCAACTCTTCCCTTGGGCAAGTGATGGTTTCAGTCTGGTATTCCAAGTCGTCTGGAAGCTGCCAGGTGGTGGGGAGGGCTGCTGATTCTCACACCAGCATATTTACTTCTGTTTGAAGGTGCCTTAAACAGAAGAAAATGTCTGTTAGAGCCAGAAAATCAATTTGAGGAATGTGCTACCTCTTTGCATGTCCTGTGCTGTGATGGTGATACAGGACAGCAGAGTCCCTCTGCCACGTACCTGTTATTCCAAGAGCTCTGAAAATAGTTACCCTGAGGTTTATATTGACTTTCTGCTGGTAACAATCAACTCCATGATGTCCACTCTGCACTGGGGATGGCATTTCTTGTTTCTGTCATGGAAGAAATGTGATCAGTTTGTTTGGTTTATGCTCGAAGTTCTGGGATTCAGTGCAGTCTTCTACATGGTTATGAAGTGTTCCATTCATCATGTGGGATTGCTGAACAGTCCTTGTTCTGAAGGATTAAGGCTAAAATTTTCTTTCTGATTTAACAAGGCAGTATTAATTTTGTTCCTGCATTATGTCAGACTTCAATGTAGCTAGTAGATATTAAATTAGACAAATTACTAAAAGATAAATAAGGACACAATAGACTAATTTTATTAGTTACTACACTATGCAGTTACATGCTGTTTTCTGCAAGGCATTTGGATGCTGCATGAGACAGCTGAAAGTATATTGCAATTAGAGAGAATGAATTTGTTGCCAATTTCTTCTCTTGAATGCTTCCATTAACAGTCCCACTAACAGTTGTGAACCTGTAATGAATACAATAAGCCACATAACCCATATAAGCCTGCATGGCTTGGTACATGAGAGGTTCTGTAATGGTACCTTGCAGTCATATTTTCTAGGTACTTCATCATCAACTTGATATTATTTTTATTTTAAAAAATAATTGCCTCAGTGAAGGCATGGACTATAATTTCATTTATTCTCATTATCCTTTTCATTTCTGCTTTGTTCTGTGTTAAACACATTTGGACAATGGCAAAAGAGTAGTAAGGATGTAGTTGTTTAATAATGTGCTGCTCTTAGTTTAACACTCAATCCTTAGAACTTTTAGTATAATCTGGAGTACCTTCTTTGATAGGCTTATTTTGGTGGCTTGTGCAAGCCCTCAGCAATGCAGATGGGATCTGCTTCATGCCAATTCAAAGGCGTGTCTGACTACCTAAGATGAGTGCTTGGATGTGTATGCCTGTGCTGAATAGCAGAACCTTCATCTAATGGAGTCAAGATGAGGTAAAATTAGGCCTTGCTTCTGCAGTAGCCTAGTGACTTCCTCCTCCAAGTGATCCATCCCTGTTGTCTTCTGCACAATATGTGACATTGCTATAAAGCAGAGGGAAGTGGTTTCAAGAAATGCTGGGAGCGAACTTTGTGCCTGACTGTACCTATCAGACAGTCCTTGATGATCAAAATTGCTTCTGGATCAGTCTTTGTTCTTACCATGCAAAAAGAGAGATATATGGATTTGAGATTCTGAGGTTTAAGAGAGTTTGTTTAAACCCTAGTTCCCTACTTTGTAATCAAATGTCTCCTTGTAAAGGTAGTTTCAGCTGTCTTGCACGACATATAGGTATGCTCAGGGTATACCCACATGATCATGTATTTAAATGTCTTCCTGAAAACTGGTGTTCTGTTAACATCCTCTAGTGTATAGACTTCTAGGTTTGGGATGTTATGTTGCTGTTTTGGACAAATTTGGGTTAAAAAGATGAGACTTTTGGGGGATTTATAAAGGGTCAGTTGGGAGTTGCCCTCAAGGGTGCTGACGGAGCCCCATTGTTTCAAAACTGGCTCCACTTTGCAGGGCCATTCTCTCACAATGCTATACCTGAGGTCAGCATTCAGGATGTCTAAGCTGTCAGCAGCACTAGTGAGGAAATGGGGTTCAGTGAGATATGACTGGCTTGCTGCTTGCTGAGCGCTTCCCAGTGAAAAAAGTTGGCAGTGGTGAGATGAAGACATGGTGTTGGGTTTGTTGGGCTTTTGCAGTAGGATCTGTCACAAATTGTAGAGGGGCCAGCATTGGATGGGCTGGCAGTAGTGCTGCACTCTGCTGTGTTTTGTTCATAAGTGTTAAAATTTGCCCCAATACTATTATCAACCCTTATCTGATTAAGGCAAAATATTCACCCTTGTGTCTGCATAATAGAGAAGACACTTTGAAGAAAGGGCTTTCCTAAAGTGTGTTTTCCTTCTGCTGATCTCTTCCAAGATAGATGTGCATATGTGTGCAGACATGAGAACAAACCTAACTTCCTGAATAAATTGTTTTCCTGGTGCTCTTACATTTCAATAAAGCAGTGGGATTGTCTTCGTAATCTTATTGCTATTGACTGAAGGAAGTTTAGCAGCTCTGTCACAGTATACCCTGCCTCTGGTACCAGGCTGAGCCTGCCTGTCAAAAACCTCCACCAATAAATCCACTCCACATCACTGATGTTGGCACTGCCCAGACATGACCCTAAACCAATCAGATGGCAACCCGGGAATCCTTTCAAATCTAAGGCATAAGAGGACAAATCACTGGAAATAAACTCTCTGTTTGCTGTTCACCATCCAAGGGGTTTGTGTGTCTGCTTTCTCCTGCTGGGCCACCCCTCCCCCACATTACACGTGGTGATCCCGGACCTGATCTTATTCAGCCTTCAGAATGGAGAACTTTTTTTGATTTTTCCTGAAAATGGGAGGCTGCTTCTCAAGCAACCAGCTACCAGCTTTCCAGGTATGGGACAATTATTTAAAAAATTTAAAATTATCCATGAGAAAGAAGGCCTCCTCCTACTCATTACCTGGTGTAAAGAGCATGGATTGGATATTTCAACCGAAAAGGTGATGGATTCCAAGACATGTGTTATAAATAAAATTTGCCAATCAAATTTATAAAGAAATGAAATTTATTATACAGCTGAAAGATCGGTCACAATAAGCCACAATATTGAGGAGCAGCACCGAGCCCGGGGTCGGTACTGGGTGAACGCGTATAGATCTGACCTCTAGTGCATCAGATCTCCCCTGGTTCACCCCGACTGTCTCAGCCAGGGTGATTTTTATACAGTTTTTGGGTGGGATGATGACATCTAGTCCATTTTTCTCAGCCCTGAATAGGTTATAGGGCTGGACAAAAAGGAGGTTTCTGGGTGTGATGTGTGGTCTGTCTTGTGATGAATGGTCCATCTCTGGATGATGAAACTGTTGCAGCTGGTTTCTCTGTCTTCCCAGAAACATAATTCCTTGATGGCCGGGATGTAGATATCGAGTGATAGCGATCAGGCAATCATCGTCCGGTCTAGGTGTAAACGTTCTTGCGATACAAATCTGACTCCACCTGGGATGGAATTCTCACCTATTGATTCTTTGGCTGCTCTGGTGTTGTGAAAACCCCTCCCTGGTCAAACTGGCTTTAGGGGTTTTTGAAACTTCTGGTTTTAGGAGGGGGGGACTGCACCTTTACTTCTATAACTTTATTTTAAATCATATTATAGCACGAATTTACAGGGTTTATTTATAACACATGGATGACCGCAAGTGGTCTTATTCTATACCATGTCGATGAAGGAGATTATTGCGCCATGAGGGTAATGAAACCTTGCCAAATTGTACTAAACCTCATAAGACTCGTTAACTATGGGGTGTGGGATTACGAACCATGCAAGGAAGGATGGAAAAACCCCTCCACTCACAGGGCAGGGCTTTCCCACAGCCGAGCTGCCCTAGGCAGGCATCCCACAATGGCGTCTCCCCCTCGGGAAATTCCCCGAGTTAACTCACTGAATTGGGCAACCCCGAGCCACAGCGGACAGCCGTGTTCCACTAGCTATGGAGAGATCTATGCAACACCATGTGGCTGGGACACGCCGTGCCATACCCCCCCTCGGAGCTGCCGAGACCCAGGTGCTGGCTTCTCCATGGCCCCGTGCGGTGACAGTCCAGCCATGGACCAAGCGGGGCAAACACAAGCCCAATCCCAGTCGGGGACGGGCGCGGGGCGTCTGACCCACGCCACACCACGGGGTGTGAGCGGCAAAGCCCCCGCGGGTGTGGCGTGGGGTGGAATGGCGCAGGCAGGCAAGACCACGCCATGCAGACAGCTGTCGGCATGGTGCAGAATGGAGCAACCGCAGGGTGGAGCAGAGCGGTGCGCGGGGCAGCCTCGGGCGGTGACTCACCATGAAGCAACCCTGCGCCGGTCCCACCAAGGTCCCCCCGTGATGCCGAGGACATGCGGGGCTGGTACTATGAACGGGGCAGTCCCAGTGCGGCCCGGGACATCTGCCACGAGGCATACAGCCCATGCGCCATGAATCACTCGACGCAGCTGTCACGAGACTCCCGGGGCGTGGTTTCTCCCCAGTCTCCACCATGGACGGGGGAAACTTGCCCCCGGAGGAGCCCAGGAGAAGAGCGCTGCGCCCGGTGACCCCACCCCACTACCTCACATCACCATCACGCTGGGACATGACCCCGCCTACAACCCCATGTCGGGGGGGTGGGGCCAGGTCCCTGGATCGGCTTAGGTGGGATGGAACCCCGCCCCAGTCCCCGCCTATGGGGGTGGAGCTCCACCCCGAACCCACCTAGGAGAGAGGCGGCTCCTCCCCATGCCCAGCCTCCTAGCCAGACCACATGGAACCACCCTTCCCAGACGGCCCCGCCTCTGCCAGCTGAAACCAGAAACCACAGCTTCACAGCATCGAACTCAAGCAGCGCCCCTGTACACAGACCTACTCCTACTACAGCTTCTACTCATCTATCACCGCAGCATGGACCATCTCAAGCTGTTCCAGCAACACCAGTCTGGAATACAACACCTCTGATTTTCCGATTGGAGTCCATCTCTGCCTGTGACCCCATGG
>WEKY01013796.1:104037-207270 GCA_013390045.1 Picathartes gymnocephalus | reverse complement strand
AGTTTCAAAAAAGAAAAAAAAATAATGAAATATAAGCAATCAGTCAATGGGTATTTGATTTGGGTGGATGTAAGGCAGGTTAGCCAAGGGATTGTGTGAACAGGTTTACTTGTTAGGTGAAGTAGCTTAGGCTGTACATGAAAGTGAATTCTCAGAAAAAGGACATGAGAATTTCTGGAATTTGGGTATCCATATACAATCTGACCTCGTATTCAACACTTCTTTTCCTTTTGAAGTTTCCTCAAGTAGACCTGAGGGTGAGGAGGGCTGTGACTCTTGTTTGCAGAGGTCATTTGTGGTAGTTTGTGGAGCCTGAAACTCCATTCCTGATTTACTTGCCCTGAGCTTCTGTCTGTCAGCTCTAATGCAGGGCCAATTCAAAGTCCTTTCTCACAAATAGAGATCCTGGTGTAATTTATTACATTTTGCTGTTTATGGGATCAGAGAACCACTTAGATTGGAAAAGACGTGAAATGTCAACCATTAACCCAGTGCTGCCCCATCTACAACTGAACCATGTCCCCAAGGGCTGCATCCATACTGCAAATGGTTCCAGAGATGGTGATTCCACCACTTCACTGGACAGTCTGTTTCCAATCCCTGGCCACCCTTTCAGTGGGGAAAGCATCCTAATATCCAGTCTAAATCCAATTATTTAAAATTGTGAGCATAATGAAGAGGAGCATTATTAATTCATATTGTGTATATTATTACTATGTGAGTACAGAATTATTTTTTCCATATGTGTGTACAAATAGCACACGACATGATGCTGAAGGGCAATTATTCTCCTGTCTCATTAGTATTGAATTGAGAAGAGTTAAAAGCTCATTATTTTGTCATGTTGAGTGCCTGTATGAATTCAAATGCAAGAAGCTTTTTTCTCACGTTTCAGCTATTGTAATAATTAATTTTCTCTCTCTTGCACAGTTTATCATATTTCTCCTTTCATGTCTTTCAATAACAAATTAGAACTTTCCATGCAATTCAGATCCAGGAAGTTTTTAGGGATTTGTAGATTGGAGCAGGACCCAGCTGCCACACTGGTGCTGAGGGAATGCTGTGGTGGATGCTCACATGTTCCAAGGAGAATGCTGAGTGGAGAACACCTCCAGCTGTTGGATCCACTGCTGTACTTCCTTATCTCCTAAATTATGTATTTCATAGCAGTAGTAGTTTGAAATAGTTGTTCTTACAGCTTGTTCTTACAACTTGTCATCACTCAACAAACCCACTTGGTGAACTGTGTTGCTTTCATAGTGCATCATCTCCTCTTTGATCTGCAAGTCAGTCATGTGGATTTTTGTGGTATTTTGGGACCTGCTGCAACTTCAGGATCTCAACAGCAACTTGATGTTTTCATAAGAGGATAGCAGGGGCTGTTAAGGAGAAGCTGTTGAGATTTGTTACTGGTGCATGATTTGCAGAGTGAAGTTCTTGGGCACTAGTTTTGTTCTCTCTTACTGCCTGGGTTTTTTTTGTTGTTGTTAGGTACTGTATGAATTGCTTACTCCAATGTGGTGAAAGTGTTACCTAAAAAATAGGATTCTGCCCATATCCATGTTGGTAAATAAATCCACAAGATATGATGAAGATATGAAGTTCTTCCTACTGTACATGGTCACTATCCAGTTTCACTCTTGGTTCTTCTTGCTAGTTCAGGATTATTTTATGCCAGCATGCAGCACAATTTTCACATACTACTCTATTTACTTCTGGTTTTATTTTCACTGTAATTCCCAGGCAGATTCGTAATTTCAGTTTTATTTGCATTATTAGATCCACCTACACAATTATATCCTGTTGACCAGGATGGTTCAAGAACACAGCCTGCCTTCCCTTAGCTGGAATGCAGTGCCACCATCTGTGTGTGAATTTTGATTCTGTTTAATAAAACATAGCCAATATTGGCATAGATAAGGAGTTTTTCAATCAAGTTCACTGTGGTCGAAATGTGTTTCTTACCAAAGAGCAACTCATTTGTGGAGAATATGAACACGAATTCTTTTTTCTCTTCCTGGACTGTGAATTGTCATTTCATAAAATTAAGATGTATTAATTTGAAAGTTCTTTGGGGAGTATTTTAGTCTGTGTTGGCACTGAACTGATCTTCCTGTGATGCCTACCTGCTTCTTTTGCTGTAGGTGAAAAATGACTATATGTTAGAAATAGCAGATCAAGTGGACCAGGAAATTGCTTTGAAACTAGGTTGCCTTGAAATCCGGTAAGCTGATAATTTAATTTATTATTCAACATCTTTCTGACAGAATATATACATTAATTTTGAAACTGCTTAAAGTTCATCAATTTCTGACCTGTAGAGTTGAATAAAACACCATAAGACTTTTTTTTTTGCTACAAAGCCGTTTGAAGAAAAACTGAATAGACTGTATTGTAACTCATTTCTAGTGATTTTAAAATTAACATTATTTTAAAATTTTAATTAATTACATCTTGATACTGCCTTTTGGGTGAATTCTTCATCTGAATAATTCAAAGGCCTTTAGAGTACATTAAAGTATGCTTAAAAAAATGCATCTGTGGTGTTATTTAGCAAATAGTCTTGTGATTCTGCATGTATAAATCCTACAGCTAAAGAATGTAATTATAGATAAATGCTGCTACCTTTCCTCTCTGTATTTACTCTATTTTTAATGTGCTGTTTTGAAATTATTAAACCTTAAGGATCCTTTTGGGTATTTTTGGTGTTCTTGTCAACTAATACAGACAGCTGGAAAATAAAGATAAATGTATCAGATTAAGAGATCCTTGAGAGAGTTCCCAGCTTTGAAATGCATGTGTTGCGTTTTGCTAATTTATGGAGAATTTCCAGCCTGAAACATTTGGTTTAGTTATGCTGATGTCTTGCACAGGGTGATTAAGAAAGAAGTAAAATTGATAAGAAATGAATGACAAATGTAAACTTGTTAAGAGAGAATAAAAGTGTCCTTTGAAGAGTACTTTCCAAATTAAAACAAAATTTAGGCTTATGAAATTTCTCAGGTATCACAGGAGAACCTGATGCCTTTGTTATAAGTTGTGCTGGTAGCCCCAGAGAAAACAAAAATTCTTTGTGTAACTGCAAACTCCTTATGCACTTACAAAGTCATTGTTCCTTATTTCAAAACATGTAATGAATATAATAATCTGTGATTATGTTGTCAGCCAGGTCCTGCATTCCCTAGTTCTCAAGCTGTGGCTCCTCAGAGCATTTTGATTAGATAGTTCTCCTAGATGAACTACTGAGACTCTAAATATGAGCATTACTGGTCCATTTTTCTGTGAAAACAACGATCTCAGCCCTTTCCTACCAAAGCTTAGTTATTTATTCATGTATTTGTTAATGTGAACATGTCTGGATTGAAGCAGTTTTCATCATTCCCTGCTTCACCTGGTTCTCCCTGTTTCATGCACAGAGGTTTCTCACAAAGAAGTATTGTGTGAGGTAGAAAGGAGCTGCTGAAGGACAGGTTAGATCACTTCTTTTGGTAGCAGCACTGGTTTAAAGTAGTACTGAAAATGCAATTAATTTATAAAATAATCTGATCTGTTGAGGTAAAATAATAATGTTCTTAATACTTACCTTTGAATTCATTCTGCCAATATTTTCTGACGCTGAGTGAAAGTTTTGATTATGTTGAAGTTGTAGTTTTAGGCTGAATTATCCAATAATTGTTGCTTTCAAATATTTTTCCTGACTTCAGGAGATCCTACGGAGAGATGAGAGGCAATGCGTTAGAAAAGAAGTCCAACTATGAAGTGTTAGAGTAAGTATTGTATTCTAGCTTGAGGTTTGAACTGTCCCTTCTCTGCGCCCGGAAGAATAAATTCAGCTCAGTGACAGAACGTTTCTGTTACAGTTTTTCTATTCCATCGAGTTTAAGATACTTCAGTGTAAGAAAAGGATGGTGAAACCCATTGAGGTGAATAAGTAGAAAAAGTGCCTTTAATTCTGGTCCAGTGAAACAGGTTTGGAGTAGTTTAAACTTGATCAGGAGGCTTACTGTGATTTTTAGCAATTTTGCTAATGTTTATGGGGTTTGCCAACTCTGGTTGTGAGGTGATTTTGTTCCTCAGTGTTTTGCTATGCTCAGCTGCATTCTTCAGTTGTGACTCCTCTGTGGTAAAGTTTGAGTTACTTGAAAATGTTTGTGGTATTGTTTTTGTTTCTATTTACTCAGTGTGGGCATTTTCTAGGTTGTGACCTTGCAATTGACAAGGTTATTGTTTATCTGTGTATCACAAATTTTAAGGAGACCAAGGAGCGTCCTTGTACTGAAATATTTTGTTTACTTATTCATGTTGAACGGGAGAAGGCTTCAGTTCAAACAAGCCAAAATCCTTCTGCTTTTTAGCAAAAACCTGAAAACTGGTTTTATTTGTATGTATGTAGTGGAATAAAGTTTCAGACATGCATGCACCAATGATACGGATATCACTACTAATTACCTTGTGAAAAGATTCTGTACAGTTGAACACAAAATTTGAATAAAAGTGAAGTCTTGATTTTTTAACATTTTATTTTTAATGACAAATGTGTGCTAACTTTTAGAGGTGTGAAATTAGAGCATTTGGAGGAGGAAATTAAGATTTAATACCACAATGAATAAGTTTGCAAGGATTTTTGAGGGATCTATGATTTTAGTAGGTAAAGATAACTTTGAATAGTCTGCTTATTTGGTATTTCTGTAGTGTTCCCATATTTATGCAGATTTTTTAAAGTTTTGGCTTGGTTTGAATTAGGGAATTTTTAAAATTTATTTTTTAAGGACTTCGGGTTTTTTTGTCTGCAGCCATTAATAGAATTACCCTGATTGAGGAAACACATCACAAAATTAGCAAGGACCAATAAAAATGAAAGGAATGAGCAGATAGACAAGACTAAAAGGGGATATAAAGAAGATTTGAAAGTATTTGAGTCATTGGTGGTGCAGTTTACATATATATGTTCCAGTAAGAACTTGAGTAAACTAAGTCTTTTTTTGTCAAGTCAGAAGCTACAAGCATAAGTAATTAGGTTAATGACTTTGGAAATAATGAGACAAAGGAAAGCAGGGTCATAACAGGTCACACCAAGTATAAATTAATAATTGTAACAGGTGGCAGTTCCAGGAGAACTCAGTGTAGTGCTGCTTCCAGTTTAACAGTGATTTCCTTCCTTCAGTCTCTGTGTTTTCCAAACAGTGACTGTTTCGGTAGGAAATAATAAATTGCTTCTCTGAAAGACAGAGTGAAGCAAAATCCTGATAGGCAAAATGTAGGAGCTTAATGCCGTGCAGAATTGGACATGGAAAATTGTACATTTCAAAAGTTGTTTCGTTTTTGAGAAGCAGGATGTGATTTGTATGGGATTTAGCTGAGAGAGATGAAGGATAAAACCAACTTAAAGTGACTATACTGTAGATAATTACAAGCTGGACAGGGTCTGCAAAAAGTGCCAGTGATCCCCAAAATGCATTAATTTGATCTTACCACCTTAATAGCCCATAAATGTTTAACTGCACAAGTAATATTTATTGCTCAAGTGGGGCTTTTTGGGTTTTTTTGAGCAGGGGATTGCTAATTTTAGTACATCATGAGGCACTTAACCAGCTGAGAGCAATTTTTAAATGGCCCTTTTTTGCATTGGGTGTGATTGCTCCTTGCCTGCCTTTGTCAGATGTCTATTTGATGTATATTTGATCAGATTGTCATACAAGAACAGATCTGGATGGGAAATAGTAGATGGAATCAAACTGTTAAGTAGCCTTTAATGGTTGGGCCTTCATGGAGTGAAAGAAGTTTTTCATAATAAATGTGAAGCCTGTTAGCAGAGAACAGGGATAATTACAAGTACAGAAATGGGAGCTATAGGAAGGAACAGGTGCAGCCACAATTTGATAAAAAGCATGTTAAAGTCTATTATGTTAATCTAATGTTACTTTTTTTGTTGTAACTTGAATTGAGGTGAAAAATACATGATATATGCTGCCTAAAGCTACTTATCATTGTAAGACAAGTAGTATCACCTAGCTGTAGTTGGTGTTTTATTAATCCAATTGAAGTTTGTACATTTAAAAAAATGTACAAATTTAGATTTAAGCTCACAATTTAGATTTAAGCTCACAAGTAGACTGGAGTAGATGAGGTTAAATACAAAGCTGTAGTAAAACTGTATGAACCAGGCTCTCGGTGATGGTTATCTCTCGTCGGCAATCAGAAACCAGATGTCTGAGTTCTTCATCCAGAGCCCTGAGTTGGTGTCTCCCTTGTTGGCAATTCCACCCCTACGCAGCACAGCTGGGAAGGAGTTTCTAGGGTTGTGTGTGTAAAACTGTCTGTATGTTCAATTTCCAGTGCTTATTCTCTTATTTATAGGCATCCATAAGTTGTTGGCCAGGGCATTAAATCTGTGCAATTTTGTTAAATTCTCCTCAAGTAAATAAATTTGCCATCTCAGCTGAACACAGGAAATGCTTTATTAACAAGTTTTGTTAAGAGTTGTGGTCTGTTGTACTCTGCATAAGAATTTCTTCTCAGTTTGTTGCACCCAGATCTGTACAAAAGGCTGCTCTACAGCTTGTCCTAGTAATGAATCAAATGAGGCTGTGGCAGCTGTGTGCTGCAGGACTGTTAAGATGAGGGATACCAGGGTGATGGAAGGTGCTTCATTTCAGAAGCACCATCTCGCTCTCAAATGCTTAATGTTAAACTAATATATCTCTGTCAAAATGTCTTTGCATATTATTTAGATGGTAATAGTGTGTTAGATTCATTTAACTGTGTGGGATGATAAACCGAGTATCATTTGCATTTGAGAAGAAATGCATGGAAGGAATTAACATTTATGAAAGTTTTATAATCCTGCAGCTTACTGTCATTGCACAGATGCCAGTGCTGCACATGAACATTCTGCTCCTCCTGGTTGAGGATGTTTTTAGTATGAAGTTGTATACTGCTCATCTTCAGAGAGCTTTAAAAATACCCTGGTTTATTCTTCTGAGTGAGTTTTTTATATTGACTTTGCTGTTGGCTTTGTTCTTGTGCCGTTAGGTAGCAGTAAATAAATCCTGAATATCTCCGCTTGCTAACGGCTTTTCCTTGCTTTGCCAAGTGTAAGAATTCCAGATGTATTTCTGTCTATGTTCAAAGCATTCAGTCATGGAAAGCTCGCTTTCATACTTGTTCCAGAAACAGATAAGAATGTTTGAAAGAGATGGTAACATCCTAAAGGAAAAAAGTCAGTAACACCTTTGAGCTATAAATCTTTTTCCTATTTATACTTTTCTCTTAGTTTTTCCTTTTTTACGTGCAAGTTTTTTGCACTTGGTGGTACAGTGGTGTCTTCTGCACTAACATATCACTGACAACTTCTTGAGCACCTTGTTTTGAAGCTGATATTCAGTTGTAGTGACACAAACACACATCAGACATAAACTATGTGCAGCACATCAGAACCCCAGAAATATTTAATGGCTCTGGTTTTCAAACCAGGGCTACAACCCTATTTATAAGTGTGAACGTGAGCTTGATAAATTCAGTTTGCAAAATCTGAGCTCACAGTCACCTGATTTGCAGTTGCAAAAAGTGAGATTGCTTGTAAGAAAAAGCTGGTAATTTTAATTTGCTCAGTATGAGGAAAAAATAATAGTAGAAATTTAAACAACCCCTTAATTACAGTACTTCAAAGGGTAAAATAGTAGTAGAACTGCACTCAGCACGAGTGAGGTGATACCGTGAGTATTCCTTTATGGATTCCTGGATTACTTAGGCCAAGCTGGGGCTCTGAGCAACCTGGTCTAGTGAAAGATGTCCCTGCCCATGGCAGCTGGATGGTCATTAAGGTCCCTTCAAACCCAAATCATTGTATAATTCTCTATTTTTTCTCCTACTCCATTCTAATAGAGGTTTATCAGGCTTTTTCACTTTCATGTTGTTCCCTTCTCACCCGACTACACGCTCTAAGAATATTTATTCTGTATTCTTGAAATTATTAAAACATGTACAAAGAACAGATTTTTTTTCTCAAAACTCCTCTGTGCCCAAGCCAGCATTTCAAATAACAGACTCTCCACTTAGGTACCTGGTCAAATGCAATATCCTTTGGGGCTTAAACTAGAAGAGGCTGCTATGGCACATTCAATGTAAAGTGGCTCTAGTTAGAATTTTAATGGTGCTGTGTTTGTTACTTTGAGATTGTCAAGGACCTTGCTATGGAGATTGTTTAGTAATTGTATATGTTAGTTAAGAAAACAAAACAAAACAATAAACAGACCCAAAACACCACGCTTAAAAGAGAAATGTGGTACTGCACAATGTTTTTGATATTAAAGCTGTGTGTATTTTTTCTTTCAGAAAAGATGTTGGTTTGAGACGATTTTTTCCGAAGAGTTTACTAGATTCAGTGAAGGTAATTACAGTCAATCCTATACTGCTATAAAGAAAGAAGTGTCAGAAATCTGAAAATTGCATTATCGTTTTCGCTGTACAGTCCTAAGGGAATTGCTGTGCAGTTTCGCTTTGTGAAAAAACATCCAAGCTGTCTCTCAGATTGGTGGGATCTAAATCCCAGTAATGCAGCTGGCAGGACAAGGATAAAGAGATTCACACGGCCTTGCTGAGCTGCTGTGTGAGGGACACAGCTCTGTCTCAAACCTTGGGGGTAAAAGTGCAAAACAAGTCCGTGGAGCCTGTTGTATAAAGTAACTTTTTTTTTTTTTTTCCTTCCCTAAAAGAGAAATGAGACTTCTGGAGAAAGAGGAAGGGGGCATGTAAGAAAAAAGAATATTTTACTGGGAACTTGATAAACCATGTTCTGCCTTCCTTGCTCAAGACTGTATCCAACTTACTCAAGGAAGATTTCCAGTAATTTCTGCTTATGTTAATCCTAGCTAAGACTTTAAACGTTACTTGAATCTCGCTCCCATTGAAGTCTGTATGTTCTCAGAGTAAAAAATGCAAAAAAATGCAAATTTTTCTCAACGTGTGTTGAAAAAGGAGGATTAACAATGGTCACCAAGTATTTTACATTTATAGCTGCCTCAATATGAATGTCCTGGTAAAATATGTTTTTCAATTCATACATGGAAGTAGAAATCACAAATTGCTATTTTGGAGCTGGTTTTAGTAAACAGTGGAGCTTTATAGAAAGAGCAGAATTCAACTTCAGATTTGCAAAGAATCTGCATTGTGATTTAAATGGGTAAACACAAAAGGTCTGTCATGACAGGGTTTTGTTTCAAAAGACTTTTGAAAATCAGAAGCTAATGAAGTCAAGTGGATTTAAGTAATCCCCTCTGCATTTTAATTTAAGCAATTATCTGAAACTGCATTTTCTGCTAACGGGAAAAATTGTGGTAAAAGGCTCCAGACGTAAAAGTATGAATAACTGTCTCAAAAATAATATTATGGAGCCAGAAAACTGACTGACCAAGAAAACTGCACTTTGGAAATCCTGAAGTGGGGAGAATAGCAGAAAGAAGTAGCAAGAGTTGCCAGAAGGTGAAGCTGAGTGGAACCTTGTAAAGACATGAAAAAATTGTTGGACATACGAAGAAGAAAAACACGGGAAGGAGAAGTGTGTCTGCTTTTTAATGAAAATTAAATCCCTATTCAAAATAATGCAGTATTGATCCAAATTCTTAACTTGCTCTTCCACTTTGTGAAGACCAGGGAATTTGAACTGGCAGGCAAAGGAGAGTTCCTGATAGCCATGAAATATAAAAATAATTCTTTCTCCCAATTCTCTCTGCCTTGAATAAACACAGAGGGGGAAAAACGGTTCTTAGACATGCTTTGAAGAGCAGGTTTTCAGTGCATTTTGCTTGAGGTTGCCATTTGCAGATATTTCTGATAGATGCTTCTGTTATGGAAGAGGTGTGTTTTGGGGGCTGTTCAGCCTGGAGAGGAGAAGGCTCTGGGGAGACCTGAGAGCTCCGTCCAGTGCCTAAAGAGGGTGAAAGAGAGTGGGGAGGGACTTTGGACAAGGGATGGAGTGACAGGACACAGGGAATGGCTTCACACTGACAGAGGGCAGGGATAGATGGGATATGGGGAAGAAACTCTTCCCTGAGAGAGTGGCACAGATTGCCCAGGGAAGCTGTGGCTGCCCCATCCGTGGGAGCATGCAAGGCCAGGTTGGATGGGGCTTGGAGCAACCTGGGAATAGTGGAAGGTGTCCCTGCCCATGGCAGGGTGGTGGAACAAGATGATCTTCAAGGTCCCTTCCAACCCAAACCAACCTATGACTCTAATGGACTTCGTATCTTTCCACCTTGCTCATGATCTTTAAATTTAAAGTTACCAATTCTTCTTGGTGGACTGAAAAGAGCCAGATAACATATGCCAGTATTCGTGGCAGTAAAAGTGATGCCGGAATTGGTCAGGAAAACAAACCATGGGCAGAGTAAAGTATCTTTCATCAACTGAGTAGCTGAAATACTTGGGACACCTTGAGCTGGCAAATGCTGTTTTATTTTGTTGTGTCTTGCTCCTGGTTGCCAGTGATAAGCTAAGGCTGAGGTTTGCAGTTGCCTTGAAGTTGGTTTTCTCTGTGAAAACAAAGATAACAGGGAGGTCCAGTGTAGAGTGTTTGAGTCCTGACAAAGCCTGAAGCAGCTCTGGGTGCATGAAGACTACCTGAGTGCCAGGGGCTTTCACCCTGTCCAGCTCTGCAGCGTCCTTAATGATCCACCTGATAATTGCTTCTGCTAAATTGACACAATAATTTGAAATTACACCACGTCACAGATTCCTTTGTTAACTTGACAACATAGTATCGGCTGAGAGAGGTTTTTTTTCAACCTACATATGCATCATTGCAAAACTGATCATTTTGTAAATACGCAACACCCTTGGATCACTGCTACTGGAGTAACTCCTCCTGAACAGTCCACATAAACAGTTCTGGCTATTTTGACTTCTCAGTGTTCTGTGAAGGTTTGCTAAAAATGAGTGCCTAATCTGGCTGGAAGTGCTAACGACGAAAGGAAGTTGGTATTTGTGTAATGCCTGGAGCTGTTAACGGGCAGTGTGGGAGAATAAAGAGTTTTACTGCCGTTAAAATGGGACATTCAGATATGTTTGGATAGAGGAACAGTGGTAATTCCTGTGTTAACCTTGACGTATTGCAAAGATAAGCATGGTTTTGCTGTCTGTCATTATTGTTAGTTGAAAGATGTATTAAAAATGGGTTTTTTAAGCCCACTCAGTCACTTTGGACAGATGTTTTAATTCATAACTCTTGATGGCTTATTCAGTTTGGAGGCATCTTGGACATACTGCTTCTCAGATCCTGTTTTTATTTTCTTATGAGTGGTTGCCTTTCCAGGGATTATACATTATATACAGACAGATAATTCACTTTTTAAAGTATTAGTTTAGGTATCCTTTGTGCTGCTCTAAGTGGTTATTTATAACCTGAAAACAGTTAATAAAATGCTAGACAATATAGTTAATATAGTTTAATTAAAATGTTTGGTTTACTTTGTACATTTAGTCTACTATTTAAATTTCATCTTTTTATATTGAAGTTTTTTGCATATTATCAGACTGAAAGAATCCACTTTATTATGGATAGTCTGAGTTATTGTGTTCAGAGATTAAGATACAGCTACAGCTGACTTGTTATTACCAGGTAAGAGAGAGTATGGTGATTTAGGTTTAAAACCTCATATAAAGGTATAAATTGCTGTGATTTTGTATTGGGACACATTTCAGAAGTTGGGAGAAATGAGGAACCTAGAACAAATATTCCTGGAAGGGTTAACATTTGGTCTTTTATTATAACTTATGGAAAACATTAGTTAGATATCCTCTCTGTAGTACAGCAGAAATAATTTCGATCCTAAGCAGAAGTTAAAAGGCACTACTGCTACTTACATTTTGAAGCTCTTTTTTTTCCCTTGAGAATTGTCTGCATTTCATTGATAAAGACACTGTTAGTGCTACTAAGTGACCAAAATTCTTAAAATGTCCCTCAGCGATTAGATTTAAAATAATAGTTCTCCAAATGTTTTAATATCCAGGCCAAAACACTACGGAAGCTAATCCAACAAACATTTCGACAATTCGCCAACCTCAATAGAGAAGAAAGTATTTTGAAGTTCTTTGAGATCCTCTCTCCAGTGTACAGATTCGACAAGGAATGCTTCAAGTGTGCTCTCGGTGTAAGTAGAAGAATGTGACAGTCACCAGAATACATTCTGGAATTTTAAGTCCAGTTGCTTTTGCTTGGTTCTGCAATAATTTTTTGCTTACCTCCTGTTTTAATGTAGAGACAGTTGGATTTCATTAGCAACAAATTGTATTTATTGATTTTATTTAGAGCTTTCTCCATTGACTGCTTAACAAAAAAATCATCATTCATTAGCTGGGTAAGAATTGTATGTAAAATGAAGTATTTTTATAGGTGCTTTGTTCGTGAAAGTCAAGCACTTTTTCCAGCTGTTTCCACAAGGAAATGAGACTTGCCAACTTCTGTTTGTAAATTTTCCTCTAATACCTGTTAATCTCTACCTGTTTCAACCAAATTTGAGGAAGGGCTTCAAGTCTGAAAGGTTTGTGAAAATTGAGTCTGCAGCAGAAATTAGAACTTCAATATCAGTGTTCATGAGAAGAGGAAATACAGGAAATTCATAGTTCTCATGCAGACCTAAGATAAAACACATGGAAATGCAGTTCGAGTAGCAGAGATCCCTAGGAAACCAGTCATGAGGGGTTTTGCCACTTACAGAATTACTTGATTTTAATATAACTTTGTTTGAAGAGTTGAAAAGCTTCTAGATATTAATTACTAAAACCTGTAATTATAACGTTGGATGATAGTGTTCCATAGCAAGGCCTTGACTTACTACTGAAATTCTGCTGTCTTTCTTCTTTGACTCCCAAGTCAAGCTGGATTATTTCAGTGGAACTGGCAATTGGTCCAGAAGAAGGAATCAGTTACCTGACAGACAAGGGTGCAAATGTAAGTCTACTTCTGTTTTGTGGTTTTTTTTTTCTCAGTCACTGTGTTAACAGCCATGACCTGTTGTGAACTGGATGTCACAGAAAGGAGAGTGACAAGTCTGGTCTCTGGGTTGAACACAGCAGATCTGGGAGCTATCAGCATGTACAGCTCTTAGTCAGATATTAATTTGTGATTTGGGATCAGAGGGGATGCAGTGGTGTTAGGTACAGAGGCAGTGTCAGCCTTAGCACTGAATTTGTTGGCTTTTCTACCCAGTGAAGTGCTCAGTTGCAGACGTTGAAGCATTGATGGAGACTTTTTACCAACAAAACATCTGAACTGCTCTGAGTTGTTCTCTTTCTTAGAAGTGTATAAATGCAGAGCTTGTTTAACCAGTTGGTAAGCACATTTGTGCAGGCACTGCTTATTTACTTCATACCCTTCACAGCCTTTTCCTTACTTGATTCCAGCTGTATTTCAATATTTCCTGTGCACCCCCCATGGTGCAAAGGAGCTCTGTCCAGACAGATCCTTCAGCAAAATGTTCGGTAACTTTACAATCACAACTTAGGCTGAGCCCATGTCCAGCTTTCTATTGAAATGAATTCAAAAGCAATGAAAAGATCAGGAGAGAGCAGGGAGATGAGGCACGCACAGCTAAGAACATACCTTTCCCAGCAGTCTGGAGGGATGTTGGGAATGTGTCAGCGTGGTTTTTACCTGTTGAGTTTTCTCTGTTGACCTCCAAAGAGGTTGTTCCCACTCAGTGTGTGTCTGGCATTACTCAACAGTGACCTCTGTGGACACAGTGGAGCTGGGTTCCTTTTCCAGATGCTCTGGATATTTGTGTCTGTTGTTAGCCAGTAGTAATGAAACTCTAGAAAGAAACAGAGAACAGATTTCTGCACGTGTACTTTCGAGATCAAAGTCTCCCTGTGCTTTTGCAACACCAGGGATAAAGGCAGGCTATTTTGCTGTAATTTTGATATTTTTCTTCATTTTGTGTGTTGTCTTTCTGCAGCCAACCCATTTAGCAGACTTCAATCAAGTGCAAACCATTCAGTATTCAAACAGTGAAGACAAGGACAGAAAAGGGATGTTGCAACTCAAGATAGCAGGTGCACCTGAGGTATGTTATCGATATTTTATGTGGTGGTAAACTTGCTGCTTTGTTTTTCCTTGGAAGGAGTGGGGTTTAGAATACTCTTAATGTGGATATTCTCTATACTGGACCTTTGTTCTGGGTTTGGTTTTAAAATAGATTGTAAGTTCATTACATGTTTTACGTTTTGCGTCTGGTGCTTGTAGACTTTGATATTCACAGAAAAAGCTTAATATAAAAACAATAGCTCTTAAATGCAATTTAATAGCAGCCTGTGCATATTTATTGTATCCTAGAGAGAAAACAGAGCAATTCCACATTTGTGTAAAGGGAAAATGTGAAAGAAGGAAAATTTTTTCCCTGATATTACATGGAGGCAGCACTGGAAGTGAAATCAAATCTTTTCCTTGGTCCAGTGCACCAGAAAACAGAGGTGTAGAGCAGGATTGAGGGAGGGTGGCAGATCTGTGCAGAGGATGATGAATGTTGGTGGTATTAAAATTAATAGCTTGTCTGCATGTCTCTCATCTCTTTTTCCACTGTACATATTTTATTTTTTTTAATCTTTCTTGAATTTGGGAAGGGCTGTTTTTAGGCAAAGAATAAATTACTGTAGAGGGTGGGGAAAAAGATACCACTTGTAAGAGCTTTAAGGAATAAGCAACTTCTTCAGAATTGTCTTAATTATAACCCTGAAAGTCATAACAGTTGTATTCAGCTGAACTGTGGTTTGCATTTCATAAGCCTAAATTAACATACATTTAGGTGGAGGGTTTTACCAGCTGTGCTTTCTGAACCTGCTGTTTGAAATTTGCTTCACAAAAGGTAAAGCAAGAATCTATCTTGTGGTTCCCTGCTCACCCAGATTCTTCTGTTTACAGTTTGCAGGCGTGTGTAAAGTTCTGATGCAATGACACAGCTGTTCCACTCAGTGTTTGCAACTACAATAATTCCTCTTTGTTGGTGCCTTGTTTTTTTCCCTTCTGTAGCCTCTGACAGTGACAGCACCATCCTTAACCATTGCAGAGAACATGGCTGACCTGATCGACGGCTACTGCCGGCTGGTGAACGGAGCCACGCAGTCCTTCATCATCAGGCCTCAGAAAGGTAAGGAGACCTCTATCCTCACGGCTGCTCAGAGGTTAATTTGCATTTGAACACAAGACATGAGGTAGCAGAAAAACCCTCACTTGGAGGCTCTTTTCTTTCAGGGAGTAACCATGAGAAACACTGGTAGTAAATTGCCACTCCATCAAAAATTGCTTAGTGGCTGATAATTGAGACTGATGTCAGTAATCACTGCTTTACACTAATTCCAAACTTAACTAGCAGAAGTGAATTGTAATTATTAAAGGTTCTCCTAACAAGGGTGTGTTATCTTATAACTGATTCCCTAATATACAAGTGGAAATTCAGAGAGGTTGATTAGGATGCATTTGGGTAAGGTTCCGACTGGTGATAATTTTTTAGTTTCTGCCTTTCTCCCAGATATTCAAAACATCTCCATTTAAAAAATAAAAACCTTGAGAGATCTCATGAGTTTCTCTCATAGAATAGAACTAAAGGAGAGATACATTTGTAGTGTCTATCAGTTGTTTTTGTAGCATCTCGCAAGCTGGAAGCAGTGAGACGAGGTTGCAGGTACACCTAGTTTTAGAGAGAATTTAATTAAATTTCATCAGAATTTTTTCCAGTTTCAGACAGCTTTAATTATTGAAAAGCTTCCGAGCAAAACTGATTAAGAATGAAATATTCTTCTTCCCCGTTGTTCTCATCTTTACCCATGGAAATCCATCCAACTTCCCTGCTTTCTAAACCAATAAACTATTTCCTTCTTCCGTGTTTGTAATACAGGAAAGTACACAAACTATCCCAGCATCTTTCCAATGTGAAACTGAGTCTATTTTAGTCACCTTCTTGCTTTTTTCTGCCATAGGTTTTCCCTGGGGTGATGTTGTTAACATAATTGAAGTCTTTTCCAGGTCCATCTATAGCATCCTGCCTGTGCATGGCTCAAAAAATCCCCAAATTTAAACTTGGTCTTTCAGTAGTAAAGAAAAGTGATCTTAGAGTGTTAGATGTTTTGACAGCACTTGGTAATTGTTCAAATTATACTTAAATTTGCATGTGTTTTTGTATTTCGGACCCTTAGCGTGCATGAGTGACCTTTAGTTCCAACACAAGCAGCTTTATTAGAACTTGTGTGAACTGTGCAGCCTTATCTCCACACAAATGAAAATCTTCTCTCAACACAAACTTGACTCTCCAAGCCAACCTGGTGTACAACCCAGTGATGATGAACCATTGGCCTCAAAATCTGACACTAAAAGGCTAAGTTTGCATCAGTGATAATGATAGTTTATTGTTCTAAAAATAAAATAGGCATCACAATCCAAGATTTTCATGTCACTAGATTAGTCTGTGCCTATGAGTGCAGGTCTTTTGTGTCTCTTCTTTCCTGAGAAGTCATGGTTTGGGATCTGCTACAATCCTTATTATTCACTCCCAAAACTTACCCTTTAATGCCAGTGGATTGGTTGTTTTCCAGCCTGAACTGTTGTAGCCACAGTTGATCTTTTAAAACTTTTTCATGTCTTTACTCGTTACCTCTTCCCTGAATTAATGGATAGCTCTGACTCTGTCTCTGCTTTTCCTTTAGGGGCACATATGGACTTTGTCCAGTTCTTGCCACTTCCACACTGGTGGTGGTGCCCATCAAAATTCACCTGCTCTATTTGCAATTTTTCTTTCTAATTCCTGTCTTGGTCAGACCTGACTTTCTTATCAGCAGCTGTTATATCTTCTAGGCTCACAGAGCTCTCTGAGGGGTATTATCTCTGATTTTCTTGTGCCCTGCACTTAGGTTTGCTGGTAGGTGTGAATGCAGGATAAATCATGCATTTAATGCAGGGTGTTTATTTCTGTGCTATTCTTATAACACAGAATGTAACATGGAGCAAAGGAGCAATGATTGAACAAGAACATCAGGTAGCACTTTGGGAACACTCCTCTTCATGCATACATGAAGAGAATCCCTCTAGTTAAAATAAATTCTGGGTTTCTTTTGTCTGAGGTTTCTTTTTTTGAAGTTCATAGCAATACTCAACATATTCATTAAACATTCCATAGGAGAGCTGTCCCCAGTCGTGATCTGCATTCCCAGATCCCTCCCACAGCGAGCTTTGATTGTGAAAGACACTTCAGAAACAAGTCATGGAGCAACTCTTGATCCCACACCTTTTTGAGCTTTCCCATCCCCTCTTTGTTGTAAATTTACGTGTATTGCAAGTCTCCTCATAAATTGTCCTTCTTGATTACTAACAGAGCCTGGTTTTGTGATGGCCATCGTGCTATCCAGTAATGATCCAGTCCCTCTTTAATTTGGGGAGAGCAATTGGTAATGTTTAAGACCTGGACAGGATTTGGCATTTTTCCTTTCAATTTGTTTTATTTTTCATAAATATTTTGATGGATAAGTCCCTTCAGACCAATGTGGAAATGTTACACTTAATATTTGTGTTTCCATTATCACACTTACCTCTTACAGGCCAAGAGCACAAATGGAAAAATTCATAAAAAGTTGAACTGATTATCAGCTTTTAGGTTATGGGGTGTTTATCACTCTGTAAAACTACTTAAAAGGAGGTTGTAGCCAGGTGAGGGTTGGTCTCTTCTCCCAGGTAACAAGTAACAGGGCATGAGCAGGGAGCCCTACATTGCTCCAGAGGAGTTTTATATTGGATGTTGGGAAAATTTCTTCACCAAAAGGGTGGTTAGGCATTGCTGCCCAGGGAAGTGTTCAGAAATACCAAAACTAAATAGTTCATGAAATTCTCCTCTTAAGTGCTTTTTCTTTCACACAGTTACCCTGAGCATCATTTTTATTTTGGTGGAATGGCAACATGTGCTCTCATTCTTAGGAAACTGTTACCTCTTTCGTTTGGCCTCTCACTTGATTTTGCTTTCACAGTAATTCTGGTCAGGTGAGGACAATTTACATTCCCTCTGGTACCCCCAGCCTGGCTGGGACCACTGGAGCTGCCTGAGACCTGATATGTCCAGCATGGGACTCTGCTCAGAGTGGAAGCACCTGGACAATCAGTGAAAACCCCAGTACAGCCATGCATATCCCATTTCTTTAAAAATACAGGATTGGGTAAAAATGTTGTGGGTTTCAACTTGTGAAAAACAACATATGCCTTAACTGGGATGCTGTTAGTATGAAATTTTGACATCAGACCTGCAGGGGTACTAATGAATATTTGGTATTTTTTTGGGGATATAAACTGTAAAAGGATGAGCACCAACTTGTACACCAGTGCCTGAAGTGAGCAGTTTGTATCCAGAGAGCATGTAGGCGTCTGCAAGATCAGGAGTTCCATGCAGATTATTTTTTTCTTTACTTATATCCAATGACAGAGGAGTCATAGAATCACAGAAGAACCACAGAATAGTTCAGGTTTGCTAATACCTTTTAAAATCATCTGGTTCAAATCCCCTAGTACTACAACCTTTGTGCACCTCTGGTACTGCTCAATATAGTGTATGAGGTTTTTTTCATGCCTGGATGCCTTTTTTGTGTTGTTTTTTTTAACCATCTGCCTGCTTTTTCAGTTTCCCCTGTCCGTTTACAGCCCTGCACTTGACACACGTCCGCAGCACACAAGTGGGGTGTGTTGTCACTGTAGCCTGTCCCTGCAAGGCACCAGGCTGTGGCTTCCAGGCAATTCTGGGTGCTCCTTCCCCACGGCTGAGCCTGCTTTGTCCACGTTTCTCAGCCCAGAGGACAAGGGTCCAGATCTCTTGCTCTCAATCAAATGAGCACAAAGCCAGTTATGTCCTGTGGAATTCAGCAAGGGACAGTGAGAAGGGAGATGATCAGATGGAACCGTTTTGGGTATGGTGTACCCATGTGTGCTGCTTGATTTCCCAGTGAATCTGGCAGCAAATACTCATTTACCTTGGGTCAGTCTCTGCTTTTCTCTGTCTGTCCCCATCTTTTCCTCACAGTTCTCCAGATTGCTGCAATTCTTTTCACCTTTCCTTCACCTCCTTCACTTTTCCTTCAATTCCTTCACCTTTTCTTTGCTTCTTTTCATCTTCTTCAAACTCATTGACTATATCATGTTACTTCTCCACTTACTGTGTAAGACCAATTCTGTTCACATTCTCCCTATCTCATAAAGGGCTGAGAAAGGATTTTTTATTACAGTGGAATCAAGATTTTGTTTTGTCATGATTTATTATGTTTTTTTTACAATCCTTGCTTTGCATTTTGCACTGATAGGAAGCCGTTCAAAAAGTGGAATGAGATTTTCTTCGTTAAGGAAATTTAATACAATACTGGAAAGTCAGATTCTCTCTTTATCTCCTTCAGATCATCTGTGATAGGTAGTATTTGACTTCAGCACACACTAGCAGTTGCCAACTGTGGTATTTCTCACTTTCTTAGGAGTTTGGAGGAGGGAAAAACAGTCAGATCTTATCTGAGTTCAGTACCTTGAACATATGAAGCATTGTATCCCTGCAAGTATTATGAAATCATTCCTATCAAGTCTAATGAAATCATTTACTGGTCTGTCTGAAGTCCACAAATATGATACTCTGCAAAAAAAAAGCCCTAGGGGAAATTAAAATTCCATCTTTAGAATACAGTTTGAATAGTGTGAAGTTAAGATGTGATAGAGCTACATATTAAAGAGCAAGGAGAATTATTTAGAATAGCTACTTACTAATTGTGTGTCCATTACCTTGATTTAAAAACATAGAATGATAAGGTTATTAAATGTACAATTTAATGACGTTAACACAGAGGAAGGCTGTATGTTCCACCAGTAACATGTATGATTAATCAGCACCATCTAAGCCTTAAATCCATTGCCAGGTGTAAGAGCAGCATTGGAACGACCAGCAGTAGCAGCATAAATTGGTGTAAACCAGTGCACAGGATGATTTCACAACTAAAACTGACATCTGTAGGTGTCATGTAGAATTTAAGGTTCTTTTGAGTGTTTTTCACAGCCCTGGAGAGGCCTGTACAGCTGTGGGCAGGACTTTTGTGCCTGTTCCTTCAAGCTTGATGTCTTTTGGCCAGTTTCATCCAGGTTGAACCTCTCGTGCCCTTTACAGTCTCTGTTTTTGTGGTACCTGCACCCCCAGTCTTTTACTGTCAGGCTGCACCTCCACGCCATTGGTCTCATATTTGTCACTTCACATTGCCTCTGAGGATCCTTGCCTTTTGTTTCCTTCCCAGAAGTTATCATTCACCCTAACATATCACAGTACCTTTATCTCCCACCTGCTTAAATATTCTTACTGTCCTTGCTCTGCCCCACAGTTCCAGGTGCTTGCTCTTGTCACTCTGCTGATCTACTCCACATCTTCCAAATTGCAGCTTCTGGTCTCCCTTCTTTTCTGCAACTTCCTTTTCAAAACCCCCCATCAGACAGATGGAAACACACAGACATTGCTGAGCCAAATGGTGCTTTTCTGCCTGTAGACAGCAAAAAAAAATAGACCAAAATAGGGTATTTTGCCCTGTCAAGTGTGGCTTCTGGGTATTGAGCATTTCTCTGCTCAGTCCCTTAACACACAAAGGTGAGACTGTCATTTACATCTATAATTTCTGGAAATTTTAACATGGGAGAAAAACAAATGAGAATTTACATGATTTTGTGCAAACAGTGTATGTCACCATTTTCTGCAAGTGTGGCTGTTCTCTCAGGTCACTTTGTCAGAGCTACATTGATTTAGAGTGTGAAACACAGTTTAATTACACATCTTCTCTCCTTCCCTGAAAATGCCAATCTACTGAAAAGGTGTGTTACTAAAGGAGTAACTGTAACTTCCCCACAGGAATACCAAGAGTCTCATCAAATCCAATAGGAAAAAAACCCCTTGAATATGTACATCCAAGCTTTTATACATTTTACCATTATCAAAGAAAGACTGACGAGGATTTGAATATAGCGTACGAAAAGCTGACTTACTCTCTGGCACAAAACATTATTATTGTACAGTCTTAACCCAGTGTGAAATCAATATGAAAATATGTGCTTTAATGATTTATTTCAGTTGTCTTAGTTGGAAATCCAAGTTCGATTCAATTGTTTTATTTTTATGTTAGCACTTAGGACATCTTGGAGATAAAAGAAAAGCATTTCTTACCAGAGAGATGAGATAGTGTCACACCTTCTGCAAATGATTTATTGGAGTTACTTGTTAAGAATAAAAAAGAGCTTTTATATTCTGTGTACATTGTTTCCTCAGATGAGGGTTTCCCTAAAGGTCTGTATGAGTGGGTAGAAGGAGTTGTTGATATGCTGCTCTTTATGTATGTATAGAACATTCTTTTGAATCACCTCAGTTTCCCTGAGAGATCATGATGATTATTGTTTCACGTACATGTTTCACTTTGAGAGAGATTATTGGAAAACTTGTAAAAGCTTTAATCTTGTTTTCTTTTTGTTTACACAGAAGGTGAAAGAGCTTTACCGTCAATACCAAAGTAAGTTTTGTGCTGTCTTTTCTTATATATTAAAAAAATGTTTTGAAAAATAGTGATGCTTTCAGAACTTCTTGCATGTGCCTAGTTTTTATTGTTGCTTTTGGATTCCAGGACAAATAGCAGGTAGGATATAAAAAGCTCACAGTAGTATTAAACTACAAAGATACCAGATAGAAAATCTGAGGAAAAAAGTGCATAATGCATCCATCATATTTGACAATAGCAAAAGCAAGATGTTTTAGCAAAGACTTGACTGGGATTCAGGCAATTTCTATTGAATCCATGAGTAAATTCAATTATGGGAGTGATGCTAAACAGTTTGTGAATTGTGGTTTCAATCTGTGAGTCAGTCCGTGGTCTTCTTTTTCCCAATTGTCCCCTTTTTGGCTTATGTGAAATACAGAAAATACTCTCTTTGCTGTGGTCATAAATCTGTCACATCACCTTTTCTTAATAAAACTTCCTTAATGGTGCCAGTTGAAGTTGGTATCTAGGTTCAATGTAATAAAGAATAGCAAATATTAATTTAAATATTAATATTGCATAGTAAATATCTCTTTATTGTTTTAAATATGGAAAAATTCTTCTCCAGTAATAACTGTGGATGCCTAGAAAATGCCAATCGTATATCAAGCAGAGATGCATTTTTTCTGTTTGGTTTTATGGTGATACTTTATCAAAGGTGTGCTGAGACAAGTTACCTGCTTTTCATAATTCTTAAAAAGTATGCTAAGATACATCTCTGCATTCTTTTTCTTTCCAAACTTTAAGGTAAATAAGGATGAATTTCTGATTTAGCTCTGATTTAGACAGTTCCTTATGTTGTTGGAGTTGGTGGTCTCTGACATAGGCAGGCCTTTAATTCTTCCTGATGCTTCTCTGCTCCCTGGTGTCAGTGGCTGGGTCTCCATCCTCTGTGGAAGTTGTCATGGTTGTCTCCCCTTTCCATGGGCAGTTCCTTGTTGTGGCCTTCTAAACTCCAGTCTTTAAAGCAAGACACTTTTTGGGTTTTTCCCTTTTATTGTCATCTGACTGTTCTCAGTGGCCACATCCAGAGCCAGTTCAGAGTCACACATCAGCACTCCTTGCCCTGTGCCAGGCAGTGCCACCCCTGGCCAGTGGCACGAGGTAACTGCTGAAACACCCAATGACATTTAGTAGTTGATGGTGTTTCACCTCCTCCTTTTTATGTTGGGACAGAGGGACTGTGCCTGCTTTGACCCGGTTACCTCATTCTGTTTCTTCCTTTATTTCTGGAAGGAGTCCAGAACGATTTTTATTACTTTCTTAACTACTGGGTGGAGCATGGAATACAATTTGTTCCTGAATTAGTGATTCTGCTAATCACAGGTTCTGCTGCAGCCCTCACTACCAGGCAGCTTTCTTGGGCTGTAGAAAGAGAGAAATTAAAATTCAGGGAAGAAGAGCTGAGTCTGGAAGCAGTAAAATTAGTAAATTTAGTGTGCACTCACAAATCAGGGAAAAATCTTTTTACTTTAATAGACACAAGGGATAAACACAGAATAACATTCTGATTACATAAAGCTTAACCCTTTTTTATTTGGAAGGATTTCTGGGGTAAAATAAGGTTTGAAAGAAAAGCTTCTTCTCGTTTTTGGGGCAGTTTACCAAAACTAAATTTGTACACTTGAGTCTGTTTAACAAGGGCACCACATCTGCTCCGGGCCTGGCAACAGAACTTCTATCAAATACACAAAACTGCCAGCCAACAGCTTTGTGCATCTGGAAAGATTTGCCTTTGCCAGATGAAATTCCTGATTTCTGAAGGCATGAAGTGCAGTGCTCTCTTGACCATTAAAATTGTGGTTATATGTAAGTGATGAAAAATGGAGAATTTGTTAGAATTTCTGGTCCTTATGAACATTTATGTGTAACATAACATATACATAATGTATATATAACATAATGGACATTTTAATATGATGGGTAATACATTTATATGTAATGAACAATATATAATATATACATAATGAACATTTATATATAATGGGCACTAGATTTATATATGATTAATATAAAATATATACATAACATAGGGAACATTTATAAATAAGCACATTTAAATGTGATTGGTTTTCTACATTTGGCATATAAATTAATTCAAATTAGTACAGAATAAGTTCATCTTAAAGACAGAAACTCAATTCATACTCCATTTCCCACAGATTATACAGAAGATAGAAGCACAGTCAGATTACACACATCTTAAAAGTGTGCACAGTTTAGGTTTTGTGTTTTCCTTCAAATTCACTCTGTTTCTGTGAATCACTGTGCTAATTAAAACCCACTCTCACTCCCCCAGCTGGGATGAAGTGGTAGATTCCTCTCTGTCTTCTCTCCCCCTCTCATCCTGTGGCTGGGGAGGTGGCTCAGCCCTGCTAATTGCAGTAGGTGCCTGGTGGGATGAATTCCCAGTGTTTGTGAAGAATGTACAGCATTCAGCGCTTCCAACCTCTGTTTTCCAGGCTGGCCAACAATGAGAAGCAAGGAGTGAGGTCTCACACAGTCTCTGTGTCAGGTAAGGCTCATCCAAACCTGAGTTTATTTCTGGAGGTGGCAGATGTGCAGACAGCTTTTCCACTCACTGCTGCTCCAGGGCTACTGAGTGCCCCAAACCAGAGCTGTGCTGCCTTTGTAGAGCGGTTTCTAAAGAGAAACTTTTTGCAACAGCCACATCTGTGCAGTTACTGTACAGCCAGGCTGCTTGTCAGTATTTCCACTTAACTTTGTGATAGAGTAGAATGTCCTAGGCTAGAACTGAAATTACCTGAGTATGTGCTAATTGTGAGGGAACAGCTTTGAAAAGGGAAAGTAGGCAATTAAATATTAATCATTGCTTTACAGAAAGGAGAAACTTAATAGTTATTTTTCTGTAACTGTTTAGATAAAAGCATTTAATTTTTCCTATTGAAAATGACAAGTTAATTGAAGGATGGGTATGTGATGTAATGTGTGTTGTTTCTGTACCTTTTAGGCTTCTAAGAATTCTTCAAGTTAGTATGGAGTTTTGAGAGGGAATATGTTCCTGTTACAGAACCTTAAATAATTTTGAAGGATTGATTCAGTGTCTTAGTAGAAAATGTATTTCTAAATCTGTATACATAATATTTATTAAGGGGATTTTAATGCAAAAATGTTTTTATATTATGATCTATTCCTATAGGTTTCTAGTATTTGGCCACAAACTTGAGGAAGCAATATTGTGACTCAGTGGATTTCCCATCCCTAATTTAAAGGGAGGCTTCAGCCTCACTTTGACATTTATGTGAGTGCTTAGTGGCAAATACTCAGACCCTCAACATATTTAATACAATAAGGAGGAAAGATATATAGGCATTTGACTAATTTCCTACTTAGATTTCCTTTCCCCACCCTTACCTGTTTTTTAAAGATGTTTGAGATTTGCTCCTTGGCATAGGAAGCCCAACTAAACAGACCCTGCAAGAAAATAGGTGGGAGGATCTGAGTTAAAATGAGGATAAAGCTGCAGTGGGGTAATAGAGCTTCACCAATTACTGTGGCCTCTCAGAGTCAAATAGCAGCTCTTCTTCCTTCAGTGCCTGGCAAGCAAGCATGGTAGATCAGGCAGATAAGCATGAAGCATGGTCAGCATGTTCTCTTTTGATTCTTACCTGTGTGGCTCATTTTAGCTGTTAAAAAAGTTGAAATTTCTGTAAGTGGTTAGCACTGTGCTTTTAAATTATTCCACTGACTCCCAAACAGGCTGATCTTCAGGACATAAAATCATACTGTCTGCAGCCTCAAATTTTCCCTCCTTCAGTTTTTCTGAGAATGCTGATAATGCTTTTAATAATAAAAGCAGTAATAAATGTTTACTTCACAATCCTTTCGTGCTGTCACTGACTTTGCAAATTTAGGTATCTTCTGCTGAAGTTCTTTCATGTCTCAAAGCACAAACACTTCTCTTTTAAAGCAGCATTTTGAAATTAGTGTAGGGAAATTAGTTGTAATACCTCCACCTCAGGCATTGAGAGCATCACATGAAGGTGAATGAGGGGGAAATAAGAGCTTTGCTGTAGCATCACAGAAGAGGCAGTGCTGGAGGTAAGCTGGTTGCTCAGGTGAATGTCAGGGACACTGAGCTGCAAAGCTAGCTCCTGTAAGCAGTGCAGTAAAATTAAAGCAGAAAATACCATTCTCATTCTTGCCAATACCAAAATCAAAACCAATTAGGTGTTATTCTTGTACTGTAGGAATGTTTATATCTTTCCCCAATAAAATTACTGCACTTGATGCTTGTTTTTATACTATGTTACAAACCACTGGAATTGCAGACATAATGCTGGAATGGTTCAAGCCAATACATTTAATATTCAGTCTCAAGGGTTTGTTCTTCTTGTAATATAATGACACAGAACACATAAATACTTTTTGTTGTTGTTGTTGTTGTTTTCCCCCAAAGTTATTTGGAATGCACATCATATTAAATTTAAACCAGAGGCAGATTGCTGAGATGAACCCACATGATAGGGGTTATTCTCAGGAGCTGCTTTCTGTAAGAATCTCTTGAATCCCCAAAGGAATCAGTTTGCAATAAATGAAGTGATACTTGATGTAGATGTGGAGAAGTGTCAGTCCTGTTGTCAGATGGAACTGATCCATCAGTGTGGAGCAAGGGAGGCACCGGCTGTACACGATGCTCAGGTCAGCAGAGCCTGACAGCAGCCAGGGCAGAGCCAGCTGTGGGGTGCTGCTGTGGGCTGCAGAACAGGAGCTTTTCTCTGGTGACATTGCAGAGGCTCAGAGCCAAAGGTTTCAGATAAGATGAGCTTTTGTAGCTCAATGACATCTGTAACTGCTCCACATCTTTGATGGTTTAAGTCGTAAATTAACTCTGCTGTTTTATTTCACTGACATTCCTCCCCATTGTTTAGACCTCTCCTGATGCTAAAGATAAGTAGCAAAAATCTGAGACAGAGGTTCAGCAAAAAAATTGAGAAGTCAGATATATTTATACTATTAACATGCTTAGTTTGAAAGGGAAGTTTCACAGTGAGTTCCGCACCAAAACTGGGATAAACCAGCAATATCCAAACCTAGTGTGAAACAATTTGGTGGCCTGAAGGTTCAGGTATTTGTCTGAAGCTTTGCAGGTTTAAAAAGGAACTCATTAGTGAAAGACGCCTTGTCTTTTGAAATACTTACGATACCTTGGAATATTTCTGGTCTAGTGAAGTGAAAACTTGGTTTTTTCCAAGTGCTCCAATATTCCAAAGTACACAAAGATAGAAGGTTTGTAAACCCTCTTGATGTTTTTTTCCTCCTCTGAATAAAGGCCTTTTCAAACTAGTGAAGGATGAAGTTGGTTTCAGGAATCCAAAGCAGCAAATTGCTGGATCTGGGAGTCTGTGTGTCACTGAACCAGGTTTCACCACACACCTCCTACTGCTTCTGTTTCTTCTGGTGTCGTTTGCTTGGCTTCCTCAAATTCTCTGTTCCTTGCAGTGGACACTGTCTACTGTGCAACTAAGATGCCTGCCAGATTCCCCTCCTTTTTAAAAGCATAGTAATTTTATGCCTCAACACATTTGTGTAAGATTATAAATAGCTATAAATAAGCTAAATTAAATTAGTTGGATTTTAGATTTGTTTGGTAGTCATCTGATGTTTTGGCTGAAGTTGCTGTGATTCACCAGAAACAGTGAATGTTTTAGCTAATAGGAAATTGCAGCTTTTACCTCCTTCTCCCTCTGCATCTGCATTAAAAAAGAGTTCTTTGTACTTAGCCAAGAGTGTACACTCAGGAAATGGTACGGCTAAACTATTTGCTCTGTGCAAATAGTATATCAAATGTGTAAGAAGCAGCACACCAGTTAACTCTAATTTTATGGACTACATTTCCATGGTTTAGCTTGGAGACACCTTACTAAAATGCTCTGCTCTATTCTAAAGGAACTTATTTGACCAGCAGTTTGTTTTTAAATAGCAAACATTAAACTTGGTAGGGTGATCTTATATATCCACATACAGATATTTCCATAAGTAATAACTTATCTGGTTAATTATATATTACAAAAAGTTTTTCAGAAAATGAACTCAGTACAGCAGTAGCTGCTTGCTCCTTTTTTACATAAATTCCTTCTGACACAGAGTTCTTTGGTTTCTTCTGCCCCTTCCTTACTTATGTAAATATGACTAGGAAGAATAAATATGCTTTTGCATCCCTTGGCTAATCACTATGCCTCCTTTGCCCTAGAGAATTAATGAATTTTTTAAATTGTAGCTCAAATGCTACTTTCCATGCAGTGCCATAGAATACGACATTTCAGGCCCATGTGTTTCAGTGAGCATTGAACAGGCAGAGTATTGAACAAGTCTTGGCAAGTTCTTGGCAGTACTGGTTTAATGGTTGGACTCGATGATCTTAAGGGCCTTTTTCAACCTAAAGGCTCCTGCGATTCCAAGCAATCCCTCCTGGTATTTGGATATTCAGGTACTGTTGTAAAATAATGTTTTTGTAGGGAGGGAGCTGTGAGTGGGAGGTGACAGGAAGGGAGAGATGAGCTCAGTAGCCAGCCCAAGGGATGTGTCTGAAGGGAGTTTTAGGATGTCCCACAGGGCAGGTCTGGCTTAAAGCAGGTGCTGATTTTGCAGCTTTAGTATGAGCTTATTTGGTGAAGGAAATTAAAAGTTCTCTGAAAATATGGTCCCTGTTCCAGCTGATAAAGCAGATGTTCAAGGCACCTGAACAGCAAACCCCAGGACTCAACTCTTTAAGAGGGAAATAAGTATATTAAAGAGAAACTAGTTTTGTTATCCTGTTCCCCAGCTAGTGCAGCTGCTGTCACTAACACAAGCTGCATTTTAAACTCGAAGAGGCATAGCTCTAAGTGCATCATGAAATGATGGCAGGAGTTTCTAATAATTCTGATTGTGCCATTACCTCTCCGTCCCATGGTTAGGTATATTCAGTAACATGCCCCATGGAGGATTTGATCTCTTGGAGCAAGTACCTATATGGGAGCTGAAGGATTTTTGTATCCTGAAAGAGGCACTTCTCAGCAAATTTCCAGGTTCTGCTTTAAAATCACAAATTTATGATATAACATTTTAGACTTCAGTCACACTGTGATTAACTCCTGATCATGGGGTTGAGATCATGAAATGAGAGTTCTTCTTGAAGGTACTGCTTAGGAGCAGATCCTGTTTGAGGGAGCTGCTAGTTTAGTCAGTCCATTCAGCTGAAATTTCAGTTTCAATTGGAAAAAAAACCCTGTTTTGAAGGTGATAAGCCTGATTTAAGTGAGATTTTATCATGCAAGAAAAAAAAACCTCTATGGTATAGTTTGTGAGTAAAGAGACTTTCAGGAGGTTTCCTATAGAGCAGAAGTCAAATATCAAAACACAACAAACAGGAAAGGGGAGAAAAAAAAAATCTCTTCACCAGATATCAGTGCTACACCACTTCAAAGTGCTCTGAATGAAGGAGATGTTGGCATGTGAAAGGACCTGTCTGTCCCAGGGTGAGGCTGATCACCAGCAAAGCTGTGAGCAGGATGGAAAGACAAATTCAATTTCATTAAATCACTTCCTGCTTGCAGAGCACAGTTCAGGCTCTGTGTCATGATTCCTGTGCTCCAGATGAAGGTCTGCTCTCTGCCCAGGCCTGAAAGAGTTTCTTGTGTAGGACTTGTATTTCTTAGCTCCTTTTGAGTTAGTTAGTGGGGAAAAAGGTGGCCTTTGCTTGAGTTTGAAAAGTTGGCAGGTTTTTAATGTCTGTTTTGTCAAGACACTCCAAAAAGAAAAAGCTGTGAAGTATAAGTAAATTTTTAGATGAAAAATTATATCTTGAGCGCTTAGGACTGTGTCACAGCTCAGCTGTGTTGTACTCCACAGCTCACTTCTGAAAAGAAAGACTAAGAGTCTTGCCATAAATTACATAGTTATAAATTAAGTAATTATTAAGTAATTTGAGGAATATAAAGACGTTGTTAGAGCTATAGCTCTGCCATATGGTCACAGCACTGGGAGACATTCAAATTTAAAGTTTACTGCAGATTAATTTTACAAACTGTGAGCAAGTCATTAGTCTCCAGGTTCACGGAGGAGGGAGTTGCTTCTTAACTCACCCAACTGTTTCACTGATTAATACGATAATATAGTTGAAAATGGCCTTAATGCTAATAAATTGCAGTATTTCAGATTCCCATCACAGTTGAATAGACTGGTGCTGTTACCTTTTCCTATTTTAGCCTGACTGACTACAAGGTTTCTTTTCATGCATAAAAAGACCAGAATGAATTGTGGCAACAGTCTAAAGAGATTTCTTCCATATCAGTGTCCAGGAAGTTCCTGCATTCATCAGCCGGTGGTGCTGGTTAAGGAGTTCCTACACTCCTAAATTCCTCTGTGAGCCTCTCATTTGAGGATTTGAGCAGACATCTCTGCTGGGCAAACAGTAACAGTGTGGTATTAATGGAGAAATGTTCCAGGCAGGTTTGGGGGTTTGTTGTTTATGTAGAAACATATTTGATGTGACAACCCCATAGTCCTCATTTTAGTTCAAAAGCTCAAAAATCAATAGATTTATTCTTTCTACAGGTTTTTTTTCAGAGTTTTTCCTCAGACTGGTTCAAGAATTTACAACCAAAGTAGAATGGGACATTATCAGGTTCAGCCTTCCAGTATTTGCTATATGTTCATACAGGGACCTCCAGTAGTAACTGCCCTGTAAAAAAAGGGCAGTAAAAGCCTGGTCTCTTTCTTTCTAAGATAGTTATTGCATAGCAAGTGATTTTTTCTTTATTTTTGCCTTTTTTTTTTGTTTTACACAATAATTTTAGTGAATACTGAGTAGAGGAACTAAACAAATAAAGAAGTTCCATGCAGTTTTCAGCAGCATTCTTGAGCACCAGTGATATTCTGGCTGGAAGCTGGTGTGGACTGGTAGAAATCCTTCTAAGTAGTATTCATTTCATTAAGGTATTCTCTAGTCTCCTGGGAAAGTGTTGGAACTCCTATTTTTTAATATTTAAAATCAACTCATTAGAATCAACTTCCTTTTGTAGCCATAACTTGCAGATGTGGTAAGTTTGACAAAGCATCTTCCATTCTGTGTGGCAGAATAGTTGAACAAACTTTGAACGGCAAATCATAAAGGCAGAGTTTGAAATGCAAGGGAGGAGTTGGACCACCACATCACAGGGCATCAGGGCATGCACATGAGGAATTAAAAGTACCTTTGCCTTTGCAATGTGCCCTTCATTTGAAATAGGTTTAGTCAGGTTTCAGCAGCTTCCTGCCACCCTATCAGTGTGAGGGTGAGCAGCATTTCAGCACCTCAGGCTTAAATTAGCTCTGTAGCCTGAGCAGGCAGGTCAGGAGTTGAAGCATCTCTTCCCTTTTAGGTGGCTTGCATTGCCTGCAGTGACTCTATACCTGTTCTTCTGTTTCAGTACAGAGTGTTGGGTTCCCTCATTGTCATGTCAACACCTTTTCAGGAGTCACTTAAACTAGCTGCAGGATTTTTTCCTTTTCTTTCATAGTATGTCTGAAGCTTTTTATGAGTGTTACCTGAGGTTTGTGCTGAAATGACAGTGCTGCAAATTGTCTGTCATGTGATGTTATGAAGAGAAGTCCTTTGGGAGTATCAAGGGGGAGAATTCAAAATGCTCCCCTTTAAATTGTCTTAAACCAAGACAAATGGAAATATTGATACACTGACTTTTTCAGTCAAGAATTTTGCCCTCTCCTTGCACCTCTTTTAGTTTTTAGCATTGAATC
This sequence comes from Picathartes gymnocephalus, assembly GCA_013390045.1. Classification (NCBI taxonomy): domain Eukaryota; kingdom Metazoa; phylum Chordata; class Aves; order Passeriformes; family Picathartidae; genus Picathartes; species Picathartes gymnocephalus. The sequence goes on along the minus strand of WEKY01013796.1, from coordinate 175,968 downwards.
TGATTAATGTTCTGTCTTTCCCTCTGATATGTGCATTTTCCCACTAGAGTAATGATTCATGTTTGCTCAGTCACCCAGCAGTTTTTATGATGGTAGTTTTTGTTGTTTATAGAAGTTACTTTTATTAAAATGTAGTTCTCCGTTTCTACCCTTCCTGCGTTCCTCACACTACTGACTGCTTCACTGTCCCAATAGTTGCTGCTGTGGTACTGGGCTTCTCTTTTAACACCTGCACCCCCAGCCTGTGTCACTCCAGGTGGCTAGACCTCACTCTTGAGTTTTGGCTGTGAAGAGCTACCAGCAGCAAGATGCAGGTTTTTTTTAAATTGGCTTTTTAAACCACTTCTCACATTTCCTTGGAGAGAGGAAAAAGGGGAAAGCAGAGAGGAGCAAACAGGTAACAAGAGAAATAAAAGTAACAGGTATCTTCAGGTGCTGAATGTCATCTTGTGTCCTTCTTTGTCACCTTGTGTGGCTTCTTTGTATTTTTCCTACTCCAAAACTTACCCCGTCCTCATAAGCATTGCTGATAAGCATTTGGCTAAAAAATACAGTGGGGTGACTGGGAAAGGGGGCAGTGAGGACAGTACCATGGGCTGTTCACCCAGAGATCCTTGCAGAGCTGGAATAGCCATTGGGAAGACAGGTCTGCTCTGGGAATAAGACTCTGGTGGCAGATTTGAGATCATAAAAAATGTCAATGTGGTATTTCAGGAGGTAGGAAAGCCATGTTTTCCCTTGTTCTGTGTAACCCTGCTATGTGAAATACTTTCTTTTGTGTCGTTTTAAGGGTTCAGATAGTCAATACATACATGTTTAGGTCTGGTGACTGCCACTTAAGCTGGAATATAGCTGTAACACAGTCTGACAGAACTTAAATGGGAAACTTGGAAAAGCAGATTGCACTTCTGGGATAGACAATGTTCTTTGTGTTGTTAATGAATGGGGTACATAGTTGACAAAAGCTGACTTTTTAATGGGTTCTAGTCTCACTTTTAAAAACTGAAATATAAATTACTGTAGAAAGGAATTTGAAGGAAAATACCATAAATGCTTTAGAGTTCCAGCAACCTTCGTATTTTTGTTTGGGTATACAGAATTGTAATGTAAACCTTTATTTTTTATGTTCGTTCATTGTAGATGTTCTCTTCAGTCTCTTTTCCTTTATTTCCAAATAATTTGTTTCTGTTTTTTTTTCTCTTTCCTTTTCTTGCCTCTTTGTAAAGGAGTCAGTCACTGTCAGCATAAAGTAAAGAAAGCTAGACGCTTTCTGCCTTTCGTCTTCTGTGCCCATGAGTCGCCGCCCAAGGGTACTGCTCTGCTCTTTGTCTAGGCTGCCTTATTAACCCAAAAGCTGAATATACTAACTCAGTTACTGTTTATAAACTACTTTAGCCTCAGGTAAACAGAGTTCCAAGAATAATTTCGTTATGTTTTCCTCCTGTTGAATTGGCTTTTTGTGCAGCATCACCAGCTTGCTGGTCCCCGTTTTTATGGGGAACTTGTTTTGAGCATCATGTGCTACAATGACAACATACTAAATTATTTTATTTATACAGTTATGCAGACCTTGTCTGCCATCTTTTTTTTTTTTTTTTACTATATTTTGACTTCATTCTTGGACCCCTGATACAGCATGCTTATGGATGAAACAGAATAGCAACAATAAGCATCAGCTGAGATCACTGTGATTTAAACACAGACTACAGTGATGCTTTTGGCTGCGTACTGGTCCAGCACTGATCTGGACCAGTTTGTCTTTATTAGGGATAAGAAGAACTTCCTGTTATCTATAAAAACGGTCTAAAATATTTGCCTTAGCTTGTGCTGTGGGGTTTGGTGTGCAGTAGGGCTGCTGCAGTACACGTGGAATCCGGTGTTTGTTTGAAATCTTCCCTGTAGACTCTCTCCCTTTGCCACTTGTTTAAATTTCAGCCTTGTACAAGTGCACAATGCTCTGTGTCATTAAAACTTAGATGGTTCCATTTCTCACTCATGTCTTGGTGGTAGCTCAGGAATGCATTTCTTCTGGAAGGGTCAACACCAACTCTGCTTATCCGAAGTCCTCAGTGTGTGTGCAGAGTCAAGGTGAGCCGACTCATCTGGCTGTAGGAGAACTGCTTTAAAGTATTGAATAAACCCAGAAATTGACTTTTCTTAACAATGCATTAAAATAACTAGTTCCAGTTCCAGATTTAATTTTTGTGTACCATTGTGTTTGGAAGTCATTAACTCTGTTTCATCGTAAAAGCTTCTTAGAGCGTATCTCTGTCCCTTGGGTTTTAGGTGAGAAGTCTTAAATTCTGCTGCTTTTCTGGTTTCTCTTGAGTCAGGTATATAAGATAACTACAGTCTGAATACTTTTGGATTACTCATGAATTTAATAGTATATTTTCCCCTCCCCCTTCTCTGTCCCCTCTCTCTCCCCCTCTTTTTTCTCTCTCCTTGCATGCCACCTGGATCTGCAGATGAAATTAGTGGGGACGGTAATATGTTTTCTAGTCTGTGTGTTACTAACGTGCAATATGCAACTTTAATCTCCATATACCACTTAATGCACATTTCAGTAATACGTTTTATACAGCTTTTAGTGTTAAAAAGTGGTCTGCTTTGGGTATTAGCTGATAAATACTGTACTTTACAGGCTGTGCAACTAATGCTTTCTGCTAATCTGGAATTGGAAAAGGAAAAATTCTATTTCAAACACACAGGGATGTGGTGGTGCATGTGTTTGCAATGAGACTTGTGGCATGATGCAAAGAAGGTTTAGAGGTTTGCAAGAGTGTCCAGTTTGATTGAAATGGTTATATCATCATTAATTTGGTCAGCAGGTGATATTAGTGGATGTAACATCTGAGAAATGAGTCTGCTCAGTAATGCTTTAAAGGCATCAAAATGCTCCTTGCATTAAAAGAATCTGTACAAGACAGATTAATGCAGATTGAGTACATTAATATTAAACAGGTTTCATCTATTCAAACTAATATTTTTAAAGACAGATTTTAATGTTTGGGGGTTTCTTTTAAAAACTTTGAAACTTATTACAAAATATTCAACTTCTGCAGACTTCATAAGTCTTTCTTCCTCTGAAAACGAGTTGGGTTTTGGTTTTTTAAAAGAGATTTTTAGGTATTTTTCTAACTGATTCCGTCTAATGTTGGGAAAGAATCAAACTGCTGTTACTGATAGTGTATGTATCTTTATTCTTCTAAGTAGGAGGCACTAAAAGGGCATAAAAGCAATATGCAAAGGAGAGTGATAAGAGGAAATAGAGATCATGTCTTGTGACCTTCCTTTCACTAAAATGTGAAGGGGGTGGATTAACTTTCCATCTCCTTTCCTTCAGATATAAAGTAAAGATAATACCACACAATTTTCTTCCTTTTCTTCAATATCAAAAGGAGATTTTTTCTGTCATAAATTTTAAAATTATGTTTCAGATACTACCCCTACATTGCCTTTGATTGGAACTTACCTTCTTTTATAAATTACAAGCTCTGATAAATGGGAAAAAATGATGAAAAAGGGAAGTTCAAACATGTGGTTAAGGTAATGGATTAGCTGTTACGGGTTTAATACCCTGGGATGTTTCTCCCTGCAGTTTCATAAATGCATTCAGATTTAGTGAAGCTCAAATTGGCTCATTCATGTGTGTGACCGTCACTACCTCTTCCTGAAAGCAACCTGTTCATTTTGCTATATCCAAGAATCCTAACAAGTGATTGTGTTGGGTTTAAAAAGTGTAGGAGGCCAGAATGATGAGCCCTGTTATTGAATCTGAGTTTTTCCAGACTTACCAAAGACCCCGAAGACATCTGGAATTGCTGCTTTTTGGGGAGCGTTCAGCTCTTGAAAGTGCTGTGACATGTTCTCCTTTACGGAGCAGCCTGGAGAGCCCTGCCCAGCTCAGATCTGCTTTAAGCTCCACATAGGTTCTGGAACATCTCTCAGCACATGCAGTTCTGAGAGATTTAGTAACAATCTCAATCTATGATTAATCCTGGTCTCAAGCCCCTCTGTGAGGGAGGTCGGTTCTCTTTGTTCCAGAATAATTTGAGCCCATCAGTGTTGATACCTCAATTGAATTTTCCTCTAATTCCCAGAAACAATGCCAGACATGCATAGGAATTATTTTTTAATATATTCCTCTCCAGAGTGTTAAATGTGGAACAAGAAATATTTGTGGAGTTAATTACATACATTTAATTTATTTGGATTGATTATGAAGACACTTCTGGTTTCATGGCTGTTTTGGGCAATGCATCAAAACCATGCAAAGTGCTCTGTGCTGTTCTGAGAATGCTTTTAGTATGAATTAACTCATTAATTTAAAATAGAGAGATGAACGAGCCCTGCCATTGATCACATTCTGAAAGCACTGTTCTGTACTCTAGTGTGACAAGTGTGTGGGTTTTTTTAAGTGGCACCAGTTCTAGTTTCCAAACTTTAAAAAATTTTCCTAAGTATATTTACAATATTTTTCATCCAGTCCGTTTTCTAACATAGATTAAGAACTTTGTAAAATCTTCAACAAAATCCTATCACAATATTAGAAGGAAACAGAGTGATTTATCCCTGTCATGTTGGGGATTTTTTTTTAAAAGCTTATTTTTTTAATCAAACTGAGGCTTATTTTCTACAAAACCACTAGTTTAGAATGTAGGGAAGAAAGAAAAAATACCATGAAAGAGAAGTGCCTCTGGAGTATGCTGCCTGTTCAGAATTGTGCACTGTCTTTATAATTAATTGCATTTTCATTAGGTGACTGTGTTTTGCTATGTCCTAAGTAGAAATTGCCTGGCAAAAACTAAAATTACATGGAATTTTCCAATTCTGCTTTCTCAACACCTGGCATATTCATAGAGGAGTTCAAAAGAAAAAACAGCTTTAATTTTATTTAAGTAGTAAGAAACTAGGATCATAAAATCACACTTACTCCCTGAAGTGTGTTGAACTTCAAAGGTTATAGGCAACCTGTAGTTTCCTAATTGTTGAATATTCAGTTTGCCTGAAAACTGAGCCTCTTGCTTATCTGTGTGTTTAATATTGATGAGTCTTGCTCTGGTTTCATGGTTGGCTTGAGCTGAGGGACCATCCCATCCTTCTGCCCACTCACTGTGGCTTTGTCCCAGTCCAAGCCATCACTCTGGAAATGATGCCACGGAGCTGTAGGGATGTATCCATATGCTCCAGGGCAGATGGGGGAAAAGGGAGAGGAAATCACGGCTTCCAGAGGCTTTCCAGTGTGGGTTCACCTGAAATCAACAAGAACTGCACAGTGGGTTTTGAAATTACTCAGTTTTGAGAACCTCTCTTTGCATTTGAAGGTGGTGACTGGAATTTAATATCCTTGCAGTTAAAAATGAACCCACTGTTGTGGACTGGCTTTAAAATCCCTGGAGGAATTGATATGACCTTTAGGAAATGACCTGAACACACTGGAAGTCCTTTAGAGCAAGGGAAGGACCTTCTGATATGACTTGACACCATTTAAACCATCTGAGAACAGATGATGTAAAAGTTGGAAGTTTTAAATAGAGGAAGAAGTGCACTGTCGTTTTTCTGAAAATTTTGAGAGGTCGTTTCCAAAGCCTGTCCATGAAATCTTGAGTCTTGACAGCAAAATTAGTGGTGAATTTCCACTAAACCAGGAAAATTGTGAGGAAAATGGGGAAGAGAGTGTGGCTTAAAAAGATCTTTGTGCTCTAGAAGACTCACCTGGTAAACAACTCACCTGGCCACATTGGCAGCAGGGGGATGCTGCCCTGGAATGTCATTGGTGTCTTCTGCCTGTTTGGCAAAAAATAGCAAGCCATTATTCACATTTTATTGAAGGTAAAGCAGTTTAACTCATTCATCATTTTTTCTCCGTACTGCAATAGAACTTGCTGTTAAAAAGATATTAAGTCAACAGTTTAGATGGGTCCTAGTTGCAAAACTTTTTGAATACAAATGAATCTTCCTTTTCTTCTCTGTTGAGTGCATCTATGTGATGTAATGCAGTAGGCACTGAGGTCATTATCATACCATGAATTATGCATGAGCAAGTTTTAATCGTGCTGTGTTAAATGCGACCCAGCAGTGCTGAACTTGGGGGTTGGGACATATCAGCCTTGATACATTGGAGATGTTGTTCTGGAGAATTGTTTCCATCTGCTTTTCCCGAAACTCTTCAATTCCTCCTTTGCAGAGACTGATGACTATGCAGAGATTATAGATGAAGAAGACACTTACACAATGCCCTCAAGTAAGTGCTGTGGTTAACTTGGGAACTTTCCTATCCAAAAGCTTCCTTAGTTTAGCAGGGACTGAAATATTTCAGCCTTATTTAATAAATGTGCAAAGAAAATGTTGTGGTTTCCTGCTCTCTGTGATTTCACAGTGAAATTCTTTCTTTGTCTCAAAATGTGGAATTTTTTTTAATTGTCATACTGAACATAACACTTCAAGATTGGATAAGATCTCTGTGATGAGAGCAAACAATGTGGCAAGCTCTGTGGATTGCTGTCTGACTGAATCTCACCTTGCTCTGTGACAGACGTGGTGCTCTCCAGTTCCACGAGAGGAACGCTCAACTGTACCACATGCAATTTTGTTAAAGGTGAAAGACTGCAGGAACAAAAATAAAAATTCAAAGTTCTGCTGAGTCTTCATCTTAGAAGTAAAAACAGTGGTTCTGTAACCACCTCAAGGATTTTGTGTTACAGCGTGTTTGAATTATGATATAATCCTAAACTGTCAAGGCCAATTCATTTAATGTGTAAGTCCAATATTCTGATTTTAAAAGCTGCGTCTGGGAAATTCCAGTTGCATTTGGGCAACCAAGGATTTCTCTGGAAGCAGACCATGCATTGATGCAGAATCCTGCAAAAAACATCAGGTTTGGTCAGTGTGAGAGGGCATGATGGTGGTGAGCTGGGGCCACATTCTGCTGAAGGACCATGAACTTACATAGATTTCTGAGCTAACCATGGCACAGAATGGTTTATAATCACTTCTGTGTTCACAGCATTATTTCCACTGCTGTGGAAAATCTTTGAAAAGAATATATGTTTTGCAAAACATATATATATATTTGAACATGAATATTTGAAAAGCAAGAATATATGTTTTCCAGAAATAAACAGAGCATTTTTAAGGTCTTGCAGTTAAGTCACTACCTATTCTATTAACATAGTTTCAGGATCAAAACATATTGTGATAAATTATATCCTTTATTTTTGTTATTAACTTCGTGTAATTTATTTCTCCCTCCCTCCTTCCTTCTCCCCCTGCCCCCCTCCCCTCCCCTGCCCAATCTTTTTATTTAAATTCTCATGGAAGTAATTACTTATGGGCCCAGCCCTTGGTGTGCTGAACACTTGAATATGGCTTCAATTCAAAGCCCATGAGATGGGCTGTGGAGGGAAATTCATTAAGTTCTTTGCTGGATTGAAGGGGACTCAAGTGTTCAGCTCCCAAAGGACTGAGTCAGTAAAGATCACAAGAACAGATCTGTGACCTCTGCTAATGTAAACTTTAAATTGCAACAGTATATTTCATCTTTTTTTTTTTCTTTAATGTTAAAAAATGTTTGTCCTGTTTTGATTTTAAGAAACTCTATCTAAGTAAGCATTTGATTTTTCTCTTAATTGCACTGCAGAAAGCTATGGAATAGATGAAGGTAACAGGAGACCCTTTACCCATCCCTGTATGCTTGCAGTTTGGAATGATGTGGAATTTTTAAGCTTACAATTCACTTTCATTTAATAAACATTATTTATTTATAGTTAAACGAGTTAGCTTTGGGATTTTAAAGAGGAAAATGCAGCACTTAAAAAAAAGATGAAAAAGGCATTTATCACCTTGTTAGCCAGCTCTAGATGACATTACTTCTGTAGTGTTAATGATATCAAAGTCAAGGTTATGAAGTTCTAAGCTGGTTGGTTATATTTTTTTCTCTGAATAATACAGTAGAGGTGAAAACATATACTGTGCATGCTTTTCTGCTATTCCTGAAGTATTTTTCCATGTCTGCTAGAAATTAAATTGCAAATGAAATCATTCAATTGCAATTGATTAAATATTTTGCTGAAGTACTGAACCATTTTTATCAGTAATATTCTCAGCCTATTAAACGTCACGTTAACAAAATTGCATAAGGACACCAAACATCTCAATTTTACTTCAGTTGCACACTGGCAGAGGTGTAGTGCACTCAAATTTTTGCTCTTTCATCTTATCTTTATTTGCCATGCTCTTGTTCCTGTATTTTTTTCTTGCAGTTACCTCTTTAAAAGTTCTCCGGGCTCTTTTGATGGTTCCAAAATCTAAAATAGCACATGTGGAGTTCTCTTAAACAGCCAAAGGGATGTGTGCTGAGGCTGTGTTTAACATCATTGGTGTTGCCCTAAACTGTTTGTGCTTTGTCTTTCACCAGCTGTAATTTAAAAGGATTTAATTATGTTCATGGCGCTGAAATAAGTGCGCAGATAATTTAACAATGTAGATCTCACAATTCCTGTTGCTTTAGTTCAAACTTCTAAGAGGTTTGAGAGGTCTCCACTGTGTGTGTGCAGCATCTCTATAGGTTGGTGTGCAGCAAGTGTTAATCTTAGATATTCATATGTGAGATATTTGAGTGACTTACTTTGAGTTTTGTGTCTTGTGGATTATTTCCTTGCCCTTCAGCAGAAACTTAATATTTCAAGTGCGTTATATTCTTGTAGCCAGAGATTATGAAATTCAAAGGGAGAGGATTGAGCTGGGGCGCTGCATTGGGGAAGGACAGTTTGGAGATGTGCACCAAGGAATTTACATGAGCCCGGTAAGCCTCACTTCTCAAACAGAAATCAACAATATAACTTTTCTAGGTTAAAAAATAAGTGTATTCCTTAGAGGTCTTGGTCTGAGTCTTCCAGAATAAATAAAATTTTGCTCCAATGACGGTCTCACTGTCTCTCTCACAACAAAGCCTAATAAAGTTCCTATGTTTTCCTGAAATAAAATACAAAATACTTGGACACTAATCCAGCAAAACCCAATGCACCAGAGTCACCTCAGTGAAACCAGGGAGGTTGACAGGACTTGTGTAATTTAGGCTGGTGCTTATGAGTTTTTCCAGAAAGACTAAAATTTCAGTTTAAATGGATCAAAAGGTTGGTGTAAAAGCGCAAGAGAAAGCTGTAAAAAATAGTTAATTGCAACATATTTCAAGCTTGCAATTGTAAAATGAAGATTTATTTCACATTAGAAGAAATTGTTGGACGTTTTGGTTGATGATAGAAGAATTCTTATGGACAATAATCTAGTTGTAACTTCAGAAACACCTGGTTAGGATCCTGGGCTTGGTGGGTTAAATAAATCTTCAGTATTTAAGTAAATAAGGATAAATGTTCTGTTTCAGACAAGTTTGAAATCTGGTCTGATACCCTTGTTTAGAAAGCACATCTGATATACTTTGCATTGAGAGAGATTCTTATTTTTCACTTAATTCTGTCCAAGTTAACGGGAGTACCAAGGAGTAATGTTTCACTGCACTTGGGGCATGGTGGGTAAACCTAGAGCTCTTTTAAACTAATTAAAAACCCTTTTCTTAGGGACTATTGTTTTGGAAATGTTGGTTGTCTCCGTTCTTTTTTGTGAATTGGAAAACGGATTTTACTCAGGCATCCTTTGTTGAGATTTTTAAAAACCACCTGTAGATTTCTTTTATTAATAGGAATTTGTTACATTTAAGGCACTGGAATATGTGAAGGTGAAACAGAACAGTGATGTTATTAAATTTTAATGTTCTGGTCACAAAGTGTAACTTACACTCTGGGAAGAAATCTTAATGTAAGATTTGTTCCAATAACATGGTAGTGTTGCCATATATATGTTCAGCTTAAGTGCAAAAATATAGGGGATATTCCTTGCCTCTTGTTCTGCTAGCTCAAAGCTGAATCCCCAAAAATTCCATTTATTCCTGTTCACTGCACTTGTAAAGTCCTTACTCTCATGACTGTGCAGCATCCACCTCTCCTGGTATGCTGCTTTCTCCCAGGTATTCCTGAAGGGTCACAGCCAGGCTCTAAGTGTAGGGTACTGAATGGAAAATGGGTGTGTAGATACATGGTCCTATTGCTCAGCAATTGTAAGCAATCCCAGTATGATTGTCTTTAAAGGCTGATTAACTGTGGAATTAATCCCAAAGCATCATTGAAAATACTGTTTGCTGCTTAGTACAGAAAATGTGGCCAGGATGGTGCATCCTCGCTGGTTTGTGTCCTTATCCAAAACCGGAAGATCAACAAAATCCCAACAATATCAGGCCTTTTCCAACATTTGTTCTGCAAAATCTCTTTGCTGGTTGCAGACACTGAGGTTCTTCCTTTTGATGCTCCTGTTGGTTAAAGGATATTTCAAAAACTTGATGTTTAACACCAGGAGAGAAATGGGTCTGGCAGAGGTCTCATCCCCAGGCTGATTGTTCAATCCTGCTTTCATAATGGACATTAAATTCATGATTTATGGGCATTTGATATGTGAGAAAAGAATTAGATCAGTATTTTCCTGCAAAGTCAACTTGAAGATCTCTTTTTTGAGCTACTTTGAAAATAAGACATTTTAGCCTGCAAAATGTTAATAGTATTCTAATTCTGGTAACATTGTCTGTGAAAAGATTTAAAATAGAGCAAGCATGAGCAGTCATAGAACATAACTCTGAATCTTCATCTTCTGCTGGCCTTAAAATTGAATGAGGATATTCATTGATGCTGTAGCCTTTCAAGGAAAGGTTCATGTGGAAACTGCCCATTAAACAATGGACAGTTCCCAGTTTTCCACTTGGAAGGAGGACATACAGGTCCTTGAACAAGCCCATACCTAACGCAGAAGCTTAGTTTTAAAACACTTCAGCTGCTTTCAACCCATCAAGAACTTCTCGTTTTTCAGTATTCAGAGAGTGAGAAATCAGATGGGAAAGTCCGTTTGATTTTTAAATACATGTTGTTCTGTTTAACTTGATTTTAAAGCCTGGATCCGACTGATTGTGAAGGGAATATGTAAAAATCTTTGTTTTACTTTCCTTTGTACTTTGAGTTCACAGTTACAGCCAGTCTTTCCTCTGAAGGAGCCACAAAAAGCCCCTCATTTGGCTTTCTGGGTTGCTTGCTTGTATAAGACAAGTGTAGTTTTTAGCCATATATCTCCTTTTTTCCTCTATTTTTGCTAAATATTGTCAAGAGTCTGCCTTCCTCAATAACACAAAAAGTTTACATTATTATTCAGTTAAACTTACCATCTTTTGTCATTATTTTTCCACAATTTAACATGGTTTAAAACAGATTAAATATTTCCAAGACACGTTAGATACACGTTGTATGCAAGGTGTTTTAATTATAATGGTATTTTAACACTGAAGCTTTCAACATAAAATTTGTTAACTCAAGGTGTTTTATTTAATAGTAATTTTTTCCAAAGTAGTTTTGCCAGAATTTCAAAGGATGGCTTTTGGTGGGCTGTGTTTGGTTGGTTGTATTTCAGCTATTTCTCAATAATGTCTTTCAGGAAAATCCAGCTATGGCTGTTGCAATCAAAACGTGTAAAAACTGCACTTCAGACAGTGTTAGAGAAAAATTCTTACAAGAAGCCTGTGAGTATCAAATAACTTCTTTTGGGATCACTTCTGTAACTGCTCCTTGCAAAGACTGTGGCCACCTGTGCCAGAAACTTCTTACACTGATGTAAATATTTTATTAATATTTACATAGCCTGATGTTTTCCCCTCCAACAATATATGCCAGGGGACTGCTTTACATCCTTGCATTGCCTGTGTATATGATTGGATGTGGGTTCTTTGATTTTCCAAATTGAGTGGTCGTATCTGACTCCTGTGAGGCTTTAGAACCCGTTTTGGAATATTAGATCTGATCCTCTGTTTCCTTCTTTTTCCTTAATGAATTAAAAAACACAGCACTTTCTCCGGTTTATTGCTTTGGGAGGTCAGGTAGTTGTCTTTGCTAGAAATATTGTGTCTAAGAGAGATCTGCTTTGAAAATTCAGAATTAAAATCTATTGTGGAATACACCATTTTTCTAAATAATTGCCCACAAATGTTGCATTCCGTAAATAACACATTTCATGTGTGGAGGAAGGTTTTTTTAAGGTGAATAGGAACAGAAACTTTTTAAAGAATATTAAGGTTACTGATTCCTCTATTGTTTGGCTTTGCAAGCAAATTTAGATATGGCACTTACGCCATAATTTTTGCCTATTACTCCCTGCTATTGAATACCTCTAAATGTTGTAAAGGTATTGTATTTTATCAATAAGCTAATTGGTTATGGTCAGATGTGACAGTATATTTTATTCGCTATTCCTTTGTTCAAGGAATTTTTTAGCTTGTTCAGGAGATCTGTGTTAATAGCTAATGGATTCTTATTTTTGAATGTCAGACTTTTTGTAAATTACTGTAATTTTTTCCATTGCATTTCTGTCTGTTGAAACAGTAAATACCATTGCTTACAGTAATAATTCAGCAGTTGCAGGTAGGCTGCTGTCTTCTGGCAGTGTAGAAGATAATTGCTTATTGAATGCTCCTTATTATGCTTTGGGTTTGACAGATTAGGAAATGCCACTGTAATCGACATATAAATAGTATTTTTCAATTTTGATTTAATAGTTTTGCCATTTCTTCTTCTTTTTCATTCTAATTTCCATCTGTTGCCTTTGTCTTGTGTTCAAATGGCAAACACGCTCAGAAGAGTTGCTTACTTCACTGAATTAATACATTTACTTCCTAATATTTTTATATTAGGAATATTAAGATATTTTGAGGTTTGCCTTTGGTGGAGTTTTCAATGCTGAAATGATGTAGCAGCTGTTATTGCCTGTATGACATTTCACCCTATTATTTATTCCCTTTTATTAATGTTTTAAACTATGTCAGTGATAGGGATGTTTGCTTTATTGCATTTTTCCCTGTATTCATAGCATTAATATTTTAAAGAATATATTAAGTTTGCCCATAAAGTTTCTTTGCAGGAAGATATGTTACTAAACTGTTACAACTTTTGGTCTTGTAAACAGGATTGTCCAAGAATTTTTGGGGGGTTGCTGTGTATCCATGTACAGAGGTAGAATTGAGAGCTCATCAGAGTAGAAATCCAGAAACACCTTGTAGTTTTAGCCTGGGGTTAGTTTTAAAGCAGAAGAAAATGGGTTTTATTCCTGCCTAATTTGAGGCAGACTTTGAAGTTTGGTAATTCCTGTGTATTTCTGCTGACACTACAAACTGCAAGTGTAGAGGAGATGCTGCTGGAGAGTCAAATGAAGGATGTTTGTCAAGGATAAAGGAAGTTTTTGCCACACCTGTGTTGGAAAAGATTCTGCCCGTCTCTGGTGGGACCCCACCTGCAGGGCTGCATCCAGGTCTGGGATCCCCAGCACCAGAAGGACTTGGAGCTGTTGGAGGAAGACCAGAGGAGGCCACAGAGATGCTCCATGAGCTGGAGCATCTCTGCTGTGGAGCCAGGCTGGGAGAGTTGAGGTTGCTCAAGCTGCAGATGGGAAGGCTCTGGGGAGACCTTGGAGCACCTTCCCGTGCCGGAAGAATGCCTGCAGGAAATACGGGGAGGGAAGGCAGGGATAGGACCAAGGATGATGGATTTACCTGAAAGAGGGCAGGTTAAATTAGATTTTAGGATAAATTCTTTGAGGGTGATGAGGCCATGGCACAGGTTGCCTGGAGAAGCTGCTCCATCCCTGGAAGTTTTCAAGACCAATCTGGATGGGGCTTGAAACAGGCAAACTGGAAGGTGTCTCTGCTCAAGGCAGGGGGATTGGAACTGGTTGATATTGATGGTCCCTTCCAACCTAAACCATTCTGTGATTCTATGATTCATATGTCATACTGCATAAAACATACTGTGACTGCACTGCCGGGACTGAAATTAACTCCATGGAAAATCAAATGATGTAATGATTAAATAAGATTTTTGTCTATGTCATAATCTGGCAAACATGTTTTTTCTAGTAATTGAATTATACAGACTGTTTTTTCCTACCTCCTCTTTCAGTAGAAAGGCACAGATTAACTCCTTGTGCACTGGTTATTTTATTAACTTGGGTTATGTTCATAAACAGATCCAGGGCTGAGGGGCAGAGCCTGACCTAACTGGCACCTTCCACTGCAGTTTGCATTTTTGTGGGTGGAGAACAGCACAGCTCAACAATCAGTCTTTCCACCTGCCCTCAGCACATGGAATTACCAGACATTACTGGTTGCAACAGTTGTTTCAAGTCCTGTGATTATCCCCTCTGCTCATGGGCTAAGTGCTTCTTAACCAACAGCTTTCTTTTTATTTTTAAGAAAGGATTTATGTAACACAGTGAATACTTTGATTTCCTTTCAGTAACAATGCGTCAGTTTGATCACCCTCACATCGTGAAGCTCATTGGAGTGATTACAGAAAACCCAGTCTGGATAATCATGGAGCTCTGTACGCTTGGAGAGGTAGGAGAAATCCAGCTCTGGTCTCCTCTCTTTTAGCTCACAGAAAAGGCTGAAAAACACTTCACAATATTAACACAGCTATCAAGCATGATATCATACTCCTTTACAGAGTTACGGACTCAGAAACAGGAGTGGCAGCTTTTGACCTTCTCCTCCACCGGGGAACTGCATCACCTCATTCCAGAGTGATTTAGTCAGAGTTTTCAGAGCATTCAATTGCAGTGCCAGAGTGAGAGCATGACCTCTGTCAAGATGATTATAATGTGGTAATCAGTTAAACAGCATTTGCAAACATACCTTTTAGAAATGAAACTGTACATCTTTTATTCTTTCTGAGTAATGCTGCATTTTCCCTTGAAACATTGAATTTCTTAACATTGATTTTTTTTCCTGTAGAATATCTGCAGCAGAGGCCCCAGATAAGATGACTTCCCTCATTATGTTTTTTGGATGAATGCTTTAAAGAAAACTAGATCTCACTTTTTATAATCGATTAGTTTTCTTTGAGCCATACTTTTTTGAAAATGTGAGCTGCAGTGGTATTTCATACAGCATTATATGATTGTCATTCCAATTATCAAACTGCAATATATTAAAAAAAAAAAATAGGAGGGTTGGATAGAATACCCTGTAGTGGAGAAGTCATTTTCTGTCAATAGATTTCCTTTCCAGTGCCCAAATCACTTTTCAAAGCCTTGTTTTGATGTATAAGGACCCTCTAGTCCCACCTTCCAGGTCCTGCCTGCCCTATACTGGGAATAGAGCTTACAAATATTCTGCACTGATATTGGCTACTCTGAGCTAAATACAGTTGTTTTAGCACATGTAGGTTAAAATTAATTATTAAAATTAATGTTTCTAAAACAATACTGATCAATCTGTGTTTGACTTGGCCAGGTCCTGTTCAGTTCTGAAGTGATTTAGGCCATAAATGGAGGCTGCACTCAGGGGTAGAAAAAACCAGAAAGTCCAAGAGTGTTTCACTCTGGAACAGCAACAGCAGATGCTTTTCAAAAGGAGACTGAAAGGAATGCACAAAATTACTCGTTATTTTTTTAGTTTAACAGTTTTCATGTAGAAAAACTGCTTGAATTCTAATGCAGAGTCACAATTCTTCAGGGGAAGTGGTTTTCTTTTCCTCGTCCAGCTGTTAGGGGAAGGAAGTCATGCTCATTGATACTTATGTAAACTTCACTATTTGAAATACATCTTTTTCAAAGTTGTTATTTTTGTGTCCTAATTTCTTTCTGTTTTTTCCTCCTTGGTGCAAAAAGTTGAGGTCGTTTTTGCAAGTACGGAAGTACAGCTTGGACCTGGCCTCTCTGATACTTTACGCTTACCAGCTTAGCACAGCTCTTGCCTACTTAGAGAGCAAAAGATTTGTACATAGGTAAGATTTCATACATATTTATCTGTATCTGTCTATTTTTATATGTCACTGCTTAAAATTTTAGGGAGTGTCATTTTTGCAGAGGCATAATTACACCCTTTTCAAGGGTGACACCTGCTGGTTCACTCCTGGATTGACTTGGCACTGGTGCCAGATTTCAGTCGGAATTGTTTTTAGTTGTTGCTTTGTGGTTACAGTATTTTTTCAAGCGGTGAGTCAACTGTAATCTTTCAAATATAGAAAAGCAAAACAAGGGCAGATGGCTTCTTAAGTAAAGAAGAGGGGAAATAAAATATTTATAAAATACAATTACTTGCTTAACCAGAAAATGAACCTGAACTTCCTTCATGGTGTGTTTTAAATTTTATTCTCTTGAATGTGAACGTGAGTTTCTAGGGAGAAGAGACTGGCTTCAGCCTCTTACTGTGTGCAATTAAGAGTTCACAGCACTCCAGTTACTAAGTACAATTAATTTTGAACTTAAGCAATTTATTTGTGTTTCAATACTTGCTATTTAATTCTGTATATGTGCTGTGATAATGTATATGCAAACACATACATGTAAAGCAATAGCCATGCATATATACATAGATATTTACATTAAACCGTCATATATAACAATGGGGGAGCAAAGGAGGCTCTCTGGAATGAGAACTTGAGCTCCTTATTAGGAAACCTCATACAGGACCGAGATCTTAAATCAGTTCCTTACCTTTGCAGGGCAGGAGGTAAATTTTCTTTAGGTGATGATACTTCATCATTTTATGTTTTAATGGAAATACTGGTTTTTCTTTTTGGCAGGGATATTGCTGCTAGAAATGTGCTGGTGTCTACCACTGACTGTGTGAAATTGGGTGACTTTGGTTTATCCCGATACATGGAAGACAGTACTTACTACAAAGGTGAGGTCTGGATCCTCCTGACAAGCCAGTGAGAACACACAGTTGCTTCTCACATTATTGAGGAATTAGCTTCCTTCACCTAGCTGTTGCATTTGTATAAAAAGGCAAGGCATTCAACATGTTAATAAAGGCAGTAAAGTCTTACTTATGCTTAAGAAGAAGGATTACAAGGTATGATTTAAGGTGCAAAAAGTAGCAAATTCACATGTAGGTACAGATAAATGCTGAGTTTGTGCTGTTATATGCTGCTTACTTCAGATGCCACTGGACTAGGGAGATTCAGTACAAAATTACCTTTGAAGCCTACTTTTCCTCCCATTTTGGATGGAATACTTAGCTTTGGTGTCTCCAACAATTCAAAGATGTCCTGCAGTGCCTGATAGATGGGAAGTGCAGCAGGAGAATTGGGATTGCATGTTGGGTACCAAACAGTAGCATTCCAAAGCTGGTGTATATTATTAAACCATTAGCACATAAATCTCATCTTTAATATTTTTCTGGTTTCATATATTTTAAATTATCCGTTATCTATCCCCTTACACCCTGCTCTGCTTCCTTGTTTTATTTGTCTCACTTCACTGAGCTACATTTTATCTTTTTAATTGCTAAGAGGGAAAATAATTTTGACATGATCATTTCTTGGTGTGTTTTGGGGTTTGTTGTTGGGGTCTTTTAGGGGAGGTTTGGAGGATTATTATTATTATTATTATGAGTTTTGTTGGCTCATTTCTCCATTTCATGTAAAGCCAAACAACCTTACATATTGATATTTGAAGTGCTTCACTTGAGAAGCGTTTTGCCTATGAATTATTTCACTGAGAGCAAAATCTATTTTTGAGCTCTGTAGTGGGGATGACAGCCTGCCCTTTCTTGCCTTCCCTGCAGCTTCCAAAGGAAAATTACCCATCAAATGGATGGCTCCAGAGTCAATCAATTTCCGACGGTTTACCTCAGCTAGCGATGTGTGGATGTTTGGTGAGTGAGCACCAAATGGGGACAATTCTTTGTGTCCTCTTGGAGAAGTTCAGTGTTTCATTTTGACTGCTATAAATGAATAATTTCCAAATATTTGTCATAATTTTTGCTGTACATTCAGAAAATCCAGTTTCTTCCAGCATGTTTTCCACCTCTGTATTTTTCTTTTCTTTTCCTGCTCAATAAGCCTGAATTTTAATGGACCTTTTTACCTCCAGGAAGAAACTGACAGAAATGAAGGTGCAAGGAAATTAGCTCATAGTTATGACAGCGATTATTTTTGTCTGTTGGTTTTGGTTTTGGTTTGGTTTTTTTGTGTTACACCGTTGTCATTTGCTGTTTCTCTGTTATATTTTGACTTTTTCTTTATGTTGATATACATTTCCTTGCTTAATGTGCAGATCATCCTATGAGATACACAATTTCCAGGTCCTTAGTGCTAGATTGCCACTTAACTTATCTTTTATAGCTCATGGCCTCCTACAAAATATAACCAGAAGCTCATTAAATGTAAGGGTAAATGGACATATCCTGAAACTTTGATCTTTTTTCCCAAATATACAACATTTTAAATGAATCAGCTGACTGCTGGCCTGTGCAGACAGAACACAAGTTTGTTAGGGAACAAAAGTGATGAGACTTGAAATAAGAGCAGGACAGTCAAGTAAGAGTGCACACTCTTTGCAATTCAAAATTACAATGTTTTTAAGTGAAGGGTTTATAATAGTTTGAAGAAAACTCTAGTACTGTCAGACTTAGTTCAGAATTCGCCACAATGTTCCATAGGCTTCATTTTTCTGACAGACCATGTTCTTTTAATGCAGTTTCAATAGAAACTGGTTTATTACATGTTTTCTGCACAAAAAATGTGGATCAGTGCCAAGGCTAAAACACCCTCAGAGTGAAAATACACTCTACGTGTCGAAACAAGCCAGCTGAAAGGAGTCAGAGGGAAAAGCAAACACGTTCTACCTCATAAGAAAGGAGATTTGAATATGAGCAAGCACTGGTTTAGGGAAGGGTAAAAGGCAGTGTGAGGCCCAGGCTGTGTGAGCCAGCTGTGGGTCACTCTGCCTCATCAGTAGGTGAGGCTGGTGCTGTGTGTGTGATCCTGCTGCAGTCACTCCTCTGCTGCAGGTAAGTCCAAACCGATTCCCTGGCTATTTATTTTGGAAGAAATTGCATTATTAGTACAAAACTGGGGTTTGTTTCTCTTTTGACAGGTCTCATTGTTTGCTCACAGTGAAGGAAACATGTTTTTGTGTGTGTTCCTCAGGTGTGTGTATGTGGGAGATCCTCATGCACGGGGTAAAGCCCTTCCAGGGAGTGAAGAACAATGATGTGATTGGGCGGATCGAGAACGGTGAGCGGCTCCCAATGCCTCCAAACTGCCCTCCCACCCTCTACAGCCTTATGACCAAGTGCTGGGCCTACGACCCCAGCAGGAGACCCAGGTTTACTGAACTTAAAGCACAACTCAGGTAGGGTTTGACTTCTGAGAGGTCATTTCCTTTGTTCAGAAATACTTCTTTTTGCTTTATCTTCTGTTACAGTGTTTTGGTTCTGTGGAAAATGCGAGGCACAGTGTTTCGAATTTTTATCTTCTGAAGGCCAGGTTGTTGCTGGTCTTTGGGAAAACTGGGCCTTATCTGGTAGAGAAAATGAGATTAGGCAGTAAATTCAAATAACTGGAAATATGAATCACCTCCTTTCTCTCCCAAGAAAAAAACTCCACGTTTTACTAGCAATTTGTTTATGATTTTAACTACAATCCTTAGGGAGGGAAGTAGAAAGAATTCAGAGTGATATCTAAACAAACATGCCATTGGCTTCTGGGGTAGAGATGTATCTTTACTTAAATAAATGAAGCATCATGGGAGTGCTGTTGGAAGTTATTTTCATGGCATGTAGCACAGTAGTTGCACCAACAGCTGTCACAGGGCAGTTGCAGAGCCTGCAGTAAATGCAGCATCATAGACAGAAATTCTTTTGCCCTTTGAAAACCAGGATATAAACTACGTTGTGTTTATCATGGAATGAGTCTGAGCACACACCTTGGGGACCAGTCCAAATTCACACCTTAGTTTATTCTGCAGTAATATATTCCAGTGTCCATATCACCATTTCACCAGCCCCAGAGTGGGAGGGATATTTAAACTTTGAAACATCACTGAGATAATGTGCAGGCACATTCAATATTTGTGACCAAATTGGGTTACAAATATTGTGACTTTTGGGTTTCATGAGTGCTCAGGATGTGTTTGCATAAGTCAATACAGGCTTTGAGTAACAGTTAAATTTTGCACACTGACAGTCCACACTGAATTTGTTGTAATTCATTGCCAAATTCTTTGGTTTTATTTTAGGTCTTGCTTCAAAGTTGTGCTTTGGGACATGGTTTATTTTCATAATATTATTTTTTTGCTGTCACTGAATGTTCATGGTTCAAGATAATTCACTGGTGGTGAAAATGAGGGACAACTTGAATATAATTATGATGCTATTTCAGAGCTGCTGTATGGAGAACTTAAAGACCTTGAAGTTCTTTCCTGTTTCTTAAAATTTCACACAGTTAACCAGTTAACCATCTGTTATTCTGGGAATTCCTGTGTAGACTAATAATTTGTAGAACTAAGGGAAGACTCGACCTGTCTCACAGATAACTTCCCATCCTCTTGACTGTGTGGAGTTAACACAAAGGGAGGAATGTCCGGGCTGGAGAGGGATTGCAAGGAAAAGATGTGACACAGTTGTGTGATTTGGGTAATAGGTGGAAATTGGCAATACACTTGCTTTTTCTCTCTTTTTGGCTCTGAAAGTACAGGATGATTGATAATTTCCAGCCAGGTTGTACTGTTAACTTAAAGCTGGTGGGCACAGATAAGAATGAAGCCCTAAAAAATGCAACTGGCAGATGGCTGTGGTGTGAAAACCCAAGCAGGGAGAGTATCCCACCAGAAAGGAAAGAGGATGAGTAAATCCAGAGTGTGCCCAAGAGCCTGGCTGTCCTCAGAACCAGCACTCAGGGCATGCAGCAAGGCAGGGTATCGTTGGTTACACATCAAAATGTTTCCCAGGGTGCGTGGGTGAGCTCTGAAACAGGTCACCCAGAAAGACTCCGGAATTTCCATGCTGGCAGACGTTCAAATTTTGATTGGAAAAGGCTCAGAGCATCTGGCCCTTGCTGTGCAGGGAGCCCAGCTTCAGCAGGAGACTGGACTGGAGACCTCCAGGCACCCCTTCCATCTCATTCTACATGAAAAATGCATTCATTGTGGAGGGATGCTTGCTCCTCTGGTCATGCTAGGAGATTTGAAGCATTGTTTAGAGGGCAGCCCCTCTCCAGGGGCCACTTCAATGCTAAAATCCAGTTTTTACTGTTCCCACCAAAGCAGGGAGCTTTCTGCCACTCCAAACTGGTGACCTTTATCTCCCAAATTTAGGCAGCATGGTTGTCCTTAGGGCTGCTTTGTTCTGCTCCAGACAGAGTCAGCCTCTTGCTGGAAAGGTTACCAATTCCCTGATGATGAGGCAGTCTCAGGCAGCCAGGGAAGATTGGGTTTCAGAACTCAAATTCCCATGAACTTGTGAAAACAAGCCATTTCCCTGGTGGCCTTTCCCTGTGGTGTTGCTGCTGCTCGTTCTGGATGCTGTCCAAAGTAGTCTCTTCAAGCTGAGAGCAGACTGGATGTTTGCTTGGAGCCAGATACAGCACTGCAGCAGTCACTCCTCTCTGGTTTAATGAAAAAAACTCCATGGCTTTGGGAAAAATCTTCTGCATCTGGAATAGCACTGATGGGAGCATAAGCGTTTCACGTGCTCTCTGTTATTTGGTGCTTTTCCCGTTTCATAGTAACAGCTGCTTCGTCCAAACTGAATTTGCAGCTGATTGTGCAAGGCAAAGGTGCTGATTTCTGCACAATTGATGTACTGTTATTTGTTGCTACATATGAATTTAAGTAATGTTATTAGGGTAGTAATTTTATAGCATTTGATCTGTCTGAAGTGGATGTGGTTGAGTCAGTCTTCCCAGCAAACACAGAAACAAATGGGCGGATTGTGGATTTCCAAATGTAATTTTTCCTCACATTCCAAGTCCCTTTTTTGAGTGATGGAGGGAGGGGTTAAAAGTCAGATTAGGTCAGGGCAGTGAGGTGCACCCTGCTACTCCTGCAATTCTGACTTGGTCAGAATTAGAATATAGGGTATTTTTGATTGGGAACCATGTGTTGCCTTGCTGGTTTTGTGTAGAAGAGATTTTTTTGTCTTTCACTACATCGTAAATGAGATAAAAGGATTTTGATTTTAATTTTAAGCTTTCAAATTAATGTCATTTCATGACATTTTTCACTGTATCATGGAATAAATTTTGTTTAAAGTACCTTTCATGAGCCCTCTGCTACAAATAGCAAAAGTAGCAACAGTTGTGTCATTGCCGAGGTGAGAGTGTCACTGTGGCCCATTGCTGGTCACAGGTTTTAACAGTGCTTCACCCCATCCTGGGGTTGCAGGTCACATGGAATACAGCTCTAAAAAAAATGGATGGGAAAAAAGAGATAGATTCTATGCTTTTAAAGTCTGGTTTTATGACAAGAGATAAGAACTGGATGTGAGCTTTTTTTGTTGACTGCATTTGATGTAGATCCTGAAACGTTGCTTATAAATGAAGGAAAGAAAACTGGTAAGAGTCAGGGCAGTTAAGAGTCTTCTTTTATGGCATTGTGACAAAAAGTACTATAACACTTGAAATACATCATGGAGGCTGCAAAATGTTTTATTATTCTTCTGTTCTTTACTGTGACCATTGGGAGTAGTCCCAGTGTAAAAGTGCTTTCATATTAGAACAATATGTGCAAATATGCTCATCTACATCCAACTTTGCATTTCTAATGGCAGAGAGAAAGAAAGAAGCTGCTTGTTGGGGGTCAGCACTTAATGTAGGTTCCCACACCACTGTAGCAGGAGATACTGGTGCTGCTGTGCCTTTTGGAATATGAGGATGCATTTTAGTACTTTGAATATTCCTATACTGAAGCTCCCCATAAATGCTTCCTTTTTGTGGCGACAGGCCAATTTCAGTAAAAAATTCTTTCTAAATTAAAGAAGTTTATCAACTATGCAAACTTGTAATAGTTGAGATTTTTCTTGAGCCTTCGCCTCACTGAGAAGCTGAGTTAAGTTTGTCTGTACTACCTCAGGTTTATTAGGGGAACCATAAGGATAGAATTCTCTGCTTGCTCCTCTTTGCTGCTAAAAATACGTACAGTTTGGGAAAATATGCCTAGATCTGACTTCTCCTGACCTTCTGCAAATTCTAATAAACTGTTCAGAGAACTTGAGCAGCTGCACTGAGGAAACATCAAAAATATCTCTTGGCACACTCTTACTTCATCCACAGACCAGTCTTCCCTTTGTGAAAACAAAGACCTTTCTGTGAGTCATTTGTATTCCTTGTGGCTTTTTTGAGTAGTGCTTCTCTGAGGCATTTCTATTTTATATTCTTGTCAGCAGAATCAAGGGCATCCAAGTACAGATGCTGCTGCAGCCCATCAGCCTCTGACCAGGCTGCTCTGGGCTGCTGGGAAAGAACCTCCTGATGGTACAGGCAGTGGGAGAGCAGGGAGGATGAACTGCAGTTGTAAGGCAAAAAGCTGAGCCTGTGTTAAGAAAAAAAAGTAATTTCAGTAGAAATTATCATTTCTGGTGATACAAGCTGATGGTGTTGCACACTGGGCACCACATATAAAATGGCTTTGATAGCAAAGCAGAGAGAGGTATTAGGGTCTCATTCCTTTTTATGGAAAACCAGGAGTGCGCTGTGACAAATTCCACACAGGACCCCAAACTGTCAATAAGCCATCTCTAAATTTAGCCAGCTGCTACCAGCCAACTCCCTTCTATTCTTTAGCTTAGATTAGAGCAACTGCTGTATCAACAGCTTGGTTAAACATCTATGTTTTATTCATTTTTCATTCATTAATCTGGACAAATTTTTTTTTGTTTCATTGTGGGGTTTTTTAATCCTGAGGTTTTGTCTTGAAAGATGATAATCGTGGTTCATGGCTGTGGCTGCATGTTGGCTGCTTTCTCATTCTACATAAAAGCTTAGGCTGGATATCTAAAGTGTGACGTAGCTTTAAAGCACGGGTTTTGTGCCACTCACTCATGGGTTCAAGTAGGAAATCTTGCATTTTCCTTATTCTGAAGGAAGAGAGAGGTAAAATAGAAGGATTCTCTCTTCATTCCCTCTGTTGGGCTATAGCTGTGTTTCTGTGGTAGTTCTAGCAGGGTGACTTTTGCAAATAACTTGTCTGATTTTGCTTTTGTTCCACATTCTTCTGTTGCTTCAGCAATGATGGATTAAAATTGCAGCAATAGTTATAAACTTGATTTAGCTGCAGTGAGACTAGATGACTGCTTTTTAGAAGTGGCATAGTTTGGGGTTTTTTTGGCTGAGTAAGGAAAAGCAAAGTTCTCATCTCCAGCAGGAATTTATTCTTGAAATAAGCAGTGAAGTTCCACGATGAGAATAGATTGCTGGAGTTGATCTCATCCCCTGAATGAGTAATTCTGGGTGGTTGTTTAGCAGACTGAACAGGAGATTATAAACTCAGAACTTCGCTTTGTTTCTCGAAAGTCCTGAGCGATAAAGAAGCTGGAGTAGCTCCTCCATAGGATTGTCTTTACCCTGGGGACAGTGATATGGAAATAATCTGCCCTGCTCACATCCCCAGACTGTCCGCGTAGCATGCGGCTCCAAGGAATTGGCAGCTCCCTCTCTCAAAGCTTCATTCTGAGTATTTTTCAAATGGCAAATATCCAACATTAATAAGCCACATAGCAGAGCTGGGAGGAGGCTGGCTGTGGGGGCAGCAGGAGCACGTTCAGCTTCAAACAGGCTTTTTAATAGTCAGAACAGTGGTAAGTAGCAAACTGGTTTTACTACTGTCTTGTATTTTGTGAAAATGCAGCCTTTTGACCTGAATGCTTAGAAGCTGAGTGAATACCGTCAGATCTTTCTGTTTTGCTAAACTGCTTTGCTGAATGCGTTCCTGGTTAGGCTAAAATGTAAGAGCTGAAGAAGTATTTTTGACTGCTTTCTTTAAAAAGAAAAAAAATCCCAGTGATCTGAAGCTCTTGAGTTTCAGTAAAGAACATTTTCGGTTTGTTTTGAACCTTTGCAGCAGCTCAGTAGAATATTTTCTTGTGAAGCTTAAGCTTTCATGCAAGTAAGTGCTTGATTGATTGTCTTTGAGGACTTCTCTGTGTAATTGCACATAAAAAGAACTGTTATGCAAAAAAAAATTGTGTGTAAGATCAGCAACGGCTTTCTAAAAATTTTATGCTGTTTTTGTTGTTAAAAGCACCCTTTTAATCCTACAGAAATACTTCTTCCTGATACTGGTTTTCAGACACAAAACCAGTGTATGTAAAAGAAGTTTGGCTTTCAGTAATTTTCTAGCATTTCAAGTTACGTAGTGTTTATTAGTCTGAAAAGTGCAAGAGCTGTGGGGAGAGGTTTGTTAGTCACTGAAACTGGAGTTTCACTTGATTACAATGTGTTTTCCTTTAGTACAATACTGGAGGAAGAGAAGCTGCAGCAAGAAGAACGAATGAGAATGGAATCCAGGCGACAAGTAACGGTATCCTGGGACTCAGGAGGATCAGATGAAGCTCCTCCCAAGGTAGCTAAGACTGCAAATTATGTGTGTATAAAAAAAGCAAACAAAAACTCTCTTTTTATTCTGTTTATTTCTTCAAAGTCTCCCCTGATGGGTTGGTTCAAACTATGGCGTTATGGCCAGTTCTGTCCCCATCTGGGAATCTTTGCCTGAAATGACCCAGCTCTGCTTGAACTGTGCTTGGAACTGATCTGTGCTGTGATACTGCATTAAAGATTTTCTGTTTCTTCTTTAACTTGTAAAAGACACGCATAGGTGCCACAAAATCGTTTCCTGGCCTTTCCTTTTTCCTCCTTTCTTGTAGCGCTCTTGTAAACTGTTGGGTAATGAGCTCTCAGGCCAGCGTGAAGTTTATTTATAACACATTACTGACAGGACAGAAATCAGCTAATTGCATTTTCCTTCTTCTGGACAGAAAATTAGAGGTTTGTTTCCAAGGAACATACGTGGTTTAGTTTCCACTTCGTTTTCATTTCTGTCCTGTTTGGATGTCACTGATGTGTTCTGCAGCTGTGGGAGTCCAACCTCACCAGTTGCTGAGCCCTCTTTCCTCTGTGATTTGTCTGCTTCCCCTCCAAGTTAATTTTGCAAGTTGTTACTTCAAATTTCAATCCTGTATTTTGAAGAATTTAATTTTTGTGCAGTCGCCACCATATTGTCTATGTCCTGATAGCTTGTGGTGAATTCCTGAAGCTCCCAGGCTCTGGAACTGATAATTATTCCAGGAGTACCCGTGTGGCACCTTGTACTGCACACATTCCCAAGCACTCATGGAAGGGCAACTTTCTCTTTTTGGTTGGCTTCATTTTGTTTTGGTTTGGGCAGAGGGGACAGTGATGGTGGTGGGATTTTTTTGTGTGTGTTTGGGGTTTTGAGGTTTTTTTCTCTCCATTTCCAGGTTGTTGCCTGATGGGTCAGATTTCTGAGCTTAGTTCTGCATTTTGATACCTTGATGGCAAGCAGGAAATGAGGGCAGTGGAATTGCTGCTTTAATTTCAGAGTTAGAAACAGCAAACTGTCCATCAACCTATTTACTCATATGAGATGAATTAGCAGGATTTGGTGTTTATCTAAAAAGACGATGTTCCAAGTTACAGAAGCAGATAAACTGCATAAATTGGACCAATATGCTGCTTAGTTTGAAATAAGCACCTTTGTGTGTGATGTATGAACTGAAACACTTGACCAAAGGTGTGTTAAAACTGCGGTTAATTCTGCTACTGGAGAGAATCTCTTTTGAGGGGTCACAGTGTCCTCATTGTATTTCTGATACTGTTTTTGGTTAGGTTTTTTATACACTACTTTTGTGTAAAATATGGCTGTGCTTAATAATGGCATTGGAACAAGCAGGATGTTGTAGATAGGAGGTTTTAAGTGTCTCTTTAATTATTATCTAATTTTCTAACGGTGACAACTGATTTTTTCATTCTTCTGATGATTCATTTTAAGAGTTGCAGATTGTTACAGGTTTTAAACTCCTTATTATTTATAGCCTTAAACTCCTTCACATCCTCAAATAATTCCCAGCTCTCACAATCCATACTATGAAATCACTTGTATCTCACAATGATATTTCTGTTTGAAACTTAAGACAGAAATCTTCCTAGTCCAGAATGAGAATGAATTTTTTTATGAAGCAATGTTAAATTCTGCAGTCTCCAATTAATGTGGTTCTCTTTAGCTGCCAGAAGGACTGAGGGAGCCCTTTGCAGAATGATGAAGTTTGGCATTTTTTTCCCTCTTTGCTTGATTTTTCTCCTCCTGAAACACCCAGCAATGCTGTTCCTTATTTAAAAAGAAACCCTCAGCTGCACCTTTGGAGATTCAGAATATGATCAAAAGCATTTTCCATGTTGAAGTAATTAGTTACAGAGAAGTTAATTATCAGAACTAACTTTATGCCACAGAATACTACATGGAAATAGCCATGCAAACAAATCCATTTGGTTTGTATTATTCTTACTGAAGCAAAAGAATTTACTTTTGGAAACAGTCACAAAAGCAACAAATTAACAGCAAAAATTGGAAACGAGGCTGTATTGCACCTGGAAATTTGATTTAAGAATTATGTTCTTAGATTATGTTCTCTCTAGAGTTAAACAGAACAGAGCAGGTCATTTAGTGCAAGCAATTAAACAAAGACAAAGAATTCAAGGAGCAAGCATTATTTATTGGCATACCGAGCAAACAATTCAGCTGCATCCATTGTCAAGCAAAAATGGAGGAAAACTTAATTTTAATTGTTTAAAAAAGGTGTTTGTAATTTAAGAAAATCTGTTTTGGGGTTTTTTTGGAGTTTGCCTTTGTGACCACCACCTGTAAATGTTTGTCTCACTGAAACATAATTTTCTGGTTTTAGTTGTGTGTGTTTAATGATTCTAAAAATTCCTTTTTGTTTACAGCCCAGTAGACCTGGTTACCCTAGTCCCAGATCCAGTGAAGGGTTTTATCCAAGTCCACAGCATATGGTACAGCCAAATCATTACCAGGTATTACATTAAATGTACATGTATTTTTTTTATAAATGTGGGTTCTCTATCTTAGATGCAGCTGGTGGGATTGATGCACTTCTTACATGGTTTGTTTTAATTTGGTTCTGTTCAATGAGTTTTGTTTTAGGGAGGAAAAAAACCCAAAGTGAGCCTGGTAGAGTTACTCCAGATGGCAAATATTTCCACATCTGTTGTGGTGCTCAGATTCCTGAAACTGCAGTGAAACATTTCCGTATTTATTACAGGAATGTGGTGTTCATGTTAACATTTGTGCTGAGCTATGATATCACTTGCATTATAAAATGGCATTAAGTGGGGGCCTTTCCTTGGGGTCATTGTTTTTTATGTTCTGTGTCCTGATAGCTGCTGCCTTTAGGTCTACCATGTTGTACACTCACAGATTTTGCTTTTCTTCCTAAAACTGCTGAAGAAATTCAGAACAAAAGTTTTTCATTAAAGTACTTTGAGCAATTTCAGGTTTGTTCAAGGCTGCAGCCATGTATAACTGTCTCAGTCAAGGGGATTTTTTCCATGAAGAGAGGGAGGTTTTCATTGATTTAATAAGTACTTCAGGCTCATTAAAACTACTTGGATTTTCCTGTGGAGAAGTTCCCAGGCCACTCAGCTCAGTGCTCTAATTACATGCTGCCACTCAAGCTTTAAGCCTGTAACATACAGGAGGGGGTACATTTTTATGGCGCTCTGTAGGGTGATGTTTGCAGCCTCCTATTAGCTGGAACATGAGCTCTGCATGTGTAGTTCTTACAAATGTATCTATAGATTTAGTTTTGTCCTCAGAGGACTTTGATCTCCTTGACTGCAGAGGTTAGAGCATGCTCTGATGCTGCTGGTTTGATAAGCACCATGAAATACTTATCCTCAAAAGTTGTATTTCTGTACTGTTACAGTTACTCTAAAGTAGTTATGTTATGATGGGCATCCTCAGAGACTTAAAACAGAGGTGTTGTATTTTGGCTCAGCTTCCTTCTTCTGATGTTGCTTCCCCTTCTTCCTCTCAGTGACTCCTTGAATTGAATCATTTCTGTGCTTTCATGTTTGTTGTCTTGGAGGGGATGTTTTCATTATGGGAAAGCACAGGTCTTGTCTTGCTAATATCTGTTTTTCTCTTTGTTTTTGCCCGTGTGGGGTTTTTTGCCCTCTGAAGGTGTCTGGCTACCCTGGTTCTCATGGGATACCAGCCATGGCAGGCAGCATTTATCCTGGGCAGGCTTCCCTCCTGGATCAAGCAGATTCCTGGAACCATCGGCCTCAGGAAGTATCAGTGTGGCAACCAAACATGGAGGTATGGTGGTCTGACACATCTGTTACTGTGTTGTGTACAGTTCAATACACTTTTTATTGTTATAAATTTTATTACTTCTATTACTTATGTAGATGTGTCATAAGAAAATTGAGGTTTTCTGGTGCTTTTTAAAATTACCCCACTGCAGTGGGCTGGGAGTCAGGACTGAGTTGTTTTTTAAACAAATCCTTCTGTGTGAGGCTGGGCATGAAGTGTCACTTCACATGAACTCTTGATGAAGTTGTTACTACTTAACCGAGTGATAGCAAATATTTTGTGTTTGTTAAGAGAAGGCTTTACTGGAACTTGGTGCTGTTCACACTCATGTAAAAATACCTCTTGGGAGACACCCAGCACAGCTGAAGGATTGAGGCCTCTCTGTATCTTACCTAGAAGGGAAAATTAAATGGTCTGAAAGACTGTTCCTGAGCTGAATTCCTTCTGGGTGCTCTCCAGCCTGTCATGATTGCACTGAGCTGCTGAGGAACATCAAGTTAATTCCCCCTATAACCTTTTTTCCTGTTCTCCACTGTTGCACACTTTTTTATTCAATTTTTTTCCTTCCACGAAGATTCACTTTGCGCAGCTTCTATTTTAAATATGTTTCTTCTCTAACCAGCTCTATACCCTGTGTTCCTGATAAACATTTAAGTGATATCTGAGACTTACCTGTTAAATACAGGGAAGTTTGTTACTAAATTTCCCTTGGCTTTTTAAAAAAATACTAATTTATACACTATTTCCTAATGATTTCCAGACAGCACTGGGGTATGGTATGTAGAGTATTTGTAAGCTTAAGACAGGCATAAATATTTGGTCAAAAATTCATTAAAAATGTTTTTGTGACATGCTTTTCCAGTGTTGGCTAACACTGAATAGTATATTTGTTTTGATTTTAAAAAATGTGTCTTGCAGTTTTTAACAACTGCTTGGTTACATTATTGCTCAAGACCAAGAAAACAAAATTGGTGAGTCTGGTTTTGTTGTCCAACTTAAATGAAGTGCAATATAGGAAGTGACAACATTGCTGAAAAACAGAACAGAATCTTTCAGATCTTTGTTGGTTGCAGTGACTGAGAGCAAGGCAGATAAAAACTTTAGGACTGAAGAGTTTCTTCTGCTGCTCTGCTTCAATTTTTGAGGAGCTGAAGAAACTCTGCTTGACTGCTGCTGAGAATTGACTTCTAAAATACTTTCATAATCTCTAAGTTCTTCCACCTATTTATACAAATTCTAAATTGTCAGACCGAATAAACTTCCTCTGGATTGTAGGATTCAGGCACTCTGGACGTCCGAGGGATGAGCCAGGTCCTACCCACACACCTCATGGAGGAGAGGTTGATACGACAGCAACAGGAGATGGAGGAGGATCAGCGCTGGCTTGAAAAAGAAGAACGATTCCTGGTAATTCTTTGTCTCACAGGGAGAGCTTCTTAATTCCTTCTGATTTTTGGTTTTGTCTTGCACCTGGCTAAAACTGGTCTCTTCTGTGAAATGAGAAAATTTACTGGACACAGGAGTTGCTACCAAAATGTGGGTTTGGAAGCAGGTTTTAAAATAAGCGTTCGGCTAGTGAGTCCTGTGTTTCAGATTTCTTCAACAGCTATGGCTTTTGGTGAATCTCATTTTGTCCTGTTGAGTGTTTGTGTGGGGGAAGTTGTGGGTGTAATTCTGTGCCCATCTGGAAGTTGCCTCTTTGTTCATAAGGAGAGAGATCTGTTTGTACCCTACCCCTAAAAAAGATGTAAGCATCAGCCATCTAAGAGTAAGAGTTGTAACCAGTCTTGCCCTGGAGGAATAATGGCACGTTAGTGGGAAGAAATAATAGTAGAGAGAGCTCTGTGAGGAGGGGCAAAGCTCTGAACGTCACCAGGAGCAGAAAGAAATCACTGGTAATGGGATCTTCCAGTGCTGTTTTTCTAAAATTCCATGGTTCCTTGTTGTCAGTGCCACTGGTGTATGGTTTTTTGGTTCAGCTGTCGCTTTCCAGTTGTCAAAATTCAAGTTGTTTGTTACATTTCTCCAACTCGTGGCTGATGGCTACAGATGGAGCAGAAGGTGGGAGTAGGGTGTTACCAGGAGCCTGTAGGTGCCTGAGCCTCACGGGAGAGGGGGATAATTTACAGTGGTGTGGTGTGGGTTGTGACAGACATCAGTCCTGTGCTTGAGCATAGGCATATTTCAAGGAGTGTCTCAGTTTGGAAATCTCCTCTGTTGTAGCTACTGGTAGATGCCCCCATGTCCAGAACATGTTCTAGATCCACGGTGTGCCTGAATTAAGAAGTGACTTTTGATTAATGGGTGTTGAAATTGGTTCCCTTGCAAGTACACTTGGGAATTTGCAGTTTCCCATTGGGATGACAGCAAACAAAGCACTGTGCCCAGATTGCTTTGTTTGAAGAGAGGGAGGGGAAAGGAAAATTTCTTCCCTAATTTAGGCATTAGATTTTCCACTCTTGTGTGGCTCTAGTTGCTTGTGACCTACATAACACAGGAGGTCAGACTTATCCCACTGATGGTTAAAACTTCAAAGATGGTCAAGAACTTTTTGTGGAATTAATGTGCTTTCTGGGAATGAGGCATTGACATTGCAGGTAGTGGCAGTAGGTTGTGTGGGAACTTTCTGCAGAAAACTTTCTTATTTTTTCTGCAGAATAAATGATGATTATTTGTAGTATTTGTTGATCCAGTCTCTGGACCATGAGGGTGTTTATCATCCCTGAAATTGATGTTGAGGAGGAACTTGCTGATTTTTCTTTTATCTGTAGTACAATCATAGCATCTGTTTGGAAGAGATTGCTGTGTTTCTATCTCATGTTAGGTTTATTGTGAGGAAACACCATCTCTCTTGCATCTGTTCTGTCAAGAAACTGGAATCCATAAGAGACTTCAGTTCTTTTTCTTTCCACATTAATATTTTGACTGTACAGACTTTGGGGTGCACCCTTGAATGCCTACTACAAATTTATACCCCCGTGTCAGGAGCTAAACAAGCTCCTGGTAGCCAGAGGGTGCCTTTGAGCCCATAGCAGGATGTGTGTCAGGGGAATATTCAGTTTATAGATGGATGTTTCTTGGAAAAGGAATGTGGGTAAGTCTCTAGGTTTAGTCCTGAGGGAAGTGAAGATGTGGAAAAGTCAAAGTCATTGTGGAGAGTCACTCTTGGAAGCCTTGCAGATCTCCTGAAGGATATCCACAATTCAGACATGAGAGTCCAAACATGTGAAATTAAGCCATATATTGAGGCATTAAGGCCATATAATGATGTCCAGCATAGAAATAAACCAGATATTACACACACATGCTCCTTGGCCAGTGTCCTCGAGTGAGTGACAATTAACATTTCTGCTCTTGGAAGAAAGGCCTTCCTTATTTTCATTCGAGGTGATTTAGGGAGAAGAAATCTGGCCCTCCCTTGCCTGCTTTAGGCAGGTTTCAAAGAATATTTGTCTTTTTGAGCACGAGAATAACAGAGTAGAGCCAGATTTTAATATTTAATTTATGTAACTATAATGTTTAACTTCTGTAACCATGTGTAGTGTTCTCAGTGTAAACTGTCTACTTCCAAAAGCGGCTCTATTTACCCAAACCTCAGGCTCTACAGCACATCCCACTTGTACTACTGAGAGTTGGACTCACAGGGGAGCAACTGCAAATCATTTAATGTAAGACACTGCAACAAGATGAAAAATCCTCCGTGGGTTTCTGTTAGTACAATTTTTGTTTCCCCAGAGTAACACCAACTTGCTCATGACTTGAAATTTATTGCTGCTTCTGCAGGGAGAAGATACAACTCACAGCACGTTAGTACAGGGATAAACATCACTGATGCTGCTGGAAGGGACTCCCCAGATGGGGAATTCAGTTGCAGTGGCATTGAAATGGAAATGTGCCAGTCTTTGGGGAGGTTATTATCAGTGTAAGCAGTTTGCCTGAAACTGGTCCTTGGAGAACACGGGGACTAGTCAGTACTTGAAAGGATAAAAATTTTGTTTTCAAGCTGCTGCCTTAACAGAATCCAGAATTCTGGAAATTCTGCTGTAAAAAGAGAAAACAAACAGGTCTCTCCTCATGGGAAGCTCCCAAATTAAAATAAATCTGTTGTGTAGAAAGTGAAGAGCAAAGAAGTGTTTAATTTTAAATTGTACCAAATACATTCATTAGAGACTGAAGAGAGAATTGGTGGAGGCATTGATTTTGGGGGATCCAAAACTGACAGTCCCTTCTACCCCCTGATGGGGAAGGGAGGCAGCACTTCAGGTCTGCCAGCTTTAATGGACACTGATTAAAATTTGTGATTATTAAATTTTCATGCTCTGTTGATAAAAGTGCTGTGGAGATGAGCATCTCCAGGAAGGACTGAAATATATGAATTATTTTTGAGAAAGCTAAAGTGGAGACAAAGCATTACTGCACCTAAAGTTTGATACAGATTACTACAGGACACAGTCTCTGTCCAGGGCACATTCAGGTGGAAGATGAAATGGCTGCACTACAAACAATCTAAAAGAATCAAAAACTATCTCTGAATATTTTACACTTCTCTTCTTGTAGGCCTATTTAATTGCCTGCTCCTTCCTTTATATGGAGTTTCCAGTTTGAACCATTCTTCCTGGCTGTGCTGATGTTATGTATGTTATTTTTAATCATATAAATAAAGATATGTATGTGCACGCTTGTTAGTAACTCCTCAGCAGACAGACCAGTTTTGTACTAAGAAATTTATAGTCTTTTCTGGGATAGATTAAGAACATAGTTTCCTTATCATGCTTGGGTTTGTTGGCGTTTTTTTCTGAAATTCCCACATAGTTGTGGTTTTGTCCTATTTTGACACTGAGAACTGCAGTTCAAGTCTAATTGATGTGAACTGTTGCTAAAATAAGATTCTAATTTTTAGCCTGAGAAAATCCCAGCAAGACATTACAATTCAGCATGCCCTGAGAACTCCAGGGCTTACATATTCTTTTATTAGCAAGGAACCAGAAATACTGGAAATAAAGTGGATTATGTCCCAGTTTGTTGACGTACACATCCTGTCTGAAAATTCCTCTTGACATTTGCAAAGACTTCAGATAGTAGACCTATTTATTAGAAAAAAATCCATTTACTTTTGAAGGACTTCGTTTTTCTGCAAGATTTTAACAACATATAGTTCTTCCTCTCTGTGGTTTTTGGGAAGTCCAGAGCCGGGGCAGGGACTGGAAATGGAAAGATGGCAGGGTGTTCTTTGGGGCTGTGAAATGGTGTGTGAAGTACAGAACAGGTTTGATGTGACGCTGATTTTTGACCTAGAAAATGTTGCATTAAACAGCTGAAGGATCTCAGTATTGAAAATCAGCAATGCATTGCTGTCATGGCAGCATGAGGGACTCAATGCTCTTGCAACTGCAGAAGTGTAAGAATTGCTGCTGAATAATACTTTAAAATACGATGGGAGTTTGATCATCAAAGTCACCTTTACTGTAAAATAGTTTGCCTTCTGACATTTCCACATCTACACAGAAGAGTAAATCAGAAAATCATTTCGTCAAATGGGAGTTGTTATAATTTATTAGAATATTAACATCAATAAATATACAATTGGGCCTTTCCTTAGTCATTGGACACAAAAGTTGAACACTTCTCTGTTGTTCCATGTGTTCCTGACTACCTAAGTTTTGACGGGGCAGAGGAGAATGTTTGTGGAAGTTGAAAGAAGTTTATGTGCTGCTGAAGGATTTTTTTCCTTCTTTCTGAGGTGTAGCTGTGGAAGTCACAGGGGTGCAGCTGCTCAGGGTCCCTCAGGTTTGTCATCACCCCCTGACACTTGGGATTTGCAGTTTAGGATCAAGTTCTTGGGGATGCCAGGGCAGTACCACTGCCTTCCACAGCCTTGTTTGTGTGGGGGTGATCAATAGGACTTGGGATTTTTGTTGGCAATGTGTGAAGCATTTTTTAAATTAATAATCACCATTTTAATGGTATTTTGTGAGCATTTGCAGCCTTCCTGTGCAGCAGTTCCTGGGCTGTGGGTTGTGTGCTGTCCATGTATGAGCTGTCCTGGAGGGAACTCAATATGCTGCACGTTGGCTGCTGGTGGAGAGTTGGGGAATGGAATTGCTGCTGCGACGTGGAGACTTTGGATGCTGGAAGGAGAGACCTTCTTAGCAAAACAAGGGGAAGAGGGGATATTTTGTCTGTTAATTTAACTTTTTGCTTGTATTACTAGAAAAAAGAAGTCCTGTTATTTGGACTAGTGTGCATTTTTGTGTTTCTGCTTTTCATTGTCCCTGGACTCTGGACTGAATGATGTGGTCTAGATGGTCCAGGGGAAGGTGTCCCTGCCTGTGGCAGGGGTTTGGAACAAGATGATCCTGAAGGTCCCTTCCAACCCAAAGCATTCTGTGGTTTAAGGTGCATTTTTTGAGTAATAAATTGCTGTAAGTGCAAAGACTATTAAAGGCCCTGTGATAAAAGAGTCTTTGGTTATTTCCAAAGAGTTTGGGCGCTTCCCTGGCTAGAAATGAACATGAAATGATGGCAAATTATGAGTATCAGTGCAACACAAATGTAGTTAGTCATATGCTTTATATGGATATTTAGCAAGGATACGTATGTGCTTTAGCTGAAAAATATGATGAGAATCATGACTTTACCTGTCCAGTGAAGTTTCAGACATACTCATATCAAGTGAGACTGTAATCAGAAAACATTCCTTCATTGTAATAAGGAAATAAACTGGAGATGAGTCAGTGGTAGGTTCATCTTGAAATTTGTCACAAATTCCTGAAAAACATTAGGAGACCACTTGTGTCTGTTTTGGTTCGTCGTGTTTAAGATGGGGTTAAATATTTCCCTGTCTGATCTGATTTGTCTATTTTTAATCTGCACGTTCTTTCAGGCAGTGACTGTCTCTGGCTGTGCCTCATACAGTCTGCAGAAGACTGAATGAAAATCCCAAGTGTAAGCCCTTCTGACAGACTGGCAGCACAACTGGACTATTTTTAATGACAAAAGATCAATATTAGTGTATCTTTGTAAGTTCCTTCTGCCCTGCTGGTTTTTAGGGTCATTTAGCAGGATATGTGAGTTGGAATTATTCTTTAATGTTCTTAAAGGAGGAAGAGATCTCAAATAGCTTTAAACAAGAAAAGGATATATTTGTCCCCTGAAATTAACCCTGGAAGAACATGGGGTTAGGTTAGTTACACCAGTATTCACACACCTGTATTTCTGTTAATGAAAAATGTTCATTCTCATGTTGTATGTGACTATTTTATCCCTTGACTTATCAGTGACTTCTCGTCCAGTCTCGTAGGAGACAGTCTGATAAATCCTGTTCTTAAGTGCCAGAATTGGTGCACTAGAAGCACACTGTAATTTTGCTGAACTTCTGTCTTCAGATCAGTGTTATCCTTGGCTCACATGCACTATTCCTTTGTCTTTCCATGTAATCAACGTTGTCCTTGAAGAATAACTGTAACATACCTAGATTTGCTGGGGCGATGAGTGGGGTTTTCCTGTGCAGAGCCAGGACTTGGATTTAGTGGTTCTTGTGGGTCCCTTCCAACTTAGGATTTTCTGTGAGGAAATGGACTGGTTTGTCTGTGAAAAAAAAAAAAAAAAAGTGTGGTTTTATTTTTGTTTTTAAAAACAACCAAGCCCTGCGTTCCTGTATTGTGCTTAAAACACATAAAATGGAAATTTGTTTGTTGCTTGTATAGGGAGAAAAGGGCATCTGGATGGCTTTGTTGGCTGGCTGTATCCAAATGGAGTGTTTAGAGAGCTCCAGTAACTGGCCCCGTTTGCTTGGAGAGGAAGCCAAGTACATTTAAGCCATCCCAGGGCAGGAAGTGGGAATTAATGCGCAGCGTTTCTCATCCTGTGGTTGGAATTTTGCTGCTGGGAAGCAAGCTTTTTTTTATAGAAAAAACCCAACTTTTGCTGCCTTTGAGAAAACTAAAATGCAGGTTTTCCAGTGTTGTGTTAGGGCAGTGGTAGTTTGGATATTTATTACAGCATTTTTACTCCTGTGCTGAGGGCGGGTGGTAGCGGAGCAGCCAAGGCTCGGATAGCAGCAGCGGGGGTGCAGGGATTGGAGCAAAATGACATCTGAATTTGTCAGTGTGCATTTCTGGCAGGATTTCCCTGTCTTTACACTGCCTCTAAGCCAAGGGCACATCACTGGGTAGGCAGAGCACAGAGTGAAATGCTGGATTTCTGTTTCAGAAACCCGACGTGCGGCTCTCCAGAGGCAGCATCGACCGGGAGGACGGAGGTCTCCAGGGCCCAGTAAGTGTGGGGGGAGCTTTTCCTCTCCCAGCTCTTCCTCCAGTTTCCTGGTAGAACATGCTGTCCACTGTCTTGGGTGTGGGAGATGATTTAAAGGTTTTGCTAAACCTTTCCACTCTTATTACATGGTGGTACAGCTTTCCAAGAGGCTCGGCTTCTGTGGGAACAGCAGCCACAGCAAAGTGGTTCATGCAGCAGTAGGGGATTTGGGGTTTGTTGGTTGTTTTTCTTTTTTTTCTTTTTTTCCCCTTGAAACTGTTCTTGAAACAAATACTAAAATTTTTCCATAAATATGTTGCAATAATTTCCAAGTGCTCATGTGCTATAGAATTGGGCCTTTTTATTTAAAAAAGGGGATTTTTTTCTTCAAGTTCTGTCAACAGGAAGCAGGATTAAAGTAACTTATGCAGTTGTTCAAATATCTGAAGCGTTTTCTTACAAGGAATGTAAATATTGCTGTTGTATTACCCAGAAATGTGTTTGGGGTAAATGATCCACTATGAAACAATTGGAGTAAACCCCACAGCCATTCCTTTATTCCCAGACAACAGCTGCAGCTTGGTGTTCTTTCTTAGTGGCTTAACTCCTGTCTGTTTAACTAAAACCATTTCTTCAATTGTTTAATTGCCATTGGAATCTCTGGATCATACTGTTGGAAAGGGGGGATTCAGCTAGAGAGTGTTAATGACACAAACCTGGTGCTTCATCCACTGTTTCTCCCCAGGGGTCACCTGTAAAGTATTTTAAATTCATCCTCCTGTTTCATTTTGGATGCGACTGTAAATTCCTACTTTGGCTTCAGCATTTCTTCACTACTTAAGAATTTAGGGATTCTTCCTGCATTTGCAGCCAAGACACAGTCATGAATGAGTGTATTAATGACACACTGCAGCGTGGTCTCTGGAGACATTCATGTCTGGAAGCTCCTAAGATTTTTTCCATGAAATTGGAGAAGACTGTTAGTTACTTTTCGGCCTTGGCTGTTGTTGCATCTTTATATAAGAGCAAGAAAAGTGTTGCTGCATTTTGTGCTGCTTGTGAAGATGCGTTGAGATGCTTGGGAGATTTTGAGGTCATGTCACAGGTTACAGATTCCAAACTGTTTCCAGGGAAAGTCCTATCTGCCCAGATGAGGTAGTACAATATCACACCCCATTTGAAAGAGTGTGGGAAAAATACTTCATCGTCATGGACAAAATATATTTTAAAAGAGACTCTTAACTCATGATAGCTACATTTCTAGACCCAGAATTTGATCTTACAGTTCTCAGTAGACTCAGAACATAACTCTGACTTCATTTGCAGTGGAAGTACCTAATACTTCTGTGAATCAATCTGACTTTCTGACTGAGAGGATGAGAAACTGGGCAGTGATACAAATGAGAAGTTACCACCCACATTTTGGTAGTTCCTGTCTGATCACATTCTTTTGACCTATACTTTCAACACACAATTTTGTGGAAGTGAAAATGCAAGAATTATTTCAGTGGGATTTCATTCTCTTCCCTCTCTTGATCCCTTTCTTTTCTCCTGGGGTTATCAGATTCAAAATATTTAGGTTCACAGCACAAAGCAAAGGTAATGATGTGACTGAATGTCTCCACTTTGTGTCCCTGTTTGTGAGGTGACCAGCCTCACAGAGCAACAGACCAGTGTCATTTCTGGTGCTCCTGTTGACATTTTTAAAAAGCCCTTTTTGTGGTGCTGTCCAGCTGAAACCGTGGTCAAGCTTTGTCAGCATGAATTCTCTCCCTGCAGTGGTGAACAGCATCTCTGTGGGGGTGCCACCTGTCCCTGTTTCCAAAGCCTGTACACTTCTTTTGCCCACCTAAGTTGTAGAAGATCCCTGCTCTGCCAGGCCCTTTTCTGTCCTGCTTGCTTGACTTTCAGCACTCTGGAATTGCCTGCCTCCATGCTCTTAAAAAGCACCTGACATCCGTGGACTCCAGTTCTTTCAAAAGCAGATTCCCAGGGGACCTCACTATTTCCTGGAAGGAGCCCACAGTCCACTCTTTCCATAGCTAAGGTTTTGCTGGAATTTTTTCTTCTACCTCCAGCAATTTTAAACTCAACTCCTTTGTGGTCACCATGACCGAGGCAGCCACTGCTCACCACTTGGCCCATGAGTCCCTCTCTGTTTATAAACAACAATTCCAGGAATCACCTTTCCCAGTCAGCTTCCTTAGTACTTGCACCAAGAAGTTACTTTCGCAGAAATTTCCTGAACCTCTTTGTGTCCACTGTATGATATTCCCAGTTGAATTTTGGGAAGTTAAAATCACCCCTAAGTGGAAGGGCAGTTGATGCAGAGATATCCGTTAATACTGTGCTGACACCTGGGCTGCTCACAGCAGTGATGAAGTTGGTGTGAAGGATGTATGAATGCAATTTTCAGGGAAAGTCACTTCAGTGTGTTACTAAATTCTCCC
Organism: Picathartes gymnocephalus; assembly: GCA_013390045.1. Taxonomy (NCBI): domain Eukaryota; kingdom Metazoa; phylum Chordata; class Aves; order Passeriformes; family Picathartidae; genus Picathartes; species Picathartes gymnocephalus. The sequence goes on along the minus strand of WEKY01013796.1, from coordinate 136,048 downwards.
AAATGAATAAGCAAATGGACCTTGACTAAGAGTTTTACAACTAAAACAAAAAGCAAACCAGCTTAGAAATGTGTTCCCATTACAGAACCATTCAGCAGGAAGTTCTGGAGGCTCTCATTTTTTTGTTGCCATTTCTTCTTCACCACCATGACCTCTACAGATGGATCTATAGACACAGACTGAAAACACCTGTGACTGTCCCAGCACCTTTGAGTAATAAGGAAGGGTGAAATGTAGTGTAGAGGACAGGGCTGTTGTGAGCAGTACAAAATACATGCAGATTCTTTTATTGATCTGTAAGTAATAGACCTGTAGTGAGGGACTGATGATGGTGAATCAGGATGTATTTTTAACTGGTGGGAAATGTGCTGAGAACTGGCTGCTCTCAGTGTTTGAGATTGAGATAGTGCTAATGAAAGCTGCAAGCACTGCAGTAACTACTTTATGTGTTTATTTTATTTTATTTTATAGGCTGGTAACCAGCACATATATCAGCCTGTGGGAAAACCAGGTAAGCAGTAGATGCAGATACTGTAATTTTGAGTCCTTGATTACAAGTCTTGCAGCAGCAGTAGTGAACAAAAGTTCATGGTAGTATTTCCATACCAGGTGGATTCAGTTCCAGGTACTACACAGCAATGTTTGTGTGCTGTACATGCAAGTTCCCCACACAGGCCCCAGACATGCAGTCAGCAAAGCCAAGGAAGTGTTTAGATCAACAAGCAGAAAATGTCTAGAGGAAGCTGAGTCAGAGTGGGAATTCACCCAGTGTGGAGTTCAGACATGTAAAACAGCAGAAGACACCTAAAGTTGAGTTTCTTGGTCTCAAAAGTGAATCACACCCAGGATTATTGCTGGGAAGAAGTCCAGTTTCCCTAGACACCACAGCCTGTTGGCACTCAGCTGTGGTACCAGGGTACCAGAGGTAACACCCTCTCAGGGCTGGGGTAGATGTGCCCAGAGCAGTAGCAGTTGCCCCACAAAAGGAGTTTCAAAGTATTTTACTCGAACAATCCCGTTCTCATGAAGTGCAGCTCCCACAAACAATGGGTTTACTGCAGGACATCTAAAGATGGTAATCTCTGGCAGAGGAAGAGCATGTGCAGCCTGTGCAGTGCTGGCAGACCAGAAGGGTGCAAGTACATCTGACACATTGGTGCTCTAAAAACACACATTTTTTGTCAAACAGATCACGCAGCTCCGCCAAAGAAGCCTCCACGCCCTGGAGCTCCTGGGCATCTGGGCAGCCTTGCCAGCCTCAACAGCCCCGTGGACAGCTACAACGAGGGTGTGAAGGTAGGTGAAACACCCCCAGTAAGTGGAACATTACCAGGGCCACATGCCTCCAGCAAATCAGACATGACTGCTCTGAGATAGTGTGTTGTTCCTGAAGTAGAGACCATGGAAAGCAGCGGCAACCAAACTTTCCAAGTAAATGTTGTCACGGGGGAGACATACCCTGGCAGCTCTCCAGGGGACTGGGGAGGGAATTCAGGTTCTCCCTGGCTGTGATTCAGGATGTTCCTAACCTAGAACCTGCCCAGCTGAGCTTATGTCTAGTTTGAAGAGTGTATGAGGTGTCCCAAATGGACCCAGCCTCCCTACTCAGCAGGAAGGAGCATACCCAGGGATCCCAGTTATGCAGGTGGTACCAAAATCTCTTGTCCTTGGTCACAGGGAGGTGAAACCTGTCCTGTGGTGCTCAAAAAGCTCTTGCTGCAGCACCAGGGCTCCTCAAACCCTACCAGCTCTGGGAAACAAGGCAAGAGGGGAAATGGGCTGTCTGACCTGGGAGTGAGATATTTCCTGATGTGTTGTTTCCTCTCCCATAAGTAGCAATAAAGCCAAAAGGAAACCTGACAGTGGTTTTGTAGCAGAAGTGCTGCTGCACAGTGCTGTGTCCTGCCCCTGCTGCAGTTGGTGTCCACAGAACTGCTCCTGAGGATGTCAGGCACTCCCAAAATCATCCCTTTGTGTGCTGTTCCCTGCCTGTGGGACTCTGCCACCCTTCTAATCTCCAGGAAACAGCCCTACTAAGTGTGTAGTAAAGAGGAGGAATCCATGGTGTGGTGGCCACAGCAGTTGGGATAAGTGACCCTTATCTTAGGTGCTTTAAGAAAATACAGGAAAAGCCCAGTTCATCTGAACATGAAATCCAAAACCTGCCATCAGAGCAGCATGTTCAGCACAACTTGATCCCAGCCACTGCCAGCCTGTCTCGCTCCTTCTCTTGTTCTGGGATTATTGGAATGGTTAAGAATCAGTGTAAATAGCCAGCAGTGGTGAATTTGAGTAGGATTATTTATTATAAACTGATGCCAGTGCTTTATGAGCTGCCAAGCCTCAGAAAATGTCAAAAAGCAATAACAGATGTGTTACTAAACTTGGCTTCTCTAAAATTTCCTTTCTAAATGCTGATACTGGAACATGAAAAGCGTTTTTTGAAAAGCATCCTTTTGACAACAAACAAACCTGAGCATCAGTAATGACAAGTGAACAGAATTTGTGTACTAAATAGTTCTTTGAGTAGGAAAGAAGGGCTGATTTTGGTTTTTTCTGTCAAAATTTTCTTGAAATTGGATTGTTTTATGCCTCTTGAAGAAAACAGTCCATTACTTTTTGGCATAGCTTTGTTAGTGGCTGCAGTCCTAAACTGAAGATGCTTCTAGGGTTCATTTCAGACTCCCTTTTCTTTACACCCAGTTCAGACTCCCTTTTCAGGGAGAACACAAATGAAGAGGCTTGGAACTGCCTGTCCTCGGGAGCCTTCAGGGCAGGCACCAGAGAGCTCCTGGGTGAGGCAGAGTCAGGCAGTTCCATGAGGGAACTCAGGACTTCACAATCTGCAGTGGTGTTTATATTGGGGATAGACAGAGAAAAATCAAATGCTAAGAAACACAATGCCCATAGTCTTGAAAGGTTAGGGCCTGGAATTCCAAGGGTTGAGTATCATCTGGAGTGGGTTCTTGGTAGTTCTTACCATGGCTGTGATGAGTTGTTGTGAACAAGACCTTCACAGTTAAATGACCATGTGTTTCCCATCATAACTTACCTAAACAAAAAGCTTCAGAAAGATGAATACAACATTTTCTGAAATGCATAGAGTCCTGAACTGTTTGTGCAGAGGGACCAGCAGTGTTCCCAGGACAGGTAGTTTCCCAGGCCCTCTGCTCCACTCAGCACTCTGCTGCTCGCCAGACTGGCTTGCTCCTGTCCAGCTTTGCATGATTTCCTGCCCGTGTGTTTAGTCAGGAGGGTGCATGGCAAACCCTTCCACTGCCCACAGGGATGTAAAGCAGTTGTTCTGTCACACAGGACCCAGAGCTAACACAAGTGGCTGCCAGTTCTGGTGAGGATGTGTTTTCATTGCAGGCTTTTTAACTGGTTTCTGATTGCTACACATGTTTTGGGTTTGTTTGGTTTGGTTTTTGTTTTTGGTTTTTTTTTTTCCTGCTGAGTTTTATTAATACTGTTTTTCTTTTTTCCCTTCTTTTGGTAAATTTCTTTAACCTCCCCCCACATTCTGCTCAACCATAGCCGTGGAGGGTAAGCAGTGCGTGAGCGTGTGTGTACGTGCCCTATTCCAAAATGTCTTTGCATGTGACTTTGCCAAATGACTGTTTTAACTTCTTGATTGCTGAACTGATTCGAATCACAGCCTTTCCCTGCTGATTGAGGCAATTACAGTGTTCTTTTTCCTAAGGTATTTTCTGATCAATGCACTAGATTGAATCTCTGTAATAGCTGTTGGTACCCAGTTAATGAAATACCACAAAATGGAATCACTGTGTACTGAATCCTGCACTCCTTCCTCAGAGGAAGTCTCATCCAAGCATTCCATAGTTTTCCTCAGGGCAGTGTATCAGGGGCTTGCAGTGAAACATTTCTGGAGCTGGGACCAGTCCTGAGAGCCAGCAGTAATGCAGTGTAGGGAGCTGAAGTGCCACAAACCATCTCAGATCCAGGGGGAAATCAGGAATTTTTAACCTTCTGCTCACACTGAATGGTTGCTTGGGCATCTTGTAGCAGGGAATAGCTGCAGGAAACTGGGATGCTTGTAGTTTTACAGTTTAGAGATACTGAGGACTTTACAAAGGAAGTTTGGAAAGTTTCTTTCATTTCAGACCTGGGATTATTTCAGTCTGTCTTGGAGTTAACTCCAGACATACCCGACTTGCTGGAAGTTTTGCTTGAGTAAGGACCACAGGATTTTTAACCTACTGGTTTTTTTCCGATCTCTTGGAAATCAGCTGTCTAAAAGCATTCCATGTTTCCCACCTGTACTGATGACACCATTTTTGTTAACCTGCTGTAGATTTTCACTAACAAAGTAATAATGTTATAGAATCGTGGAATAGTTTGGCTTGGAAGAGATCTCAAGGATGATCTCATTCCAGTTCTCTCTAAAGTATATTACTTCGTGATCTGACGTTATTTTGGAGCACAAAAAACCCGTTCTGGAATGAGAGACCTGATACCTGTTGCCCTCATAGTGGAACTTGAACTACTGAGACCTGTTAAGTACTCAGTACTCTCATTCCTCAAATTATTCCCTTCACTGTTGAGAGTTACACTGGAAGCTCTTCAGGGAAACCCTGGTAAAAGTTGCCCAGTGTCATTTCACAGATTAGGTTCAGTCAGAAGAAAGAAAAGAAACTTCCTTCATTCCCCGGAGCCAGCATGCCCGGCCAGCTCAGGGAGCAGCGGGGCCGGGCGGGGCTGTGGGGAGCACAGGGAACCTGAGCCCTTCCCAGCTGGGAAGTGGCCGAGCCCCATCTGCTGGGGACGGGAGGTTCAGCAGCCCCTCTCTGCTTGCAGATTCAGCCCCAGGAGATCAGCCCTCCTCCCACGGCCAACCTGGACCGCTCCAATGACAAAGTCTACGAGAATGTCACCGGGCTGGTGAAGGCGGTGATAGAAATGTCCAGTAAGATCCAGCCGGCCCCGCCCGAGGAGTATGTGCCCATGGTGAAGGTACGGGGGCAATGCCTAAAATCAGGGTTTATTTCTTCCCTGAATGAGGTCTTCAAGTGGTGTAGGAGAACTTTACTGGAAAACTGAAAGCAGAAAAGCTTTCTGTGTTCACGGGGTAGTTGACTTGTAGTCAGAGGCCAGAGCTTTGGATCCTGTTCTCCATATTGTGAACAGCAGTGCTTCATTCCCAGCTTATCCAGGGTGTTGACTTGTATAGTCTCCTCCACCTTTTCACTTTTTTTTGAGAAAAACTTGTTATTAACCCTTTGGCATCTTGTTTTGATGGTGATAGGGACAATTTCAGGTGGGATTTGGAAGTGCCGTAGGCATGTTCCAACTCTGTCCTTATCCAGATGAGGAATTAAATGTATGCACTGCCTCTTATACTCTCAAAATTCTCTCATCCATTTCTTCTAAGTCTTTAAAGTTTATTTCTTTAATCCTTTCTTCTTAGGAGGTTGGTTTGGCACTAAGAACTTTACTGGCAACAGTAGATGAGACCCTCCCAGTGCTCCCTGCAAGCACCCACAGAGAGGTATGTGGAGTTCTGCTCACCTGGTGCTCAGCCACTGCCTTCGCAGTCAGCCTCAGCCCGTTGGGACAGGTTTTGGTGCTCCCTTCTTAGCACAGGCATACCTTTTGGTTTCCTGAGCAGTCTGACCTCTTGAGTTATAATTCTGCATGAAATGAACTTTATTAAAATTGCTGCATGGACCCAGGTTTAGTATTAGTGAGGATTCTTAAACTGGATATAGCTGTCACCCATAGGGAGGTGACATAACCCCGGTATTCCAAGGCAGGGAATCATCTGGGGGTTAATTCTTAGTGCAGGTGTTACCTATCATTCGCCTGCACACCAGGTCATTTGAACAGGTAATTGAGCAGAGCTTGGTGCATCTGGAAGGTTGTCTGTAGTTCTGAAAGAGGAATGAGTGAGAGCTTTCAATGAAGTTCATGATTAAAACAGTTTTCCTCCAAAACTTTGAATGAGTCTGGTACTTAGAAAGCTAGAGAATGGTTCTCTAAGTGCCATCTCAGAGGTTCATGCAGAATTAGCCATGTGCCTTAGCAACCTGTATCTGCCTTCTTGTTTAGAGCTACTTCTACACTTTAGAGCCGCTTCAGTAATAAATTAGTGATGCTAATAGGGACCTGAAAACCTGTAAGAAGCTGTTAATGCTACGTTGTGGTTTAAAATCCACTACTTGGGTCTTAGTGCTGTTTAACAGTGGGTGCCTCAGCAGGCGGCAGGGCTGCTCCTGATCTCCACCAGGCGTGGAGCAGCAGGTGCCAAATTCCATCTGCTGCTCCGCCTGCTGCCCTCAGAAACGGCCCAGCTTCAGTCAAAAATCAGGCAGGGGCTGTGGCTCTGCAACATGGCTGTGAGTGCAGTGCAGTGTTTCAAACACGCCCCAGGGCTGATGGGGTTGTCTTGTTGCAGATTGAGATGGCACAGAAGCTGCTGAACTCAGACCTGGCCGAGCTCATCAACAAGATGAAGCTGGCCCAGCAGTACGTCATGACCAGCCTGCAGCAGGAGTACAAGAAGCAAATGCTGACGGCTGCTCACGCCCTGGCTGTGGATGCCAAAAATCTGCTGGATGTTATCGATCAAGCCAGACTGAAAATTAGCCAGTCCAGACCACACTAAAGCACTGAGGGAAGAATGTCATCAGCCTCAGAATTCTGCTTGTGACAGGATGTTCCTTCACATTCCACCAGCAGTGAGGATTAACCCAGTGCAGTCCTGGCCTTCCAGCAGACCTGACCTACGGCTGCTGGTTCTCTCATTGCAACAGTTTAACCAAGTCTTTCTCGTAGAGCCGAGCTGGGCTGGGATTCAGAATGTGGCATTATCAGCAGATGAGGTTTGTACTCAGGCACTCAGAGCTGGGGCACAGGGCAGTTCGCACCATCGCATGGGATACGCTTCGCACTGAGCTGCCACCGGGTCACAGTCTCGGAGCCAAAACTGTTGGAGCAGCAGATGGGGAGAAAGATATTGTGAAGAATTCGGGGAAACCTCAGGGCTGAGAATTCTTGCCCACAGTATATGAACTATCCAGACTGGAATTTTTTTATTAGAACACTTATGTCGCAATATGCTAATCACGATTTACAGAGAAAGAATAAAAAGCTATATTTTCAAGACTTCAGTCATTTCAAGACAAACTAAAGCCCTCTTCATCTTCCTGCCTTTTACTTTTATGTGACTGTGTGAAGCATTTGTTTGGAACTAGCTGTAGGACACAACTGAACACTTGTCTTTTTCACCAGGATAACGTGCCAGTTCTTTTGTAGCAATGTTGTTTTCATTGGAAGTGAAAATGCCGCTTTGTACCAGAGCAATTCAGAGCTGCATTTAGAGGAGATCTGTAACCATTCATGTCCCGCATTTTTATATAATTTATAAACACAGATTAAAGCCATGATGACGATTTTAAACCCACTGTAGTTAACTAACGAATCCTTTTGTCTATCTTGCCTGGGAGGAGTTACAGTAGAGCAGTGTAATTAGATTTTCCTTGGTTTTCCAGTTATGCCATCTGTTCTGTTAAAATAAAAAACACACTCCCTTTTTGCTGTTGAGGGATATAAATTATTCTCAGGAAGAATATAATGAACTGTACAGTTACTTTGACCTATTAAAAAGGTGTTACCAGTGAAACTCTTGATTGTTATTTTGTGTGCGTGCACTGCAGAATTCTTCCCTTGGAACCTTTGTCTATTTAAATATAAAGGAGTTGGTAATACAAATACTTACCATCCTACCATAAAGTTGTTATATAACAATGTAAAAGATGCTGTAGTGCAGAGTACATCAGTGTTTGGTCTGAATGTGGAACAACCCCCTCCACAACTTTGAAGTCCTTCTTACACACTTGGAATTCTGTAATGCTTCAATGTTTTGGAATACTCATTTGGAACACAGCCCTTGCCCTGTTCAACTGCTCTGGAAAAGTCATGTTCAAAAGTTACGAAATTCATGCTTCTGAAGTAGCTCCTTTCCAGTGCAGTGTTACCTCCCACAGCCACCCTTCAAACCAGTTTTCTGGCTAGGTAAATACGTTCTGCACCTCACACAACCTCAGCCCTTCACCTGAGAATTGCAGCCTTTTCCCCCACTGTGAGAAGCCCCTGGTCCTGCTGCACCTGGCTGCACAGGTGCCATGGGAGCTGCGCTGCTGCTGTAACGAGATGTCACAGCAGAGGCTGCAGCACCAGCCCAGCCTCAGCTCTTTTGCTGAACACAGCCACACCCTGCAGCTCCAGGCTGTCACCACATCCCACGCTCACTGGGATTTCATTCCCACCTCTGTCCACAGGCTGTGCATGCCTTTAGGAGCCTTAACTGTACTTACAACACCAAAAAACTGACGGGAAGTTCTAAAGCCCCAGCTGACCACTCATGACAGCAGTTTCAGCAGCTGCAGGTAACCTGGCCATCCTCCACCCACTCCACAAACATCCACCTGAGACACACGAGTACAAGTAGATGTTCTTTATTACAGGCACATACAAAACTAATTAGTCAAAAAGACCAAAGCCCATGTCATCATCAGATTCCTCCGATTCTTCCTTCTTTTCCTCTTCTTTCTTTTCCTCAGCTGGAAAGAAAAGAGACAGGATTTATTTTCCATTTTATCAGCTTACAGAAATCACTTATTACAGGAGATTTCACATACAACGACTGTAGTATCAAGCGTGAACACCTGAGCAGTCCTAACAAGCTAAAACAGCAGCCCAAAAATAGTGTTTGCACTATTAGCAAATTGCTTTTGTGCCTTCAGAATTCATTTCTATCAAACCTGAAAAGCTTTAAGAGGAGATGCTGATGCTATGTATGATCCCAATGATAAACAGGAAGAGCAGCCTTAATTTTGACGGAACACTAATCCTGTACGCTGCCTCCACGTGCAACACCAGCCTTTCTCAAGGAGAGGGTGTGCTTTGCTCGAGAACACTCACACACGTACTGTGAGGCACAAGCCACATGGAAACAGCTTCTGTAACTGGTGTCTGCAAAGACCTCATCCTTGGAAGTGTTCAAGGCCCCAGGTTGGATGGGGCTCTGAACAGCCTGGTCTAGAGGACCATGTTCCTACTCACACCAGGACATTGGAGAGACATGACCTTTAAGATCCTCCCAACCCAAGGCATTCCATGGCTCCATGGATCATTTCCACGCCACGGCCGCCACTTACCGGGGGCGGCTCCGCCTGCGGGCGCGGCACCACCCGCGGGAGCGGCGGCAGCCGGAGCCCCTCCACCGCCCGCTCCCACGTTACAGATCAGGCTCCCGATGTCGATGTTCGCCAGCGCCTGCGGAGAACGAGAAGCGGCAGCGAAGCCTCGTTAACACGGGAAGGGATGTGGGGGGGAGCCCCACACGCCGCTCCTGCCCGGCCCGCGGCCCCTCTCGCCCACCTTGGCGAAGAGCCCCGGCCAGAAAGGCTCCACATTCACTCCGGCTGCCTTGATGAGCGCGTTGATCTTGTCCTCCTGCAACGAGAGAGCGGCGTTCAGAGCCCACCCGGCCCTGCTCGGCGCGGCCCCTCAGGCGGCCATGCCGCGCGGCAGCCGCCATCTTGTGCGGCGGCACTCACCGTCACGGTGACCTCGTCGTCGTGCAGGATAAGGGCAGAATAGATGCAGGCGAGCTCGGAGACGGAGGCCATGGCGGGGCGCGGTGCTGGTCGCCGGGTGGTTCGGCCTTAGCTTCGTAAGAAGGACTCAGCACCTTGGGCCGCCGCGGAGCGAAAGGGGGCGGGTACAGCGGCGCGGATTTATAAGGGCGGCGCACGTTACGTTATCTGTGACGTCACCCCGTGACCCGCCGCGCATGGCGGGTGCCCGCGAGCACCCCTTTTCCCCTCCCCCTCTCCTTTATCGCTCACCGCCCTCACAGAGAATAATTTAGTCCTGAAAACCCGAAACAGCTGTGAGTATTGGGTGCAGCCGCTCCCTCAGCACTGCCAGGCCCACCCGTGTCCCCAAGTGCCACATCCACAAGGCCTGTGTATCTCTTCAGGGATGCGGACTCCGCCGCTGCCGTGGGCAGCTCGAGCCAGGGCTGGAAACCTCTGGTGAGGCAATTTTCCCAGGATCCAAACTAAACCTTGGCACAGCTTGAGGGACCTAAACCCCACCCTACCCCACTCGCCCCCCCCACTATTTCAGGTCTCACTGCCTCGCTAAACACTCCATTTTCTGTATGTAATAAAATGGGCAGAATAAGCCCTTGGTACAGAACTGTGGAGCCTAATTTTTTCCACCTGAACATGAGGAAGAACTTATTCCCTGTGCAGTGACCAAGCACTGAATGGATGCCCAGAGAAGGTGTGGAGTCTCCCTCACTGGGGATATTCCAGAACTCTCTGGACACAATCCTGTGCCCTATGCTCTGGGATGACCCTATTTGAGCAGGGAGGTGAGACCAGATTGGCCCCACTGTGGTCCCTTTCAACCTCACCCATTCTGTGGTTCTGGGATCCAGTGATTCTGATGAGCCTGGGCAAATTCCAGAGTTTTGCTCCAAAGAAATTATCAGACTGTGAAAAATAAATGTTCTGTGGGTTTGTTTTTTTTTTTGTCTTCTTGACACATATGCATTTGATGAGCCTCACCTCAGTGTCTGGGCAGATCATGGAACAGATTTTCTAGAAGCTGTGCTAAGGCACTCCTGGAGGACAGGGAGGTGATTGGGACAGCCATGGCTCCACCAAGGGCAAGTCCTGTTTGACCAACCAAGGTGTCTTCTATGATGGAGTGACCACAAGGGAAGGACTACAGACTACCTGTCTGACTTTATAAAGCCTTTAACACAGCCCTACACAACATGCTTCTGTCTAATTGGAGAGAGAGAGATTTTATGGATGGACTGTTTGGTGGGTAAGGAATTGGCTGGATGGTCACACCCACAGCGCAGTGATCCCTGCTCAGTGTCCAGATGCAGAGCAGTGATGTGTCCCTCAGTGGGGGCACAATTATGATTTCAAGTCTTCATCAAAGACATGAACAGGGGGATCAGGTGCACCCTCAGCAGATTTGTCGATGACTCCAAGCTCAGTGGTATGGCTGACATGCCTGAGGGATGGGATTCCATCCAGGCTGGACGGGGCTCTGAACAACCTGATCTAGGTGAAGATATTCCAGTTTATTGCAGTGGGCCTGGGCTATATGACCTTCAAAGGTCCTTTCCAATCCAAACCAAATAAATTAAACTATCAAAAATAAGCTTAAGCAAAATTATTTTTTGCAAGAAATTGCAAAAAGCTTGAAAGCTTAGAATACTAAAATGACAATTTTCCATTACCAGCAAAGTGTATCCAACAGCCTGCTTTTGTAGTGCTCCTTTACAGAAATCTCAGGATTTATTAGACCATTAGTGGTAAAAACTGAGGAAGGCAAGAGGAACTTGATCTCTTGTATCCATCCCTTTCTAAGGACCAGAAATGACTGAGAATGTCACTAAACAAAGATCTGACACTACTCACTGCTGGAGATGATAAATGCAGTGATGCAGTGCTTAATTTGTGGATGCTTATCTGTATTCGTGGGGTCACCAGCTCTGAATTTAAGCATTTACTTAAACTTCCTGTTCAAGGCACAGGGCAATTGTCTACATTTTTATACCCAAGTCAAAGTAGCATATAAATGCACCTTTCCATTGAGATATAACATCAAGAAACCTCTGTCATTGCTGGGTGCTTGAGGATGGGATTTCACAAGGATTTGCATGAGCCTGTCTTGTGTGTCCCTCACTCCAGGGCTGCCAAGGCCTCCTGTGCAGAAGCCCTCAGAGCTGTCCCAAAGGTCCATGAGATGATGATCTGACTGAAAAGTAGCAACAGAGAAATAAGATTCCTTTTCAATCAAATAAACTTGCAAATGTTGCTGGCCTGGGAGATGACTACTGGAAGTGTGCAAGCAAACAACAAAATACAGGTTTAATAGACATGGTTTTATAACAGTTCTGATAGAACAGTCCTTAAGCTAAAAATTATTAGAAATGCTGATTGGTTGTTAGAAAATGAAATATGAAGACCTAAAACTTAAATGTGACATTCACATAAGCTTAGGCTTTGGTTGGCAAAGATGTTAATTAAATGAGATTTGCCTGCATCCTTGCTTCATGCCTGTCTTGCTGCATCTATTGAATGACACTGATAAAGCTTCTCTGTAGGAGCCTAGAATAAAGTTCTGATAAAAACAAATCACTATGAAATAAAAAAAGCAAAAAACCAAAAGAAACCCCAGTTTTGCTACTTCCTAAAGCTTTTGGAAGCCTAGGTATCTGATAAGGATTGCTGGTTAATTAATTAAGGTTTAAAGCTCAATTAATATAGCTGGTTAATAAAGCAGACCATGGGTCTAGAAATTTGCAGTGGTGTGTGCTTTTCACCTCTGATCCTGTAACGGTCTGTACTTTTACTGTCTAACACATCGCCATCCTTTTGGAGCAGTCTCTGTTCTGGATGAATCTACAGCAAATAGATGGAGGCTTAAAAAAACCCAAACAAACCCAAACCCCCTTACATTCTTCTGTGTATTTTGCAGTTCCAGGATAGTGAGTTATTTCCAGGGTGCTGAGGTTTAGGATGATACAGCTATATATGAGCAAACTGTTACAGGATCACACAGGGCTGTCTTCATGATAAACAAAACAAGTAACTTGGCTATGAAACTTCCCTGAGGTGGATATTTCACACTTGGAGGATGGATGGTGAAGAGCAGTGGCAGAGATCTGGTTGGATGTGCTTGTGCATTGCCAAGAAAAATGAAAACATCGGCAAGATCCATCATTATTGTACACAAAGCAGTCAGTCCTTAGTAGCTCGTCCTAAATTATCTGTGAGTGTGCAACACCACAGAGCTGATGCCTGATCATTAGAACATGACCAAGGCCACTGGTGGTCATCAAAGTGGTCAGACTCAAGAAGTCTTTACCAAGGAGACCTGAAGTTGATAGTTCCTTTCTCCTTCCCTGTGCTTGCTTAACTATTTTGTTGCTGCTTATAACCTTCCTGAGGTGACTCTTCCCTTCTTAAGCCGCCTCTCTCCAGCTCTCAGGACTGCAGTTTCTCAGCGACCAAAGGCAAAGTGTGGTCAGCAGGAGGAGGACAGTGATTGTCCCCCTGTACTCAGCACTGGTGGGGCCACACCTTGAGTCCTGTGTTCAGATTTGGGTTCTTTACTACAAGAAGGACATTCGAGCCTGTCTGAAGAAAAGGAACAAAGCTGGGGAAGGAAATACCTGACAGGAGGTGTTGCCAGGTGGGGGTCAGTCTCTTTTCCCAGGTAATAAGTGTTAGGATGCGAGGAAATGACCTCGAGTTGTGCTCAGGGAAGTTTAGATTCACTATTAAGAAAAATTTCTTCATGGAAAGTATGGTCAAGCATTGGAACAGGCTGCCCAGGGAAGGGATTGAGCCAACAGCCTTGGAGGCATTTAAAAGCCATGTAGATATGGCACTTAGGGACGTGGTGTTTTTTGGTGAACAGTCTCAGGTACAGTATTTGCTTCTTTTATCTTCTTTTTGGAAACTCCTTTTTTTTCTTAGTTGGGTGTTTTGGTTTGTTTGTTTAGTTTTTTTTTCCCCTTATAACCAAGTCATTACAATGAAGAAGAAAACTCTGGTACTACTTAAAACTGTAATAACCAGTGTATGTAACACATCCCCAATAGGTGGTGCTGCATCTTTTCCATCATGATGAATTGTTGCATTGTTGGCTCTGATCAGCTGGAAAAGTTGTCTTCTAGAGTAAACTGAAGTTAGTAATCTAATGATAATTAGTATTATTTTGTTTGTTTTGTTTTTATAAATTATTATTGCAATTCATTTGACAAAAGAAGTAAAATGCAGCTTTTTAGGTTAGTAGTTGGGACAGTTATCTGATTATAGAAAGACAAAAATCAGGTTTTGGTCCCTCCACCATGGATTAACTGTGGTTAAATCATTAATTGTTAAAATAACAAACAGTTCTTGAGCAGGGGACCAGAACCCTCAAAGTCTTTGCAAAATGTGAACACATTAGAGCATAGAGCCATGGACTTCTTCACTTTGGTTCTGATTTTCAGTTCTTATGTAAAGCAGAACACAGAATATATGCATGTACTCCAGGATAACATCTTAAAAGTTAGGCCAGTTGAGAGTTGGCAAATATAAGCTTAAATCCCCTCCAAGTCAAGAAGAAAATTTACATCTTTCAGCTCTGAGAAAAAATTTTTGTGCTGTATCATTGTAAGCAATGACTGCCAGCCATTTATAAACTCTGGGGTTTGAAAATTAATTCAGTTTAAAACAGAGGTCTTACTTAGAGAGATCAATGTACGTTTTCTCATCAAAAGAAAGTGACGTCATTTGTCACTGGCATTTTTGTATATAAAATATTTTCCCCAGATTGCTGCTGCTGCTATAAATGATTTTTAAATGCTGCTCCTAAATACTGTCTTTGCTTCCAGAATGATTAGAACATGCTTTTTTCCAAAATTAATAATTTCTTCTGGGACAGATATCAGTTCTGGGAAATGTCATCTTGAAATCCATCAGTTAAGACTGGGTATTGTGCCCAACAGTCACTCTTTCTTTTCTCTTTTTTTTTCTTTTTCTTTAGAAAAACCTAATTTTAAGTGTTTAAGCAGCTGTTCTTACGCTACCATATAATTGTTAATACAGTATATAAAGACTGTGCATAAAAGAATGCTGTTACAGAGCTTTCAAACCTCTCTTTCAGAACAAATGTTTTCAAGAACTGAGGCCTTTTTTGGGTGAAATGGCCCAGTAAGACATAATTAGGTTTCACTGTGCTTCAAAACAGTTGTCAGTGACAGAAAGCATTGGAAATAAAGTAAGTGACATGGCCCAAAATGAGTGTGTGAACAGAGGTAGAAGAGAGCTGGAACTCTCCTCAGATGCACAGAAATGCTGCTGGAAATGCTCAGTACCATGAAAATATTCCTGAGGAACAGCAGCACTTCCACATGGAAAAACTGTGCTTAAATAAAACAATTTAACTAGTTATTTAGCTGACTGTGCAGTTGTACAGTCTGGTATACACAGTGATAAATCCTTTTGCTTCTTAAGTGCTAAATCCAGAGAAATCAGCTTTAAAGCAGTACAACTATGTTGCACTTTAGGATGTTTGAGGCATTAATTGTCATTTTCAGGGAACTTGTGAAATCAATTGCAGAGGATCCTGTGGAGTCAGAGAGAAGTGTAGGATGTGTGTTTAGTATTTTGTAAAACCTTCCCTTATACTTCACCTGTCTTCTGATGCTTGTTACCTTGTTATTTTCAAACTGCTACCACAGTACCATAGTGGACTTGTAGCTTCAGTGTAAGTCAGTGCTGATAGCCAGGGTGACCAAATTGGTACAGTGAACATTTCCAGAAAGTTGGCAGTGTATTTTTATGCTCTCTTTTTCTTAAATGTAGGTCTAACAGGCATGTCTAATCTTAGAGGAAGTTACATTCCTAATCAGGTTGAAGATATTGGTTTAGATACAGCATCAAAAAAATTACATGTTGATACAGAGACTGCATGTTTTCCCAGTGCCACCTCAGCAGAAAGGCCAAATGTGCCTCAGATAACTCTATCCTGGCTCTTGTTTTGGGGATTTCTCTCCATCCACCCTCTTTTTCAGCCTCTAGTAAGGTTATATAGCATAAACCAGAAATAATTGCTGGTTGTGCAAAAATGCTACCCAGCTCCTCACAGGGAGGAAAACAGCAACCCCTTTGCTAGCTCCCTTGTTTATCTTTTTGCTAGAGCTGCTTGGGTTTACTTTAAAACTAAGGTTGACCCATAATTTTGTCCTTTATTTGTTTATAGTTATGGGTAAATCTTTACTTTCCAGCAATTTGAGAAGCCTGGAATGGAGACAAATCCAAAATCACTCCAGTGGAAACTCTAGTGGTGACAGTGGTTTCAGGAACAGTTCACTTGAAGTGAAAGCTGAGCTGTTAATAGCAGCCCTTCAATATCTGCAAGTATGACCCAAAGGGAAGAGTAAATACTCTGGAACAGTGAGATGCTTCTGTATCACTTGAAATACAAACTGATGAAGAAGGATATTAATTGGCTTGATGAACACTTCAAGCCGTATGTTTGCCTTGTGTCCTTTGGCAGATAATATTTGGTGAAGGAATTCAGTTGACTTTTACGGGGCTTGACTGTTCTGGGTTGAAAACTGCATGAATTTTTAAAGGCTTCCACATCAACATGGAGGAGGTGATTGAAAGTATAGATCACGGCTGTGGTGGAACTCTGCAGGTAACTCCAGTGGAAGTGAGCGTCATTAACTTGCTCCTTAGAAGGTTTAACTTTATTTTTCTTACTTTCTTCTTCAGAAAGGAAGAGGTACCAATTAGGTGATTACAAAAGGATGACAGTTCATCCAGGAATTATCACCACTGGTATAGAACCGTAGAATTGTTTAAGTTGGAAAATACGTGTAAGATCATCAAGTCCAACCATTA
The DNA here is from genome assembly GCA_013390045.1 of Picathartes gymnocephalus. Lineage (NCBI taxonomy): Eukaryota > Metazoa > Chordata > Aves > Passeriformes > Picathartidae > Picathartes > Picathartes gymnocephalus. The sequence continues at coordinate 119,591 of WEKY01013796.1, read as the reverse complement.
ACCCAGCATGCTAAGCCCATCACTAACCCATGTCCCCACATGCTACATTCATGTCTTTTAAATCCCTCCAGGGATATCTCCAGGGTCTCAGTGCATCATACTGACCAGTACTCTGCCTCTCTCACGTCATTTCTAGTTTGTATTCCCCAGTACTTTACGTATGTACAACCAGACATTATCTGGTTGTACTAAACTTTACATGTGTACAGTACCAGACATTATCTGGTTGTACAGGACAATAAGGCAACCCCACCACAACTGGGTTTCATAGATAAAAGTGGATGTGGGAATCCATGAGGTTACCTGAGCTGTTTTCACAGCAACAGGAGGAATAAACGAATATAAACACATCCAAAATTAATTCAAGATCCAGCAGTATGTGTAATACTGATATAATTCCAGCATACCTTTCAAACATGTAACAAGGAGAGGTAGTGGAGAGAGCGCTAGAGGCACACAGTCATTTCCCAAGGTCTCATTGAAAGCCACAGGATGACAGGACATAGTCTTAAACAGCACCAGGGGAGATTTAGGTTGGACATTAGGAGGAGTTTCTTCACAGCAAAGGTGATTAAACACTGGAATGGGCTGCCCAGGATGGTGGTGGAGTCACCATCCCTAGAGGTGTTTAAAGAGAGACTGGACATGGCACTCCGTACTCTGGTCTGTTTGACGTGCTGATGTCCGGTTGGACTCGATGATCGCCGAGGGCTTTTCCAACCTGATTCTGTGACTCCGCGGTCGGAGCTCAGGCGGGGGCTGCAGGCGGGGAGCGGAGCGCCTCAGCTCCGCAGCGCTGCTGCTGCTTATCCTGCTGCCGCTTCCCGCCCGCCCGGGCCGGAGGGCGGAGCGCCCCTTCCCCGTGACCCCGCGGCTCCTCCTCCTCCCCTCCCCGCTCCTCGGTGCCGACGAGTAACCTGGATTCCCGGCCCTCCTCCTCCTCCTCCTCCCTCTTTCTTTTCTTTTCTTTTTTTTTTTTCTCCTCTCCCCTTTTCTTTTCCTCCCCCCTCCCTTCCTCTTCCTCCTCCTCCTCCTTCCCTTCCCCCGACAGCGTAACCGGGGCTCGGGCACGCTCCCTTCCCCGTGCCCTCCCCTGGAGCCGCCGCCGCCTCCACCGCCGCACACGGAGACATGTACCCGGGAACCCCCTCCGCCGGACCCGGTGAGCTTTCGCCCCGGTTTGTTTCCCTCCTCCGCTCCTCCCGGAGCTGCTTTCCCGGTCCGTGGCCGTGGGGGGCCCTGGGAGCGCCTCTCACTCCCCGACTCGGGCCTGGCTGGAGCGGCGGCCGCGCTGGCCGGGAGAGGAAGGAGGGTCAGGGCGCCGCCGCCACCTCGGGCAGGGCCGCGTGTCCGGAGGCCCCTCTGAGGGGAGGGTCGCATTCCCTGCCCGCTCCCCCCTCCCTCTGCCGAGCCCTGAGGCCGGCGCAGCTCCTGCTGCAGACCGGGGTCTCCATTTCCTCCCTCCCGGCTCCATCCTGGGATTCCCGGCTGGCGGCGTGTTCGTCGGCGGCCGCGCTGCGATAGCTGTGCTGTGGAGGTGCGGCGGAGGCGTCCGCATGTCGGGAGGGCTGGGAGAGGTGAGGGGCAGCGTTAGGTGTCCTCAGGCTCTGTCGTGTGAGCAAATCCGGGAGTAAGGGAACGGTGGACGTGCAAAGAAGGGTTAGTAGCTCTCTTAGGGTCGTTTAATATCACTTTGGGGAAGTACAGGTTAATGCTGTGCGAGTTTGTGCAGTTCATATGAGACAAATTTTTTTCCTTTTTAATGTTAGGCTGTTTTTTTTGGTGAGAATTCTTATGTAGAAACAGCAGTGTTTGGGTGACTGCACCTACTTCTAGTGAAGTTTCATAATAAATAGAACTTTATTTTATGCTACAGTTCTCAATGGTTTTGCATAAAATCTCTTTCCGTAGAGGGATAATCTACCAAAGATTAGTGTAGCGAAATACAGGACTTGTAAATGAGATGTCTTTTACTGCTCCTCTTAGAGATGTTTCTGTAAAAGCATTTGTATTTTGGGATCCACAGTTAGGTGCTGGTTTTTCTTTTCCCCTCTGATTTGGCTCTCTTGAAGGGGCAATAATCAAGAAAGACAATCAGGATGATTATTTTCTTCTTGAAGTACAGCTCCTCTGTTACTGCTTTCTCACTGGTCTCTTGCTAGCACAGCAGGCAGACAGGTCTCTACAGCTCTGCGTGTCCAGACTGATGTTCAAGATTTTGCTTTCGTGTGTAACAACATTTGCACGTTTCAGTACCAATAACTGTGTAGAACTATAGATGTAATCCTTTGGCGACTTCTGGTGTCGGGTTCTCTTGCTCAGGCACAGGTACATTTTGAATTTACAAGTGCTCATGGTGGCTCACATCGGGCTGTTGCTGTGTTCACCGCCTGGTGATCTTGTTTGAAATTGTGCTTAAGGAGATAGATAATTAGAAATATTACCAACATATGGGCTGAGAGTAGTTTCATGGATGGGAGTCTGTTTATTTACTCTTTATCCGATCCTACCACTTTCACTTGGAATGATCTCCTAGCTGGTGGCTGCTGTTTGCCATCAGGGACCCACGTTCAGTGTGAATCTTTTCCCCTTCCTGGAATAACAACCTCTTAACCTCGGGCTCCTGACACTGCCGTACTTTCACCAAGTTCTAGGTGGCTGTGTGTTGTCACTGGTGTGTATTTCGGGCTCTTGCTGTTCTGCTGCCTCCAGCCAAGCTCATCTGGTGCATTGTTTACTTCCGAGTTTATCAGTGTGGCTCAGCCCTTTCCCCCTGCGCGGCGCTGGGCAGTGGCCGTGTCTGTGCCGGGCTAGGAGCTGTGAGTTGTTCTCCACACGGTGAGTGAGGCTCTGCTTCCTTCCTGTGAAATCATCCCCGGAGAGCCTCAGCAGCGCAGCGACTTCTGGCAGCCCAGACAGCTTCCTGCTCCACTCCACATACAAGGCAGGGCATCTTGGCGATTTTTGTTAGAGTGCGGCCGTTCTGTGAACCAGCCTGGAAACAGGGACTGCCAAGTCCCCTTCTGCATGTTAATCTGAACGCTACAAAAGCACTGTATGTGAAATCCTACTCGGAGGAGAGAGCAGAAGTATGGTTTACAACCCCTCACTGAGGCAGAACTGCTGTGAACACACGGGAGCTGCAGCCTCTCCAGGTCTGTCAGCACATCCTTGATACCAAGGGAAGGCTCCATTCATCTCTGCTGTGTCCGGATCCCGCCGCCGCTGCCCTCTCCGGATGCTGCTGATGCGCAGGAGCTGCTTTGCTCTCGCAGCTCCCATTGCCAAACTGGGCTCTGCAGCCAGGCCCGTTCGGAGGGTGCCCCTGGTGCTAGCCTCCTACCTGAGGAACCGCTCAATTTGCCACAGGGTTTGCTATTTTAGTCTTAATTCTTTTTCTGGAAACAGTATCAAGCGACTTAGGAGGCTATGTCTGACGGATTTCAAAGAAAATGCTGCTGAATGTGGAAAGTTTGTTCAAACACGCTGTTATGTCAGGAGTAAGATGGGTTTTTTTACAGGGTGGGGTTGTCACGAAATCAGTTTCCATAGTTAGGAAGTTAATGATCCCTTTTCCTTTTTCCCAAATACTGTCTGAGTTCTTGACTTGGTGTTAAATTTGCTATGACATTGTGTTCATACCCTTTTTTTAGCTTCAAGAAAGTGTGAAAAATAAAAAATCTGATAATCTTTTTTTTTTAAAGAAAAAGCTTGATGCTGCTACTTTTTGGTGTGCCTTTTTGTAGAAGGACAGAAAAATGTCAAAGTAGCATAATAAAAATACTCTCAGTTAAAAGACTTGATTAAAAGTTGCATAAACTTCTGGAACTTGCACTTGTAGGTCTTAATATATCTATAAATTCTGAACTTTGCACACCACAGGTTTCTCTTTTTTTCTTTGAAAGGATATTTGGTTTTGCCTGATGCTGAAGGTCTTAATTTATTGTTGAAGCAGTAGGTGTCTGAAAAAGTGCGAAGTTGGTTATGGCTTTGCATGTGAAATATGACCTTTTATTCCTAGCACAAGAAATAACTTTATCAAATCAGTGGAACTAAAGTTATTTTCTTGTCATTTAGTTTTAAGTTACCCTTTAAAAACTTGTAAGGCTCTTTAGTTTTCAGTGCATGTACTTGTTTTTACCTTTTATGTATTTTCTTGAAGATTTTGGACGTTGGATATTGATTCTCTTTGGGAGTCTTCAGTCTTAAGATGTGGTGCAGGGAAGGGTGTGCTCATGCCTTAACTGGGGTAGTAGAAGTGGCAATACCTTCATCTGGTGGCATTTAATCCACCCGTGTCCTCTTAGCTTGTGTTTCAGTGGCATCAAGAGCTCCCCTGTACCTCATATTAAAGGTCTGTCCTTGTCTTCTTAAAAAGGCTTTTTCTGTTCTTTTGGGGGTGGATGTGGACCTGGTCTTACTCTGCTGCTTGTATCACAGAGTCATCCACTTTTTTTTGCTTTTAGACAGTAAATTAATGCTGAAAATCCTTGCAAGCTGCCACACAAAGAGGAGGGAATGAAAACTACATGTACAGCCTCAGCTCTCTTCGTTTTTGATAAAATTGACATTGCATGTGACAAAGTTACAACCTACAAAACACAGCATGGCTTTTTCAAATGTTTTGTTGTCTTGACCAGTATATTTTCTTACGGAAAGAAAAGTTCTGTATCATTATGTTCCCTCTGATAACTGTTGTCTTTAGGTGGCTTAAAGATGAGGTCGTTTGATGAAAAGATAATTGATGGTGTCAGATGTGTCAGCAAACTTTCTCCTTTCCTTGGTGAACTGAACTATGCTATTTGCTACTGAAAAGTGAAACATCTTTTTCAGCAGTGTTTCTCTTGCTGGCTCTGCAGTTACATGGGATTTTGTGCACTTATTTTTACTTCCTCTTGAAGTTTTTTACTTTTGCAGAATTGTTGTGTGCTCTTGTGTATTTAGTTGTGCATTGGAATATACAGAAGCAGTGCAGAGAAATACCCAAACCTTCCTGACTTCCAGGGAAGTTATTTTTTCACAATTTGTACCCCTTCCTTCACTGCTATCACCACCAGTCTGCCTCTCTTTCACAGAAGGGTGGGAAGGGCATATAAATGCTTTAACTCAGTAAGACAAAATGTCTTAGATGATCATCTGATGTTCTTCTACCCCTTAGAACTGTGTAGGAGGGAGAAATTTTTTCGTTTCAGAAACCAGCCCTTCTAAACACTTCTGGGCTTCCAGAAATTGCAGTATGAGCTGATGAGCGCAGTAAACTTCTGCTAAATTGGCTTTGCAAACACAGAGAGTTTTAACTAATAAGGAACTTTGCATGCCTGATGAAAGTCCTGTTCATGTTGGCTAAGCCTGGACTGATGACAACTTCACAGAACTTGTAAGGCCTGTCAAAATTTTGTTGTGTTTTGCATTCCTTACTTCATGTTTAAGCAAAATACTTGGTCCTGTTTTTAGTGATGAAGTTTCTAATACTCAACCTGCCAGAAGTTATTGCTAAATCTGAAAATGAAGAAAAGTCAGCCTCCAGTATCTTATTTTTGGTAAGTTATGAACTAGAGAAAAAAAAAAAGCTGGTGGAAAATATTACGTAGTTTTAACTGTAGTGGCTGTGGGTAGGGATCTGTTCCATGCATTGTCCAATTAATTTGTTTTAGTATCTTGCATCCTTTCTGATGTATTCACAAAGCAGCCCACTAGAATGTAAAATATGTCTTATCCTATTTACTAGGGAAGCACAGCACTTTGAATTCAGTGCAAAGGGACTTTTGGTTGAGTTTTTTTTCCCCCACATATATTGTAATACTGAAATTTGAACTTAAGCATTTCATTATACATTTTATTCTGCAAAAATTGGGAAAAGACAGACCTGAATAATATCAGCCCCAGGTAGACTGAATTTGTGTAGTGTGTCTCATGTTTTACACCAGAGCTGTAATTTGTGAGTCCCTTTGGTTGCCATTTCTGAGAAGCTGAGCTTTGAAGCGACTTTCTAGTACTGTCCAGGAAGTGGAATTTTTTTAAATCCTCAAGACTGAGGTGATGCCTGTATTTAGTCTGTTTAGTGAGTACCACAGATTAGTGCAATTCATTTTAACCTTTCCATTTAAATGGTTTTGATTTTACTGTTCTCTTTTCAGAGTAAACTTGGTGCTTTCAAATAAAAAATTTTAGTGTGAGCATTATTTCATCTGTTTTTGTACTCTTTCTTTGCATTTCATATTAAGCAAAATTACTTCTAAATACCCTGCTTAATAGCTGTGCTGCAGCCGTGAAGCCACGTGGTACCTGGTGCCCAGGCTTTCTAGGAAGGAAAGTTTTGTTTGTTTCGTTTTTTTGCTGTATGACTTCACAAAACTGGACACAGCCAAGGTGGAAGCAAACCATTCATTTAAAGGGGAAAGTGGATAATAGTCAAGTCAGTCCAAAGCTTGTTTTGAGGTTTTTCTTTTGAATTGGGTACTCATTGAGCTGTCCACAGTGCTACCAAAGTTTGTTACTCTTTGGGTTATGGAAAGGATTTATTTATTTTTTTAATCACAGGTGTGGTGAGAGTAATTTGTTCTCTCCTCTTGTAATTTGTTTGTCCTGTTGTGTTCTGTCTTGTTGTATGTGAGTTTGTTGCCACCTGAGGTGAGGTTGTTGGGGACCAGGTCCCAGCATTAATGAGTCTGCAGTGATGCAAGTTGCTATCTTTGGGAGAAGCATTAAAATATTTAACTTTTCAGAGAGGCAGAATAACTCGGCATCTGCAGTTTCGGGATCTACACTTTTTCCCAAAAGCCCTTCTAACACAACCTGATTTAATTCCCCTATACAAGCTGCTTTATAATCAGAAGGTGGAGAATATTCTGAACTCCTACTCCCATGTCAAGAGTTAAATCCCATAGCACGTAATTCCATAAAATTTGTGTAAGTCTGAAGTCTGTTTAAATGGTACATGAGTTTTATGTCTCATTATGTCACTTTCAGCCTGTGTTGGGTGTGACAAGAGGGGATGCAGAGCAAAACTGAAGTTTTCATTTTTTTGAGAAATAAACCAATCTCAGTGTGTCATCTTGGGAAGCTCGAAAATACACTTCTGAAACTTACATGTATCAAGTGATATGGATGATTTTATATATGGTCTAGGAAAAAAGCAACTCTTCTGTGGCCACTGAGGAGCTGCCTTGGCAGCATTGGACTCATGTCAGAAGTCAGAGCCTTGCAACTTTCTGTCTCAGTGTTGCTTTTTTAATGTTCCTAGTTTAGTCACAAAATTTATGCTAGAGCTTATTAATGTGAAAAAATAATGAAATCTAAATTTTAATTTAGTAGTAGGAAGTGTGTGTGGATGTGCTAATTTAGATTTATTTTAAATAAGCCAATTTTAAAAGAATTCCCAAGAGTGGAAGTTTCACTGGCTTAGCAAGATCAGTCAAAATACTGTTTGAAGTTAAACCTGTCATGTGGATGAATTAGGCTTTAAAACATAATTATTACTGAAGTCTTGCTTTATACTTTCTGAAACTTGTTTAGCAAGTGTTTGCTATTAAAGGACAAGCATCTGTTCATACAGAGGGTGAATTCCTGTCTAAATGTTGCTGTTCTTGACTTTGATAATTAACTTATTTCATTGTCTTTTCATACAGCTTGTGGTTTGTGCTGAATGCTCCCTTTTTACTGGTTTTTATGGGCTTTTTTATCAATTTCTCTGTTGGTTGTACACTCTTGCCCCATCATACTCCTCCATCACCTCTGAAATCCTCATGGAGGACAAGGCTTTGGGAGAGCAGGGGATTTTCTTGTTTGTGGTTTTTAACTGCCCGTGGAACCTAAGGTTTCTCAAGTAATACTCCTTGTCAACTTCAGCTCTGCTGACTTAAATATTTCTGTTGAGAAGTCTACTGAGAGACATAGGTTTAAAAAGAAAACCCAAAAAGCCACCAACCCTCCAAACCACAAGCAAAACAGAAATAAAATGGAGAATAAATCCAGGTTCATGTAGAAATGACAATGCAGAAGAATTAATTTCTCGGTGAACCAGTGCATTTAATTTTGGGAAGAGCTTCAGTGTTTAATGAGGAAATGCTTAGGAATAACTCAAAGGGATTCAGAATATTTGCATAAGGGTATGTTGTTTAAAAAGTCAGAGCTTCTTTCAGAAGGAGGAAACTTCCCACCAGGGCAAGGAAATGAAGCTTTGTTGTCTGGGCCTTGTTATGCGATAAGAATACAATAGTGGTGGTTTTTATTCGTAATTGTTTGACTTGCAAATTCCCTTTAATGTCAAATTTCAGGGAGGCTGCTCTGTAGCAAACTTTTATGTGACTTTTTTTACCTTTCATAGCTGGGTTTTGGTTTGTATCAAGTAATATGAGAACATCAGTTGCTTACAAGAAGCAGGTGGAGGAAAAAACCCTGAGATGTAATGGAAAAAAAAAATCTGATAGGGGAGTTCTGCTGCCAGCCTACACTGTAATATCTCAGTTATTCCACTATTAGGAACCTGCATTTTGCCCTCTTTGCAGTGATGCTGAAAACCACAGCCCTATCTCTGGAAACCGCAGGAGATACTGCTGGATGGTGAAGATGCTGCTACAGCTGCTTTCACTATCTGAAATGATAAAATAAAGCATAACCTCAGCTCTTAACTGGGAATTTTTCTATTCTAAAATTAAACCACGAGAGTGTTCGTGTGTTTGTAGATTAATCCAGTGTGGGTATGGGAAACGATTTTTTTTTCAAGGAAGACATGACTGCTTCTGAGTTACAGAAGTTGAGTTTTGTATATTAAGAAGTTTTTAGAAATGAAGACAACAACTTAATTTCTATTATTTGATTTTGCACAAAAGCACTGCCAGCCAAAGTCTATGTGGGTATGAAATGTGCTTGTAAAGGTACAACCCAAAGCAGAACCATCCCAGCTTCGTTCTTTAGTTAGCTGAGGACAAATCACTTCTGTATTTCATTAAGTTGTGCACAATGCAAATCCCACAGGGAACGTGGATCTGGGGCCTCTGTGGCACCAGTTCCCAGCTGGTGAAGCACAGCACATGGAAAACCATGCCAGTGGCCCTGGAATAGAGCCTGAGCCATTAGAGCTCGTTAATTCTGTGGGGCTGCTGTGCATGTGGGCACTGATGGCTCTAAAAATGCAGGAGGCTGCAGGAGAGGCACGGGCTGTGATGGCAGGGGAAGGGAAAAGGGGCAGCAACACTGCTGAGAACTTGTGACTCTGGTTCAGGTGATTTAATCTATCCAGCACCTGCTTGTGGGTTGTAATACAGAGACCAGTCCTTACTTTCTGAGGAAGAAAAAAAAAAATCTCTAAGCCTGAGCTATGGAGGTAATGGAGTGTCAGGGTGAGCTGTACAGTTCTCATGGTGTTACGTGATGGCAATTGGTGTGTGCAGAAGGTGTTGAAGTACCTAATGGTGGGGCTGGGGCTGTGTGCCCCTTGCTGAGCTCAGCTCTGCACCTGGCAGCAGCTGGATTTACTGTGGCTCCTGGGGACTGAATGCAAGTGTTTTTCTGTCTCATGTTCACACCAAGTAGTGATGGAAACTTCAGTCTGTGTGTTAAATTTTTGGGGACGGTCATTCCTGATGTATAAAGAAGTCATGCTTTACCAGTCCTTTAGTGACTCAAAACAAAACAAAAATAAGAAAACACAGTGAAGGGTGGGTTAGGCTGTTTCGTACACACCTGTGCGGTTCCAAGTGTCAGGTAGTACAGAAGGAGGAGCCACATTTCTTTCCTAACCTAAATGCAAACAAGGGGTAAGGCAAGCATAATGTAGGATGGTGAATATGGAATTTCTGGTCTTACCTTCTTTAGAGGAGAAGCAGCCTGAAGGGAGCAATAGATGCTAGTAGGTGGGTTGGTTCTTTTTGTTTTCTCTTAACAGATGTGTTTATTCACTTGGGGTCTTTTGAAATGGCAAAGAACAGAGATTGTATTGAATGGAGGCATTGCTCTTTATGAATGCAGAAAATACCATTATATTCTGTATTTCAAATTGTTAGGAAAGACATCTGGAATTAGTTCAACATCATTTTCTAAGGCATGGAAAAGAGAATGAATCATGATGGTCAAATGTGATAAATAGCACCAAGAATGTTCTCCACTTCCCCCTTCACTGAGTAGAGGTTTGTCTGAAGATGGAGTTATTTTGTACTTTGAATTCGCATTTAACTTCAAACTGGGCTGCTGACTTGTGGGTAAGCCGTAAGCATCCCTCCATTGTTTGGATGAGGGTCTTTATTTGGATGACTTAATTCAAACTGCAGCTTGTAATTAAAAGCATTTCTCTGTGGCCCTTAAGAGGGGTTGTGGTAGGACTTGGTAAAATTCTACATGCAGGGGTCAGTTAAGACACCTGATTTGTCAGCAGTGAGGGTGGAAGTTTTGCCCTTTGAGTGCTCTGGTGGTGCTCTGTCACTGCTCACCCCACTTGTGGGTGGTGAGTAGCATCTTGTTGGTATTCAAAAAATTGGAGGCTGACTTTGAAGGTCAAGGCTGCAAGGAGAATGTGGGAGGAAAGCAAAATACTAACTCTTGGTGTCTTTTGCTAGTTGACATTGTCCAGAAGCAGCTTGTGGGCTGGAAAGAACCATTCTTAGTTTCTTGCCTGCTGCTTTCTGCTGGAGCCTTGATCTCTTCCTCTTCAGTTCTTTTGTTCTTACATATTCTTCTTTGAAATGTGGTCCTGACTTAAAAGCGAGCTGGATTGATGTCTTGCTTCTCCCATTGATCTGTGACTGCAGCTCATACCGTTGGTGTCTGGGAGTGATTCTGGTCTCAGTGGATCACATCACCTCTGGCACCGTGAAGAGATGGTGTCTGTGTCTTACAGAGGTCAAAAAGGAATCAGGGTAACCAAGGGAGCTGCAGATCTGTAACTGATTCTTTATTCCGGACAAAATCATCATAGAATGGGTTGGGTTGGACCTCTAAAGATCATCCTGTCCAACTTGCCTGCCATGGGCAGGGACATCTTTCAGGAGGTAAAGGGTTGACCTGAGAGTTAATCTTGCTTGAATTCTTTCACAGGAAGTGACAATTATTCAATAAAATGATGTCTGGAGTAGTCTACTGAAAATAATGAGATTACAGTTATGAAGGCAGTGCTGTTTATCTAATACTATTACTCTTTGTTAAGGTATTTAGTTTCATACTACTGCATTAAGAAACTGGAAGCAATCTGGCAGAGTAGCATCAAACATCTCAGTAGTCATGCAAGGGCCTTAAAATATGACCAAATATGAGGACAACTCCTTCATTTTTGCTCATCAGTATTAAGCCAACCCTTTTTCTTATAGCCCACCTTGGCACATGTGATGTGCTGTGGTTAGAAAATGTGGTAGCTGCCCACTGAGAGACCAGAAGAACCTTTAGAGAGGGGTTTTGACAAAAAATGATAACTGAAAATCTGATTACATCATCTCTTCTGCTGTCCTTGTGGTTTGTTGAATTCTTGGAGATTAATAGATAAGTCTAACATTTTTTTGTTGTGCATTATCTAATCAAGAATGTTATAGCTTGACTGAAGAGCTTCTGGTTTCCATGCTCTAAAACATCCTTAAAGAGCAGCAGTCAGAGGTTCCATCCTCTGTCTCCAAAATATCAAGACACTATGAGCTGCAGCTTTGGGTTTCCCTTATCTCACAGAAAACACTGCCAGCCTCTCTCCTATCGTTCCCTAATGGTTCTTAACAGAAAGCCAGAAGTTAAACTTCTTTATAAAACCCAGGCTGTCAGAAAACTCGAAGGTAGCCCCAAGTTTTTCTTAGTTGGTTCCTAAAAAGAAAAGGCTGAACTCCCTGTATATTTTTTTTTCTTGCTCTGACTATATATGTGTAACTAAAATACATAAAAACTCTGCATAGATCCTGTAAAAGATCTGTAGTGGGTGTTTTCCACATTCTTGCTAAATTCCCTCTATTACTGGTAGTTGAATAACTATTTGTGGAAATCCTGTTTCCCCTGGTGTGGGGTGTCCCCTCTCCAAGTCTCCTTTTTTCCCACTTCAAAGAGCACTTCCAGAAGCGGACATGACCCTTTTGCAAGCCCTGTGACAGGGCACCAGGGTGGCAGGGGGAAGGAGCAGAGGTGGAGGGAATCAGGTGTGTTCAGCCTCAGGGGGACGAGGGGAAAGGGTGATCTTCCACCTTCTCCCAACTGGCAAAGGGCAACCTGTGGAGCCAGACTCGTGGCAGGTGCACCAGAACAGGGCAGAAGTTGGAGCACAGGAAACTCCAGCTGAGTAGAAAGCAAGTTCATTTTACCGTGGGGGTGGAACAGGTTGTAAGAGGTGTTGTGGAAACTCTGTCGTTTAAGATATTCAAAACTTGACAAGTCAGCCTGGTCTCTTCCCACCTGTGTTGTTTTGTGTTCATGATCCTCTGCTCTTCTGCAGCAGCTGCTGGAGGCTGTTCCTTTGCCAGTCTTGGTTCTTTTTAACCTGGTCGTGATGAAAACATTTGTCATTTTATTTATTTCCTGCAGTTCTGGAGGCAAAATAGCTGCTCAGTAGTTGAGGACAAGTTATTAAATCCTTTTGTTTTGCCCAAGGAGCGATGCATCCTCTCTGGATCTGTGTGATGGCATCAGTGACTGATCTGGAGGCAGCAATGAATGTGCACAGTGGTTGTACCTGAAAACACCTGTAGTGATGATGAGGAAGAACAGTCCCATCATCTGATATTGGAAACCTTAAGCCAAAGTGATGCTTTCAAATAAGGCTTCCTACACCTTAGTTTCATTTAGAGACTGTATTTTTAGAAAAATGGTTTTAGAGTCTTCCCCTTGGCAAACGTAGATTGCTTGAGCCCAATGCTAAAACCTAGTAAGAGTTGTGAAAGCATCACCTGATTATTAAATATGAGTTAGGACTTGCCACACAAGGAAACTTATTGATATAATTGCACTGGTGTAATTATCCTCAGACGATTTCCTGTGTCGACAAGTCCTTCCATGCAACTCGTTTGGCCCCTTCTTATTTAGTAACTCATTAGGCCTCTGACTGCACATTAAAATTGCATAATTCCTTGCTAAAAAATCTCAAATGTGCAAGTTTAATGCTGACTGGCAGCACTTCCAGCATGCTGAGCAGGCCCAGCATTTAAAAAATGGTGAAGGACAAAAGAAATGAATGCTCCAAGTCTGGGAAATGGTTATGGAGCACACGGTCCTGAAAAATCATCGTTACATAATTGTGGGTTTTGGAGTAGAAGTTCTGTGAAGTGTGTGGCTCATTCACACCTTTTATAGACTAGGAGTGGCTTGGCCTGCTCACTCCCTGAGTCACTTTTATCTCTGAATTTGATCCTCAGTAATGTGCAGGAGGAGTAAAAGCAGCCAGCCTTGTGTTTGCAATAATTTTCAATTTACAAAAATTATTTTTACTAACACAGCATTTCTGTGATTGTCCAGATTCTCTCTACCACCACCTATCCCCTCCCTCTAATTTGACAGAGTAATTTTGCTTGATTGCTAATTCTATTTCATAAAACTGCCACAAAACTGTTATTTTTCTGATATCTGTCTTTTCCAGATTTTTTTTCAGCAGAAATTGCTGCTTTTAAGATTGATAGCTATGAACATTTAGTTTATGTAAATGGGATGAATTATAATAGGAAGTCTGGTTTCTTTCCTGATGAAAGTAAGCCTAAAGACAGCATAGGGGTACCTCATTGTTCCACACCCAGCTCACCTTAATTCACATCTTGAAAATGGGGTTCTTGATGGTCTCAATCATCATATCAAGGCTGAAATGTTCTCATTATTCATTTTATCATCTAGCAAATGAATGAGGAGCTTCCAATACTTATCACATGGATGCTCCAGTTTATTAGTCTTTCATCTTTTTCCTAATCTCTTCTTTCCTTGACAGCACTTTAAAAGTAAAATCCAGGAATGCATGTACATTTTCTAATGCTTTGAAATACTGTTTCCAGAAGCAGCATCTGTGTTCATGAAGGTGTCTCTGCATGAATTTTGGCAGGTTTCCTGGGGCAGGGCATCACTTCCAGCTCAGCTGTCCAGTGATATCCTCTGTAACACACCTCACCAGGCTGCAAAAGCTTCCTAGTAGGAACCTTGGCACTAAGGAAAATATTCCTGTATTGATACAGCTTCTGTCGCTTTTAAAAGTGAGTGAGTGATGAGAATTCTACAGAAGTGTTTGAACAGGGAGATGGGGCAGCTGAATCACTTTGAATGCAGCAGTTGTGCCTCATGATCAAGGCTGAGGGCTTCTATCGTGTTTTGATAGAAGGTCAAGCCTTATTTCTCTATTCTGTCAGCACCAAATTCAGTATTTTGTGATTCTACCCTTCACAGCTGCTTGCTGTAATAAGTTCTACACAAGATAGTTTGATTTCGTATTCTTAATTTGAGGCAGTAGTCCAAAAAGTGAGTTCAGCTCAGTGGCTGCAATATTTAGTTTTTTCCCCTGGAGTTCAGTTCCCATCCCTCTGTGCAGTAGTTGACACATACGTGTCTGTTTTAGGCGGCAGAAATGTAGGTTGAGCGCTTATCGGGTCACTGCTGCTGTTTAATAAACAGTACTTATCTCCTTGAAGCAACACCCTGCCCTAAATAAGTTTTGCCTTGGGAGTTGAGCCAGAAATAGCTTCCCCCCCTTTTTTTTTCTTTAATTGGATCGTAAAACCCAAATAATTGAAAAAACTGTTTAAAATTAAAATACAGAGTGGCAGTGGTCCTGCTTTCTGGACAGCTTGGTACTTTTTTATCACTGTGAGTCATGCAGGTTATAAAACTATGTTCACATCTTTCCCAGGAGTCTGTACTTCTCTCAGCATTTCATCTTATTCTCAAAAATGGGGCTGAACCCTCACTTTTATTCACTGTTGGTCAATAAAACTCCAGTGGAAGAATGTAGTGGTGTTGTTGAGTAACACGTGTTTGTGTTGATCCCTGAACACTTACAGATATGGCTTTGTTATGCCTCTGTGAGGCATTAAACAATCCCATTTTAAAACAGGAGGAGAATGTATTGCTTAATTACAAAATTACTTAATTTGGCAGTGTGAATAGCTTGTGGGAACGTGTGTCCCCTTCCATCAGGCTTCTCTTTGTACTTCCAATTTTTAAGTTTAATTTTTTTTTTTTTTTTTGGTAGTCTGGAAAATTAGTCATGATGTACCAAATCTGGCACAGAAAATGAAGGGCAGTGGAATTAGGATGTGGCAGTAGACACAGAAATGTTAGAAGGCAGAAAAATCGTCGGGAAGTAGAAGGGAAATGAATGTATTGATAACAGTTGGCCAGGTAATAGTGGTAAGGCAATGTGGAATGCAGAGTGTAGATAATAAGAAGTTGAAATGTTAAAATACAGGAGCCTGGACAGAAAATTAAAATACTTCATAATGGGTGGTGTTATGGGAATCGTGGAAATACACAAAAATCACAGGATACAATTAATGACTAGGACATAATTTTCAAATGGGAATGTTCCATTATGGAAAGGTGGAAATAAAAATGTGTGCAGTGGTGATCTATAAAGGATACAGCAACAGAGTGAGAACATATGTGGGAGATAGTTTTTTTTT
>WEKY01013796.1:45157-104004 GCA_013390045.1 Picathartes gymnocephalus | reverse complement strand
TTGTTTTTGTTTTGGTGTTTGGTGGTTTTTTTGTTTTGTTTTGTTTTGTTTTTGTTTTGTTTTGTTTTTGTTTTTGTTTTTTTTATTTTTTGGGGGGGAGGGCAGGGAAGTGATAACAAACAGGATTCTGGAGGAGTAGAGATGTGTGCACATCCTCCTGATCAGATTTGGAGGTGGATCACAGAAACCTTTGGTGTATTGCAAATACAAATATTTGTGGGAGTATTTTGCTCTTACTTCCCAGCTGTAATGATAATGCTGTAAATAACTTTGTTAGATGTCCTGTCCAGAGCACTTAATGCCACAGACAGTGTGAATTTGTCACACCAGACAGAGGCATACGGTGACTGCAGGGCCTCCTGAGTGAGTTAATCACCATCAGAAAAACGTGAAGTCAGCAGAGGGCCTGGAAATGTTAGGAAAAGATGAAAATTGATGTCTTAGAAATCAAGATGTGTAGGAATTTAGAAAAAAAAAAAAGCCAAAGGTTGAGCAGAATCAGTGGGCTGGGTGTTTTGCCTTGCCTTGAGGGATGGAGGTGGATAAGGTCAGATGCAGAGGCAGATGGGCTGCTTGTGGCGAGACTGCCTTACAGATAAGAATTAAGGTGATATTTGGCTCCATTTTTCAGGGCAGCTGTTAACACTGTAAAAGCAATGTGGATGAATAATACTCAAGTGAAAATTGCTATATTGCCATTGAAGGCAAAACTGAAGTACTGAAACATGAAGTTTTAGGTCATGAAAATGCAGATCTTCATTAAGAAGTGACTTTTAGGTGTTGACTGACTTAGTGTTGGAGAGCCACAGTCTTTAATGGCAATGCTTATAAAAGGGAGGGAAAAAAGGGAATTGAGTTTCAGTAGCCTGAATTGAAAGGGTGGGTGCTTTAGAATATGTTTGGGAGACAAGATCAGAAACAAGATTTTCAAAAAATAATAACAAAATCCTCTTATCTTCCCAGTGTCAAATCTGATTAAGTATTTGGTGCATGGGGAAATTGGTGCTGATAGTTAGTAGGGTGGTAAAAATAAGGAGATACTCATGAGTGGGAGACTGGCCATGGGAAGTGTTGAGGGGTAAAGCAGGGAATTGATGCTGCTAATGTTGGGAATGGTCTTATTATTTCATTAGCAAACATTGCATAAATGTTAGGAATAAGTAAGTGAAAATTCATCAAGAGGTATAGGAGGCATTGTCGGGAAAAGAAGAATCTGGGCATCATTCAGAAAGCAGCAGGGTAATAGATATGGATAAGAAAAGCAGATATATTAAAGACAATGTAGCTGGGAGTTAATAGGGAACTGGGAGATGGTCATAAGCAACTGAAATGGGTGCACATGCACTGAGTGGTCACTGGATGGTCTTTACAAGGCCAGTGGTACAGCAGGCAAAAGCAGTTTAGGGCTCACTATTCTGCCTTTTCCAGTTGAGAGATGGAAGCACCAGTGTGGTTATCACTTAGTCTTCTCCAGGAGAGCTGAGCTCAAAATGCACTGGCTTGAAAAATGACTGGAAGGATGAGAATGATGAAGCCTGATTTATGAGCAGGGACTAACAGAAGGAGTATAGCCTAGAATTTAGTATTAAATGGGAATTTGGTTTAAATCTAAAAGTACAGTCAGGAGTACTCAATATGAAGGCCAGTGAATATAACCTGCCAAGGAATAAATAAAAATGGAAGGATGTTTTCTGAGCATTAGAGCATCACAGTTCTGGAACAGCTTTCCAGTAGAGAAAGCCAGGGTGGAAAAGACTGATCTGTTAATGAAGGGATGTGAATTGTTTCTGGTGCTAGCAGAGAACTGAATTTGATAATCCCAGGAAACCACACCTGAATTCTTACATAAGTAATGAGAAACCTCCTGGGTTATTTCACATGTGAAGATTTTGCTGCAAGTTGCTGTTGCTCCAGAGCACAGAACACCTGAGCACTGAGGCTGCAGGAGTTTTGAATACTTGAGTTGGTACCTTACACACTTCTTTGGGAATTTTTAGTGGATTTTCTTGGATTGAAACAACAAGAAGCAGCCATTGTGCTTCTGCTTCATGTTGTCTGAGCAACAACTAATGCTTGAGCTCAAGAATTGAGCACAGCAGCAATAGAGTATTTGTTCTGTGTGAAGGAAGCAGTAGGATATAGTTTAGTTCTAATACAGGATTTTGCAGAGAGCTGCACCACAGAGGAAAGTGGTGGAAACTCCATTTTATAGATGTTTGCTCAAATAAATGTAGTTAGATCTGTTTTGAGATGAAGATTCTTCCTTGCAAGGAAGATCTTGGTTCTTGCTTTCCTGCTTGGCCAGTGAAATTCTCACCCAGCTGACTTGTGGTATAGTAGAATGCAACTGATTTTCAGATTTCTTTCAGTAATTCGGGGTAGGAAATACAACACATGGTGAACCAGCATGAGAGAGAAAGAGTAAAAGGGCTTAATGATCTCCTGAAAGCAGGGTTTGGGGGTTTATTTCATTTTTTAGGTTATTTAAAAAGAGTCATGGTTTAAATGTCCTGGGCTGCAGTGGTCCAGTTGCCTGTAAATGTGCTGAAATGTCAATTTGAGACAGCTGATGGCTAAGTTGTACTTTCTCTTCTTTTGCAGTTCTCACACCTCCCCCATTGCCACCACCAATACAGGGATATGCCTTTAAACCTCCTCCTCGACCAGATTTTGGCACTTCTGGGAGAACAATCAAACTGCAGGCCAACTTCTTTGAAATGGACATTCCTAAGATAGATATCTACCATTATGAATTGGATATAAAGCCAGAAAAATGTCCTAGGAGAGTTAACAGGTAACACTGTGCTTTGCCTTTCCTCAATTTATTTGCAATCTTGCTTTTCTTTGAAAAAGCTGGGGCCAGGTGCCCTCACTGTTGTCTGGGAAGATGTGTTTGCCTTTAATCAGTGATTGTACTGATCACTTCCAAGTTTGCATATCCATAACAGGATATGCGTATCCTTTTTTTTTCTCCAAGTCTTTATTTGGATTGAATTTGTCCAAATCTTAAGATGCTGCTGATTGAAGCCACTGGTGACAGATGGATAAGCTATATTAGCTCTATTGAACCTGGTCAGTATAAGCCAACTTGATAAATGTGATTTTATATTACCTGGTAGAATATTGGAGGGTAATTGGCTGAAGTTCTTCAGCAGGGAGCTGGTGTAACCAGCTTCTTTTCCCACCTTTCCCTACTCACAAGGGGAGGCAAAACCCGTTTGTTTGTGGGAGAGAATTGTGGAGTTACTAAAGCAGGTAAGAAATTACCCTTCTTCAGGAGATTCTATATAAGGGAAAACTATGCTGCTGAAACAGATAGCAAGGTGAAAACACGGATCAGTTGGCCAGGGAAACAAGCAGCCAGGTCTTGCATTTGGCATCTGTGCCCTGTTAAGAGTGTGCAACTTCATTGACTTGAAAAAGAGTGGTGTTGCCAGAGGTGAAACTTGAGAATGAGACTTGGCACCAACTGGAAACCACAAGTGTCATCATCCTAACTGCACCTTGACTGTAGAGCATTGAAATGGCCTGTTTATATATTCAAGAGCAAAGCCTTTCCTTGTTAAAAAAGGTCACATGGGTGGGATATGCAGTCATGAAAATGAACAAGGTGTGGAATCAAAAAAGGCACCCGAAAGCCCCAGTTTGCCTAATGTGAATTAATAAACCTGAGGGCATTCTCCATTGTTCCACTGAGGAGTTGGTAATGATAGTGCTTTCACAAAGCAGCATCACTGTGCTTTTTTCCTGTGGTTTTTTTTCCTCTGGTGATCTATTGTAAGTTTTATTTTTCAGCTAGTCAAGAACTGAGGTTCATTTTTAAAGTAACCACTGTTGCTAAGTGTATGAAGCTGAACTCTGTTCTTGCTCAAGGGCAACTGCTGATTTCACTGAGATGCTCTTCCTGCATTGGAGCACTGCAAAACACTTGGAGCAGTCACTTTTTTCATAATGGGAGCCATGAAAGCTTTGCTTTCCTTAACTGATATCCCTGCCACCCCTCCAGCCCTGCCAGCTGCTGATCCAGATTGCCTCTGCAGCTCCTCTGGGAGCCAAGTGCTGCACAGCTCGTGTGTGCTTTCTGTGTGAGCACCTCCCTCACAGTCCAGTGTCTGGGTGCTTGCCACAAAAAACTGAAGCAGTTTCTCTCACTGGAAAGGCAGATTCTATTCAGTAGCAAGTTCTTTCTCCAGTGCCACCTAATGACCTGCTCTGCTTGGTCAGGTTAGTCACTGCTCTTTTGTGGTAACAGGAGCAGGTACAGATCTCCACAGAAGAAATGCCTTTTGCAGTAAGCAGAGATGCCACTGATGCATTTAGCAGTGGTGTGGTGGATGTTTCCCAGTGCAGTGTGGTGAGAATACAAATTGGATTCACATACTGAACTGTGTTTTATTTCTTTTGAGTGCTTACTGCTCTGTGCTGTAGATGTACCTGCACTCGCCTGCACTTGGGTTTTATGTGAGCTGTGACCTTTTGGTCCTGTGTCTATACCTGTATTTCTGTGTGTGCAAATATATATACACGCATATATATATATATATATAGGATTATGCAGGATGCACATGTAATCCAGTTCTGAATGATGTTTTTTTACAGCTGGCTTACACGTTTCTAGTATTTTGGTTATATAATTCACATGTATATAGTAAGTAGTTTTTATCATTACTTTGTGTTGTAACCTCTAGAAAGGAGAGAGGGAGATTTTATTTTTTGCTTTGCTCCCTCATCTGTGCCAGCTTCGTTCTTTAGTCTTACTCCAGCTTGTTCTGTGACCTTGCAGACTCTACTGCAGGGTGTATCCACTGTACATGCAAGTTCCACACTGAGGCATGAGCTGGAGCAGGACTGGAAAACACACAGCTGGGACAACATGCTCCTGAATTGTACAGTCTGGCTACAATTCTGTACATGTGGCAGAAAGGCCAGATCTGTTTGGGTGGTTGGACAGGCAGAGTCAGCAATGTGAGTTTGGTTCTGCACTGTGGGTGCTCTCAGTTTAATTTTTGAGGATTTGTGCAAGGTGAATTCTGCCTGCAGTCGTCAGCTCAGGGTTTGTGATGAGCTTGCATGAGCTCATTAGAACAGTTGTCCCAAAGGGCTGAAGTTAGTGAAGTGGTAAATAATGCTTATTTTAATGAGAAATAAGTTATTTTCTCCATGCAAAGTTAAAAGATCTCCACCCACAGCTGACAAGCACCATTACTAAATGTGGATGTGGTTTGAAGCTTGAAAACATTAATTAAGTGGAAGTATTCATTTTTTATATAAAGCAATTTACAATCGGAAGAACTTGCTTGGGAAAGAGTGGGGTTTCCATGCTCAAGCATAAACTCAGGGTTGAAAAATACCTCCTTCCTCCCACCCTTCCAGTTATGTACTTGTTCAGTCAGACCTTGCAGACCTGAGGCAGATATTACTGGGTCAGGTTTGAGTCATGCTTTACAGGAGGTCGGAGTTTCTTTCAGTGGTCACATCTTATTTTAAGACAAACCCTGGGACACAGCAAAGAAATTACTAATTAGAGCAGTCTTAATTCTTTTCTCGAATGAGTTCAGTTTCATCTCAGATTTTGCAGCACTGTAACACCCACCTGAGTGCTGGGTTAATTACTTTGCCAAGTCAGGGTGCATGAAACATCACCTGCAGCATCCTGGTGGTTGTCAGCAATGCCGGAGGAACAGTGGTTTTCTTTTCCTTTCTGTGTCACTTTTATCTTCTTAATGCCCTTTTGCCCCAGCTGTGTGTTAACATTGCAGACTGTTGATGGATTTTGGGTATTACAGGTAGCCTGAAGGATGTCTCTCTGGGACATCGGGACCAAAAGACCTTTGGCATCAAAAGGTGTTACTATTCCAGCTGACCTCTCATTGACTGCTGAACTGCTTTGGATAATCAGTGTGTAAACACTGTGGTTTGACAAGCTGTGTGAGTGGTTTTCCCATTCATACAAACATGCAACCTAATTTCAGCTACTCTTAAATCAATGTGTATTTCTAATATTCACAGCTCTACTGAATGCACACACCCAGTTTTGTTGGATGGATCCCAGTTTTGTTGTGTGTATGAAAAAAAATGCATATAAAAATACTTTTTCTCAGTGAGCTGCAAAATGTTTCCTATCATTGTTGGCATAAACTGTTGTCCTGACACAGGGGCTGTAAGCTGGAATAATGATATTTTTGAAAGCTTCTCAGACTGCTGAGCTTTTGGTCCAGGGTCCTCTGCAGAAAGGACTGTAGGATGAGGGAGCTGAAGCCCCAGGAGCTACTATGCACCTCTTGTTTTGAGCTTGAGAGAACACAAGCTTTCACTTCACCACTTCCAGTAGGTCACAGAAAAGAGGAAGGAAAGTTTAAATGTAAAAAGACCTAAAAATACCAGTTTTAAGAAAACAGTTTAGTCTGTGAAGAGGTTGCTTTCAATTCAGATCAGTCAGACAAATCTTGCCTTTAGACAGGAGTGGACAACCCTTTCATATACCTAATGCCTCTGTTGGTAAATATTAGTGTTAGTACTCGTCTGCTACGTAACATTCAAAGTAAAAAGTTGGATTAACTTAATCTTTTTGCATTTTCAGAGAAATAGTGGAGCATATGGTTCAGCACTTTAAAACCCAGATTTTTGGGGATCGCAAACCAGTGTTTGATGGAAGAAAAAACCTTTATACAGCTATGCCACTTCCCATTGGGAGAGATAAAGTAAGTTTTAAATAGAAAAAATTCTAGAGATTTTAATGTGGTATTTGAAGAATATTTCTAATAATTAATAGAAATGGATTTTCTGTTTCTGATTTTCTGTTTCTGGAATAGTTGTCCCTATTGCTGCCACTCTGCTCAGGGTGTGCTTTGCCAGGACGCAAGTGTGAGCTTGTTGCTGTCCCAGTGGTCACTCCCTGTTCTATATCCCTTCATTCCTCCCTCTGTTTCTCCCTACTGGTGTGGTTTCTACTGATTTAGGAAGCTGGATCAGCTGCCACAGACAGCAGACAAGTTCCAGAGTGGCACTAAGGAGAAAGTGAGAGCACAGTTGAGTGTGGGAGAGAGAAGGGAAAATACTGCTCTGGGCAGCAAGAAGCTGTTGTGTCACCTCACTAATCTCATCAAGGCCCACTCTAAGCTTATTCTCGCTATCAGTAGCTGGAAGAAGCTCCTCCATCCCTCTGTTGCCTGTGTTGGAACCTCTCCTCCCTAATCCTTCGTGACTGAGAGCCAAATTAATTTACACTGCACAGGTTAAGACCTGCAATCTTTGCCCCAGGGCAGCTGGGGAGGACTCGGGTTGTGTTTGCCAGCTCCCGGTGGGGCGGTGACCTCTTTGGGTACTGATTGTGGCTGCTCCTGTGCCCATTGACTGCTGGAGTGGAAGGGACTCTGTTGGAACATGCTAACACGTAAGCCCTAGAAAATAATTTAGCCTATGCATCTGTGATCTAATACCAGATTGAATTTTCTGTGCCTTTTTTTCATTTAGTTGAGTCCCTGAGGGAGGGCACAATCCTTGTTGGTACTGCAGTATTCCCCTTCTACTATGGGTGCACAGTTACAGGGGAGGACTGTTCTATCTCATAGGAGTTGATTACAACTGAAGTAGACAAAAATAAAACATAAGAGAGGAAGAGAAATACAGAGAAGTGTGGAAAATGGGAACCACTCAGGCCCTCTGAAATTCAGCATCTATAGAATAGTTCAGGCTGTTGTTTGCTGTCTCATACTGGATGCCTGTGCGGTGCTTGACATAGTTCTACCTGAATCAAGCTCTTAATCTCATATGTATAATTTTTATTTCCCCTCAGCCTGTTTAAGTGAATGCCATGCAGTAAAGGTCAGTCTCTACTCCAGTGTTACTTTTCATTAACTGATAAGGTAACATCTGGGAAAACTGTACAGGAATCATTAAAAGTCTTACCGTTTTTTTTTCCCCTTGCTTTCACATACAGTATTCCAGCTCTTACAGATTTGGCACACAAGATTGCAAAGTATTTGCCAATGGTGGAAGGATACTTGGTGAGAGTCTCTTAGGGTTTAAACAACTCTGAATACTTGTAGAGATGCCTTATAATACTTTACAAATTATGGATGAATAACAATATACATTAGGACAAGTATGAAGTTTTGTATTTTATAAGTAAAGGTAAATAAAAAATGGTTTATTTATACATGATAAACAGGGATCACATTAATCCTCAGCTCTAATGAGACTTTATGAGATGCAAGTTGACCCTACTTGCTCCAATAACCATTTTGGGTGGGACAGAGTTAACAAAATTTTCCAAGTCAGCCTTTCCCCAGATGTAGGTTACACTGTTCATTTGCACAGACACAAAGGAATTAGGGCATCAAGAGCATTTCCTGCTGCCACATTGTCCCTAAACTTCAGTTTTACAATATATTATTTGGTGTGTGTGAGCTTTAAAACCGAGAACATCAGGAATGGAGTCCTGTTTGGTCAACAGGCACAGGAGGAACATCTCATCCAAGAAATCATCTCATCCATTCCCAGTCTTGCTAAAGCAGTCATCATTTGGAAGGGGTGGTCACTGAGGAGTGTTTGTAGTGGAGTTTAGCATGAGGTAGTTTCAGGTGGTTTCATCTGTGGCTCACATTTAGGCTCACTTTCAATAAACTCCTGTTTTTTCCTCATATCCCATGGGTATAGGGCTTTGTCAGTTGTTCTGCTCTACATTTATTAATGTTACCCTTGAAGAAAGAGCTAATAGAGATAAATCTTGAGCTGTTTAAATCACATGTGGGGAAATTTAGCTCAGTGAAGGAAATTTTTACATGGTGCTAAATTGGTTTAAGCATGATTTGAACCACTATAAAGCTTGTAGGTATTAGGACTTTCCTCCAGCATAATTAGATTAGGTTTCTTTGGTGGGATTTTTTTTAACTGTTCTGTACATAACAAGCGTAGCAAGTTTACTGCACATCTGATTACATTTAGGATCATACTGAAAAGATTCCTGAACATACAATGATTAATCTAAGTGGAAGATCTTAATTGACTTGCAGTATGCATTAGTAGTAGAAGAACTGATGCTAAACAGAGGGTTGACACCAAATTGCCAAGGTTTTTTCCCTTGCTGTTGCTCTTTTAAGTTCATTAATGCACTCTGTCCTCATCTCTTGTTGGTAGTGGTTGGTCTGGGCTTGTTTTTTTTGTCCTCGCTGTCAGCTCTGCTTCTTTTATAACTTTTTCTTCTATATAAATACTTTTCTGCTTGGCTTTTGTGGTTATCAAATCTGTTTTCATTCCTTCCTTATTGTACCTTATTTTTGCTCTTTAATGTCTTCATTTTTTTAGACCTCTCAAATATGGAATACGTAAATCTTAACATGATATTTTCTTAGTTTTTACTTGTACACATTGAGAAGAAAGAAGTGTTCAGGACACTGTCAAGGTAGGAGGATAGAAAAAGTCTCTTCTTTCCTTGTAGGTTCTACACAGCAAACCCAAGTCACCTCTTAGAGCAGCTTTGTATTCTATTCTTGCTTTACTTGTGTATTTCCCTAAAATATCCTTCTACAGTTAAAAGCTGGAATTTAATATTACCTGAACTTGGAAGTTTTCTCACCTAGCAAGACTCAAGAGCAACTGATATATCTTAACCTACATCTTAATTAGTCCTTAATTAGAAAAACAGTAATTATGAAAGAACAGAGCAGCAGTTTCATACAGAAATCCTACTGCTATTCCCTTTCCCAGAAGGAAAATGTTAATCCTATCTGTGGCCACAAACTTGCTCCTCTGACTTTGTCTTTCTGAAGTACTGCTAAAGACTCTGCACATGACAGAAGCAGAGCTCATTCCTACATCCATGGTTTGTTGTTAATCAGTTTTCCTCTGAATCCCTGGGAAGGTAAAGCTCTTGGATTAATAGAGAAAAGGTACATTGTATGCTCAGAGCATGATAAAATCATCATGTGATGTTGCATTTATTTTATGGAGAAGGGATACTAAGAATTCCTCAGAAACACACAGTCAGGTTTAATCTTTATTATTTTTAAACAGTGATAATGCTGATTTGTGTGAGTCATCCTGACCACATCAGCTTCAAGACCTATTTGTTATAAGAATGGTTTTGAAGTTTTTCCACAGGCTTGATGATTTTTCACATCCTGACAGTAAAATCCCTTTCATTTAGCTCCCTTAGCTGCAAAATTGTCAACTCTGTTGCAGTTTAGCAGTGGGTCTACCAGGTAGTATCCTGACATTACAAACTTTTTTTTTTCTTTGGGGATAGAGAATAAAACAGATCTTACATTTTGCTGTAGGGTTTATCCCTAATAGTAAAGGACATAGTAAAATTCACATCTAAAACTACTTTGTCTTAATTTTTTCATATTTTGCTTACTTTTCCATCTGCCCTCAAAAGTACAGAGGACATTCAATATTCAAAAATAAAATATTACTGAGGAAAAATTCTGATTCACAGTGCCTTAAAGTATATGTGAACTTTTGGATGGGGATTAAGGCTATATTTTATATTTTCATTATTGTTTTTTCTGTAGGGTGAGATATTTAGTTAAAAAAAAATCAAACACATCTAAGTTGTATTTAAACCTTACTTATTTGAGCAGTTACTCTTAATTCAAGTTGTTTGGAGTTAGACGCAGCAGCAAAAACTGGTTTGGGCCAAATTCAGCAGTCACAGCTCACCTAAACTTAACTGGTACTTGCAGTTGGGCACCTGGAATAGAAATTCTTCAATCCTGGGCCTTTTATTTCCACCAGGGACAAGGGTGCTGCAACACAGGTTCCTCTTCATCTCCCATTCCATCATGGTGAAGGAGTTTCATAAACTGAAAACAGGGGAGGGGAAAAAAAGTAAAATTAAATCCTTTTTTTAGATTAAGGGCACTAAAGTGGTTAATAGTCCGATGAATTGTGCATTAATAGTATTGGGAATAAGTATAAAGTGGTGGGGGTGGGAAGGGACCTTAAAGGCCATCCTGTTCCAAGCCCCTGCCATGGGCTGGGACACCGACCACTAGACCAGGTTGTTCAAGCAGGAATGATGAAACTTGATTTGGAGGAGAAATTTAAAACAAAATGCAGGTCAAGTGCGACAGACATCTTCCATCTGCTGTAAATGAGATGCAAGTTGAGGGCTTTTTGATGGTGTGATGGAAAAAAGACTTCATGGAAAGCTTCCAGCCTGTGTGAGCTGAAGACCTGTCCCTTTCTTTGCACAGCTGTCAGCAGGGTTGACCTTCTGGGCCAGACTCGCAGCAGTGACCCCAGGATTAGACTCAGTTCCCATTGCTCTCCCACAGCTGTGCAGCTCCTTCCTCTGCTGGAGTCTCCCTGGGGAATGATGTTTGTGCTAGAGGAGAGATGCAGCTGTAATATTAATTTTGTGTGCCTACTATAGATGGTCAACGCATTTTTTGGGGCACACAGGAAGGCTTCTTACTTGTGTTTTATATTTCCTTCCTATTTTTGGACCGAAGAAGCAAATTGTTGAAGAGACCAGATGCTGGCAGATAGTAGTTTGCTGTTAGCTACCTATTATTTTTGGGAATTCCAATTTGCCTGTTAATTGGATGCCTTTTATATTTAAATTGCAAGCTCCCTAGCAGGGAGAAGGGGAAAATGCAACATTTTTTGTTTGTATCCAGCACAAAGGATACTCTGGTCTTGTTATTTCTAGTAGTCACTCCCAGACCTCCTGATCATTTCAGACAAGCCTTAATTTTAGTCGGCTTAAGAACTTTGGTGCTCAGACTTTCTTTGTTTTAAGAAAGAGGAGAAGTCAGCATTACAAATAATTACTAGTAATTGGCTGAAGTAATTTACCACAATGTAGTTTGCTGCTACTTTTGTAGGCAAAAAAATCAAAGTAGGGCATAACATGGCAAACAAGTGCTCTTGTTTTCTGCCTGATATCATTACTGGTACTTGGGGGTTGTAGTTTATTCTTTCTTGGGTATTTACAAGTAAGAGATTTGGCTTGGAGGGTTTTGTGGGTTTTTTGTTTTGTTTGGGAGGGTTGATGATTTTTTTTTTTTTTTTTCCTCTTTTAAAGCTCCTTTCTTGTTTGAACTGTCTGCAGCAATAGTATGTAAAGCACTCTGGTGCTCTTGAGAGCAAATACCAGAAATTCATGAATCTAGGCAGGTGGTGACAGCCCATGTTTTATTTTAGGCGTGCAGGGGCTGACACGAGCAGTGATGCACTGGGACGTGTTAGGGATCTGAAATCAGGTTATTGGATCTTTGCCGAGACCTCCCCGTTGATACAAGCACCTCCAAACTCCAGTGTTGCCTCACAGAGGAGATACATGCCAGCTGGGAGGCACTCCAGGCTTATGAAATACACCTTTGAGAAGATGTAGCTGTAAAAAGAGGCTGTACCTAACGTGTGCTGTTGCTTCATCCTCGCTTTTTGTCTCCTGCCCTGCTTTGTGGTGCTGTTCAGAGGAGTCCATCATCCCTTCTGAGCCCCTTCCGTTTTCCCCCCTTTCAATGGAAAGAATCATCTTGGTTTGTTGTTTGGCATTGTTGCAGGTGGAGCTGGAGGTCACACTGCCAGGAGAAGGAAAGGACAGAATATTTAAGGTGGCTATAAAGTGGATGTCCTGTGTGAGTTTGCAGGCTTTACATGATGCTCTGTCTGGCCGGCTGCCGAGTGTCCCGTTTGAGACCATCCAGGCCCTGGATGTAGTGATGAGGCACTTGCCTTCCATGAGGTGAGGGGAAGCCCTTGAGGTGCTTTAGGTGTGACTTGAGTGCCTTGGTGGCTCTTTGGGTAGTCTGTGCTGCCAAAACCCAGGCACAGTCATGTCTGTGTGGCAATGGCAGGCTCCGGCAAGAGGCCATCGGTGCTTTCCTGCTCATCCGGTGGAATTCGGAGCCTGGACACGAGAGCCTTTCCCCAGAGGTCTCAGACTGGCCCCGTGATTTGTGCTCTCAGGTCAGGAGGGCTCTGCCATCTCCCTCTTTCCTGTGCAGAAGGAGGCTCTCTTTGAGAGGGAAGTGCTTGGAGGTTGGTGGAAGTGGAAGGGTGGTTTTAAAACAGCTTCTTACCCTGTTCCTTTGTGGCCTTGGACAGATGTTTATTGCCAATTTTGTATAAAGGTTACAGTGCTAGGGGGACATTAATGTCACCCTGTGTGGCTGTTTTGATAGGAACGAACCCAAGAACCCTCTTGGGAACACCCAAGAGATACTGAGCTTAATTCTGCTGCCATGAAACAGATCACTTAAGACTGCTGTGCAAATTAAATTCAGTTAGAAACTAAAGAACAAAGTAGGGCTGAACTTTGCCATTTTGAAGCTCTAAACAGGTAATATGAGTTAAATATATGTAAATTACTTTAAATAGCCTTATAGTATGTTGACTTTATCTTCATATTAAGGATAAAGAAAGTAAAATTACTTTAATCAGGTTTTAAAGCACAGAAAACAGCACAGATTGTCTGATACCTTTGTTCAGAGGAACACATTGGATCTGGATATGATTTGTTTGCTATTAAGTGTGCAGTACTTAATTATCAAGATGAAAGATGGATCAGAAGTATTTGTTAGATCACTTATTTACCCTGACATAATGTCTGTAATTCAGAGCATGGGGAAAGATTGTTATGCTGGTGTTTTAATAGCAGAGACGTTTAATTATTTTCTTACGGAAGCACAATTGAATTTTAAGAGAATGCACATAAAAAGTTATTAATGCGTTTTTGTTGGAGTAAAGGATATATTAAGATACATTAAGGAATATACTGAAAATAAATTTACACTTGAGTAGTAGCCAGTTTCTTACTGTAACAAGCTGGGTTTTGAGAGGTATAACCTGAGTCTTGCCAGGACCCTCAGATTATTGGTAATTTTAAACGCTGACATTTCTGTGCTTTTGCAAAAATGTATTTGCATTAGTTATGGCTTTATTGCAATTTTTGCTCTCATTTTCTCATGTGAGTTTATTTGCTTTCTTGCAGGTATACTCCTGTGGGGAGATCTTTCTTTACAGCGTCAGAAGGGTGCTCAAATCCTTTGGGGGGTGGCAGAGAAGTCTGGTTTGGCTTCCATCAGTCAGTCAGACCTTCATTATGGAAAATGATGCTAAATATTGATGGTAGGTACTGTGAAGTATTTTCTTGCTTCTTCTTGCTCCTTGGAAGCAAGACGCATGGAAAAGAAAGAATGGAAAAGCAAAAATTTGGTTCCATTTGTTGGATTTCCTAAGAATTTCCTCTGTGTTGTTGTAACACACTATTAATTTTTTTGTCTACAGTGTCTGCAACTGCATTTTACAAAGCACAGCCAGTTATTGAGTTTGTCTGTGAAGTTCTGGACTTCAAAAGTATTGAAGAACAACAAAAACCTCTGACAGATTCCCAAAGGGTAAAGTTTACCAAAGAAATAAAAGGTAATAAATAAATTATGTACAACTGCTTTATTCTCAGTGATGTGTTACCACTACATGTTTTAAATATTTTCTACAGCATTTGCATTATTGGGAGACTAACATTGCATATTTTTTGCTTATGAAACCTATCAGTAGTGCCTATCCCAGTTTCATGACAAAGATATTCCAGTTCCTAATCTGATGATTTCTAAATGTTTACAAAGATGGGGATTTCATGTTTTAATTACCCAATCTTAATTTTTTCCAATTACTGATGTCAGGTTTTTCATATTTCAGATTTTACTAATAATTTAGCAATGTGTTTTTACTACTTAGGCATCTGTCCTGCATATACTCTCCTGGAAGTAAACAGCAGTTATTCTACTGTGTATTGACTGAATCAAAGAGAACAGGAGGAATAAATCTAACTGGTTTTGTTCACTGAAGGCTTCTTCTGCAAAATGGAGATCCTTCCTTCCTGATACTCTTGAGAGAAAGCAAGCAACTTTAAAAATAAAAACAAGCTCCATAAATCCATCCTGCACCTTCCTTTCATGTTTCCAAATAACATCAACAAAATTTTTGCCCAACTAGAAGTTAGCAAGGAAAGTATAAATAAATCCTTCGTTTGCATTGGTTGTAAGTGTTTTGAAAAAATAATCAGGCCCTGAATTGCTTCACTGTGGCCTCATTCCCATGAGCTCCAAGAGAGGCTGTTTGGGGATTCCACTCCACCCACACCCTCAGTTCATTAGCTCAGGCTCGGCTGCAAGAGTTGGAGGTCTTACAGACACTGTATGTTTAGACAGAAAGTATAAACAAGGGGTTTTGTTTCAAGGAGCCCTTCTTGTCCTTTCCCCACCCTGGGCTTTCTTAGAGGTACAGAAATGGAATTTGCAGAATGTGCTCAGCGTCATCCGTGAGCTCTGGGGGCCTTGGGATTTCATCTGGTCTCTGAAATTCTATGTTGTACTTTGGCTGAAGCGTAGAAGTTTTGAATTTTAAGACTATAAATTGCTTTTGAGTTCAGTCTGGGCTACCCTTTGGGGCTAAATAGAATGACTTTATTACACTTGTGTAGCAGTTTAGGGCTGACACCTTGAATTTGGAGAAATGATGATTTGTGCTTTCCAATTTTTAGGTCTGAAGGTGGAGATAACACACTGTGGACAAATGAAAAGGAAGTACAGAGTGTGCAATGTCACCAGACGACCAGCAAGTCACCAAACGTAAAGTATTTTCCTAATTTTAAGCATATGTTTGATCTCAGGCAGGAAAAGTACCTTGCCTGCCTTACTGAGGTGGGAGAAGTTATCTTGAAAAATGATGCTTTCTTTGGGTAGTACCCTTAAATGTACCTCAAAGTATTTCCCCAATTTTGCTGTTCTTTTTGTTCTATTTTTATACTGTAATGAGTATCATGTCATTTCAACCTATTGCACTGTTTTAGATCTGGGAGGTTTTTTTGCTTGGGTGGGGGTTTCTTTCTGTCATTTATGGATTTCTTTAAAATTGGAAGAACAGGGTGTCCTATTTGTAGCCTAATGTTTCCCACAACTGGAATAGAAAACTAGTGCCAGTTGGGATCAGCTTCCTGATGTGGCTCATTTGCAAACTCTTTTTCCTCTGTTTCTTTGTAACTACCAACCAGAGATTTGCAGATAACTTGAATATGGAGACAGTGGTTCCCATTTTTAAGGAAGTAATGTAAGGAACAAAACTGATACCAGCTTTTTACAAGAAGATAACTGATCAGTATCTGAATCTGGTATTTAATTGTTTGGGCTTTCTTTCATCCTCTTTCAGTAAGCTTTACTTGTGCCAAGAAGTGTACTGAGGAGCTGTGGGGAAGTCTTTCGCATGAAGTAATAGCCGCTTTCCATATTTGCTTTCCAACAGATTCCCACTTCAGCAGGAGAATGGACAAACAGTTGAATGCACTGTAGCTCAGTATTTTAAGGACAGGCATAAATTAGTTTTACGCTACCCTCACCTTCCATGTTTACAAGTTGGACAGGAGCAGAAACACACATACCTTCCTCTGGAGGCAAGTAAACTCATAGAGAATTCTGTGTTTTGAGGCTGGGGGAAGGGGGTCAGAGGGGAAGAGGGTGCAAATGTTGGCAAATTGTTTTTGGAGCAGCCAAATTTTGAGAAGTTCTGTAGTGCATCATTGAAAGAAAAGTCATGAGCCAAAAAACCAGTTGGACTGTGTTTAACTTTCTTTCTGTGGGGGAAATTTCAGGTGTGCAACATAGTGGCAGGACAAAGATGCATAAAGAAACTCACTGACAATCAAACTTCCACTATGATTCGAGCCACTGCCAGATCAGCCCCAGACCGGCAGGAAGAGATCAGCAAATTGGTGAGTCTTGTGTCAAACGTGAGTCAGGTGTAGGAATGGGCTTAATTTTGCTCACCTTTAGCAGGTGCTGATGTGTTTGTGCACTGCACACAGGTTATGACCGTGGTTCTGTACGTTTTTATTATTTCAGATGCGGAGTGCGAGTTTTAACACCGACCCTTATGTCCGAGAGTTTGGGATAATGGTCAAGGATGAAATGACAGATGTGACTGGCAGAGTCCTACAGCCTCCCTCAATCCTCTATGGAGGCAGGGTATGTCCTGTGGGTCCTGTACAGTCTGTGATGGCCTCTGTAATGTGGTTATTTTAAATTAATTGTGTTATGGGCAATGAGAGAGCTGTCATAGGTGTATTGTTCAGAATTTACATTTAGCTTCTCAGAGTCCTTAAATGTGTTGGCCAATTTGTATCTCCCTCAATTGCTGTTTTATTTCTGAAAGTAAAGCTGGGTTAAAAATGCCTTTTTTTTTTTTGCCTCAAACACTCTTGCACTGCGTTTTGCAAGAAGCAGCCTGCAAATAGTGGTTCAAATCAATGTGTATGGAGAAGAACAAAGACAATTTCAATTATCACTGTATATATTTGAAAATATACTGAAATATTCCTGAATTTCTGGTTGGTTTTGAATATTCCGGGTGGAGCAACTGTGTTTAGGGCAGATGTCTTAAGGTTTCATCTCTATCAGTATGTCCTTCTCCAGAGCCATCTCTTCCTGTTGGAATATTTACCCACAGGTTTTTATTTTACAATGGCTTTTCTGACATAATTTTTCTCCTGTGATGTCTTTTAAAAAAAGCTTGAGAAACAGGATTTTCCATCAGTTATATACTGAGACTTGTTTTATTCAAGATGAAAGCTTTGATAGCTGGGATAACTTCATTTGTGGAGGCTTTTGATGATCCTCTCCAGATCACGCATTGCCAGCTGAATATAATGCTGTCCCTGTGCACAACAGACTGTGCCTCCAAACCCATGGTGGGAGAGTATCTTGAGTCTTCTGCCTAAAAATCCTCAGACAACCCAGGCAAATTAGCTCAAGCCTCCCTTCATTGGCAGGTTAAGGTACCCCAGGCCTGACCCTGATTAGGGGAGTGCTTTCATGAACTACTCTGGCACCAGCAGGTTGGGGGGACTTAATGGCAGATGAATTTTGGAAAGTCCCAGTGGGGGAGATACTGCCTTCAGCAGACCCAGCTCTTTACAAAATCCATTCTCAAATTCATGTGTGTGTCCTGAAGAATTCCCAGAAGCTGTAGCTGTTGCTGCTAGGTGAGAAGGAAAACATCATGGTAAGTTGTCTAAAACATCTGTCAGTGTTTATTAAGGTAATTAACATCACCAAAATTACTTTAGCTGCTTTATTACATCCCTTGTTCTCTAGATAATCCATCCCAGTAATATCTGCTTGGTGGAGAAATAAAAATGTTGGGCAGGTCCAAGTTGAATAACTGATCACCTTTTGACAGCTTGTTCACATTTTTTCTGGACTGTGTGAGTGACATTGAACCACTATTTGCCTCTACTTAGTGATGTGTAAAATATTCATAGTACTTAAACTGACTTTCCCCTTTGGAAAGTTCACTGAGCAGTTGCAAAGTCACTGTAGAAATGGAATGTTAAAAAAAACCTACATACCAAGCATGAATCTTACTTTCCATATATAATTTCTATTTACTGCTGATAAATATAACCAAAGGCAATAATCAGCAATAAAAATGAACAATTTGAACTTTATTTTTCACCTGGCTGAGAAGCTGTCTTTTTACAGTGATAAAATTATTATTCCAAGATAGGATGGATGTTTGTACAGGGGAGAGAATGACCTGAGAGTATACAATCACCTGCCAGTTGGAGGGAAATAGAAGCAAAGCTAATTTTGGTTTAGCATCAATCAAGTGTTGCATTAATGTTTAATTTTTACTTTCCACTTCCAGAATAAAGCAATTGCTACACCAGTTCAAGGCGTCTGGGACATGAGGAATAAACAATTTCACACTGGAATTGAAATAAAGGTTTGGGCAATTGCCTGCTTTGCTCCCCAGCGCCAGTGCACTGAAGTTCATCTTAAGTAAGTGTGTTGTGTAAGATGGTGATTTTATCATTTATTATGGATGCCAATGTCATGATTTCACTTTTATTAAGAACGTATTTTTGGTTAAACTGTTCAACATATGGCAATACATCTTTAACAGTGCTTTCAATTTTCTGGTTTTTTGTGCTTTGCCTGATGCCAGTCTGATTTCAATGCCAGCACTAGGAAATCCTCCATCTCAGACTTAAAAGCCATTTATGCTCTGTGGCAGATTTCTGACCAGTGGGGCCTTAGGACAGAGTTTAAGATAACTGAAATGATGTAGTCATGGGTGTTTATCACTGTTTCTCAAGAGTGAGAGCTAACGTATGTGTTCTTTTAAATTCCTTTCTTGGTTATATAGAGTAGATTTATTCATGCAGAATTTCTTTAAAAGGAGAATTTTTGTCTAAAAACCTTTTCCTCATCAGGGTTCCTGGAATGTGAAAATGGCTGTATTTGCTGGATGAGTAGGACTGGTTGTTCTGTTCACTTTGAGTGTTTCAATGAAACTTTCAGATTTGGTTTCTTTATCTTTGGATGGAACATGATTGTTCAAAGACTGTTGTTAAAGTGACATCTGCCATTGGCTCAGGGAAGGTGTGCAGACCCAGATCCATGTCTGATTCCTTCTCTCACACACAGCTGCTTTCCCTTCATGCATGGACAGGTGCAGCCTGTGGAGCTGCCCTGGCAGTGACTCAGCTGCTCTTTGGGAGGTGAATGCAAGGCAGGGATTGCTCACACCAGTGGCATTGCTATAGCAGTGTTCCTTCAGATGATTTGCCAAACAGCTTGGGAATTTTTCCCTAACAAGTGATGAGCAAGCAGTGGGAATCTTTTTATTGTCCATTGTGTGAGGAGGGGAGGGACTTGTTCTCTCCAGGCACATGTCAAGAACTGAGCTGCCAGAGAATTTCCCTTCCACGATGTTGCTTGTAGTGGAAATGCTGTGTAAACCAAGTTACTCAGTTTTGGAGAATAGGCAGATGTCTTCAACATAATGAGCCAAAAAAAAATTATTTGATGGCTTAGAATGAGTTTGTACTTACCATGAAAGGACATTGCTTAGTGCCAGGAAAATGTCTGCATCCCATTCCATCTTGTGGCCTCTTGTTACATCTTGTTGAGCAAATTGGAACTCAAATGCTGCTGATTCGTAAAAGTAAACACCTTCAAATGCACTAAAAGTCTTCAAAATCATCCTGCTTTACCTCTTGGGAACAGGCAGAGAACACTGTACTTCCAGATGGGCTTTTAAAGGCTCAATCCCTGAGCTGTTTTAGACTTGGATGTTGAAATCACAGAAGGGTTTGGGTTGGAAGGGATCTTAAAGGTCATCTCCTTCCATCCCCATGCCATGGGCAGGGACACCTTCCCCTAGACCAGGGGGTCTAGGGTTGCTCCAAGCCCCATCCAACTTGGCCCTGGACACTTCCAGGGATGGGGGGATGTTCTGCCACTGACTCTGCTGTAGTGAGTGCTTGTTTTTCCAGATGACATACCCATTTTCTGCAAGGAGCCTCAGGCTGCAGGGCTGAAGCTCACAGGCTGCTATGATACATACAAGTTAACAACTGGTTTGGAAGAAACTAAATCTTGATACCCTCTCAATCAGTGGCACCCTGTGAGGAAGATGAGCAATGTTTTAGAAAACTGTGGGGAGGTACCTACTCCAGCTGAATAAAACGGGGCTTTTATCAGTGAGCTAAAAAGGCTCGCAGATGGAAGCCTCTGAAGAAATTAGGTTGTCTCCGTATCTGCCCAGTTCCATCAAAGGGTGACTTTTTTTGCACCTGTCTAGGAGAAGGTTTGCCTTCACCTCCAGGATAAACATTTTCTCTGGTATCTGTGAAGTTGTCCTTTATTATGGATGCTAAAGCAATTCACTGAGACAATTGCTGGTAACTTGGTTGTTTTCCTCATGAAGAAAAAAGGGAGGAACTCCACCCCTTTCTGTAGTGATAACATATGGAACTATGTTAGAGCAGGCTGCCCAAAATGTCATTGTTGCAGTCTTTTTGCAAAAAGTAGTTTTTTCTA
Organism: Picathartes gymnocephalus; assembly: GCA_013390045.1. Lineage (NCBI taxonomy): Eukaryota > Metazoa > Chordata > Aves > Passeriformes > Picathartidae > Picathartes > Picathartes gymnocephalus. The sequence continues at coordinate 83,173 of WEKY01013796.1, read as the reverse complement.
TATTTCCCATAGAAATAAGGTAGAATTTTCTTTGGAAATAATTTGTTTTATTAATGGTGTTATTTATACAGCATATTTCCTGTCTTTCCTTCAGTGACTACACAGGCATTGTCAGTTAAAGATGCACTTAGGGTTAAATTCCTGGGTTCTTGGACAGCACAACTCTGCAAGTTTAATAGGATTGTTCCATTAAAAATAAGATCAAAAATCAAGATGGGTTTTACTGCCTGATAATGTGATGTATTTGTTTGCATCCCCCAGGTCCTTCACAGAACAGCTGCGGAAGATTTCCAGGGATGCTGGAATGCCAATCCAAGGGCAGCCCTGCTTCTGTAAATACGCCCAGGGAGCCGACAGCGTGGAACCCATGTTTAGACACCTCAAGAACACTTACACTGGGCTGCAGCTTGTCGTGGTCATTTTGCCAGGAAAAACACCAGTCTATGGTCAGTGAGTGGAAATGGTGCATTTCAGTCACAGTTTTGTGTGTTTTTTGTAAAGCATCCAAAGGAGACAGGTTTAATGCTGGTTTAGCTGTATAAATTCCAGTTAGAGAGTGGGCTGTAAATTAACTTTATTATTTTTCTTGTGCTATATGATGTTTTATATTAAGACCTAATTATTTTCAGTATTTTTTTCTACGCTTTTAATTTGCTTTTCCCCATTCTCCCTGCTGGTTGGATTTGAGATTCAGGTTGTGAGAAGGCCAACCCAGGGCTTTGGTGAGATTGATATTTGATAAGCAGTGGATTAAAATATACTTAATAAAACTTGTGTGCTGAAAATTCCAAGTGACTGAAGAAGTAATGACTTCAAGAACTCTGTAGCTTTTAGAACATAAATTTATTTATTAATAAACATATTGCTTGCTCACACAATCTCCTTTTACCAAAAAAGGTTGAGTGAAGGAGATTTCTGTCTATTTTTCCTTTTATTTCAATTTTTTAACTTGACCTGTGAGAATACAGATGCATAGAAAGTGAAAACTCAGCAAACTAAACTGTTTTTTGGAAACAGTGAGAATTAGTGCATTTTACATAGCATACACACATGGGTTTTAATATGTTTTATATCAACCATGCATTTTCCAGCTCTTCTTATAGGCAGGACTGCTTGTCTTCGTGTCCTGCCTCCCTCCATTCTTCACTTACCTTGCCCAGCTGGAGCAGCATCCACCGTTTTTCTCCTATAGCTACATGGACTCTTCTCTGATGGATCAGATTTACCAAGTAGTGCAGATTTGCTTTATCCCATCCCTCGCCAATTCAGTATAGCACAAAATAATTTTCTAACATTAATATATATCTCATACAAGATGAAAAGAGATTAAGCAAGGAACCTTAAGGAAATAGTACCTTTTCCCCCTTTGAATTCAACCTTGCAAAGGAAGTGGCTCATCTCTAATTTGTACAATAGAAATTTGGTGCGAAATGACATTTTTACTATTCCTGTTTGGCATTAAAAGGGAATTCTTTTCCTCTACTTAACCACTGAGAGGATGTGGTACCGCTCTCATCTTCTTTCCTTGTCATTATCTTTAATTACAGGTATTTCTGCTCCTTCTAATCATCTCTCCTTATTTTCTCCCTACACTCTTCCATACCCTGTACTTCCTATACCCACAGTCTTGTCTTTTCTCTTCTTCCCACCCTGCTCTTTCCCTCATCTGTTGCCAAAGAGGGGGGGTTCATCTTCTCTGAGCCAGTCTTGGAGCCTAAATTTCTTCCCTGAGTGTAAGAATAAGTAGCTCTCTGAAAGCCTTGAAGTCTCAGTTTTGTTTTTAACAACAGGATTTGATTTAACCTTTGGAATTGTACAGTACTTAATGAGTTTCTTGGAGTTTTTATGAACTATTGCCTGCTAAACTGGCCACTTTTCTGTGCAAGTGATAAACTTGCAGTGAGGACCTGATAAACTGCTTGGCTGAATATTACTCAGCACTTTTCTGTTAGGTTTGTGTTACTAGCCAGTGGTTAATAATACAAGTGCTTAATATTCTAATACTATCCACTTTACCCACATCATTAGCCAAAGCTCGTGATACAACGCTACAATTGTAAAACAAGAATTAATTAGAAAATTCTTAGTTAATATAAGCCAACATTGCCTTTAGCTATTGCATTTAGGACCCAGTTAGGCAGAGCAGAGCAGAACTGTGGGGAGGTTCTGGAGGCTGGGCTGGCCTTGGGGGGTAGGTTTCATTGTGTTTCTTCAAGCTTGAGCACCACTTTGCTAAAACTCCAGGTGCAGTGAATTGGCACCGAATACAAGTATCCTCCATTGTTTGATTTGCAATTTGGAAATTTTTTTTTTGTTTTTTCTCATTCTGCAGCGGAGGTGAAGCGTGTTGGTGACACAGTGCTGGGAATGGCTACCCAGTGTGTGCAGATGAAAAATGTCCAAAGAACAACACCACAAACTCTCTCCAACCTTTGCTTAAAAATAAACGTCAAATTAGGAGGTGTAAATAACATTCTACTGCCACAGGGAAGGTAAGTCATCTTTCAGAGGGGAAGAGATTATTGTATTGCAAAGAGAACATGCATCATGCTGAGATAACTGGGAGCTTTTATCTGCAGCCATAGCACTGTAGCTTAAGTGAGTCTTCAGACAAACTTGGCTTCTAATAAGTCGTCCTTCGAAAGTTACGTTATGAAGACAGGAGAGGAATACTTGTTTCTGTTGAAATTTATAATAAAAGTATTGTTTTTATGATCTGACCACTGAAGTACACAACTGTCACTAGAATGAAAATTTTCTAGTATTCTGTTTGCCCTGAGTTTTCAAAAACAAATAGAGACCACCTAGAGCAGCAGTGCCTTTTCTTTTTGTCAACATTCTTCTCTTTGAAACTCTTAACCACAGCAGAGACACTTGAGCCTGCATCGGGCCATGGACTATGTTCTCAAAATTCCTGAATTTTCTGCCTGGGGAACCCACTGTTTCTTGAGTGTCCTCCACATTCAGTGCTGCCATGAAGGTGGAATATTGGGATGACCCTGGATGTGCCAGGCTCCACAACATTTGCCCTGTGCACCTGACCTTGTCAGAGTTGTTATTGTGCTGTCCATCCCTTCCAAAGTGTACTTCTAGTACTGCCACTTCTCTCAGCTGCTGGATCCCTTCCTCAGTGGTTTTCCAGGGCATTCTGTGATGGTGGTCCTGCATTCTGTCGCTGAAAAATCCTCTCTCTTACGCTCATTAGGAGCTGCTCCCAGAGAGGAAAGGGGCCCTGGCTCCCTCACCAGCACCTGATCAGTACCCGTGTCCTGAGTCAAGGGTGGTGCAGCTGGAACCTGAATGTTGTAACATCTGTTGGTTCTGTGGCTGCACCATCAGATTTCCCTCCTTGAGGCAGGGAGAGGCCTTCCCACCAGCTGGGGAAGAGTATTCCCTCAGTACCCAGCCTGTCTCCTCCCATACCCCCACCAAATCCGGGTGGTTCGTTTCTGAGATGGGCAGTGGAGCAGGGTCAGGCTGTGGGGCAGGGTCAGGCTGTGGGGCAGTGTCCCCTGGCCCTGTGGCCTGCTCCTGGGCAGCATCCCCAGGCTCTGGGGCCCTGTCAGGCTCTGGGGCAGCATCCCCAGTCTCTGGGGTAGATGTCAGGGTGGTTACCCAAGGCAATCCCACCTTATCTCTGAATGCTAAATAGATGAGGCCTATCAGCAACACCAGCCATTGTATGATATCAGCATCTAGAGAAAATTTGAAAGCTGGTGGGGTAGGTCCAAAGAAACGGATGAAGGACTGGGGAAAAACTCCCCCCTGTATTGCTTCGTCACAATGGGTACCATTATTAATGAAATCCCACAGACACGAACTTAGTCTGTGATAGTTGTATAGCCATGTATGCACATTCCAGAGGAAGTTTAAAATCTATGAATTCCTCACCTTATTGACCCATTGTGCAAACTGGATCAATAGCCTTAGTCATAGGATCCATGTTTAGATAAGGAGCTCCAAATGGGAAAAATACAGCCACAACCATGTGCCACCTGAACCACAAGACCACATGGTGCTGCCTAATTAGATTGCTATATCCAGTACACAAAAATAGGTTACTCAGGAACTGTTATTCCTTTTTCATCCTTTCTGCTCGAAGCTCTTGAGCCTTACATTGGGCACCAAAAATTGTGCTGGTTTAAGAGACAGGTGTCTGCCAAGAAAGGTGGGAATCTTCCTGGAATGGAAAAGATGCCCCCCTTCCCTCCAAATTACTATAAGTTTGAAATGACGGGGCTTTTGGGCAAAGATATGGGTAAAGGAATGACAGTTCTTTACTAGAAAAAAAAAAAAAACACATATATATATATGGACAAACAACAGTAACAGCAATAACAAAAAAACCCAAGCCAAACAAAAAATCAACATAATTCCAAGACACACACAAGACACACAGCTATGTTTTTTGTCTCTTTAAGTACAGTGCATTCATCATCTCTTAGGCAACAAATGGGAAGAAAATTCTCTGAGAGAAAGAAAAAAAAGAAAAAACCAAAAAAGCCTAATCCCCAACATTACCTTCCCATTTCTTTTAAAGAAGGTCTGCAAACAGATTAATTTATCTCCATAACTATTAAATCATTCCCCCACAAACCCACAAATAAATTACGATGGCTCAAGATTTACTGTTTGGAATTGTTTTATTAAGGAATAGAATTGAATTTTGAAACTTGTATTGTAGTGCTCTGGTGTTCCTCTCTTGGTGCAGTGGTTTAATATCTTAAATATTTGTTTAAAACTTTCAAGGACAATTAAAAAAAAATACCTACTTTGCAAATAATAACTTTGATACCTACTATTTTTGGATTTCCTTACCAATACTGTTTTTTATTTGGAAAAATATTTTTATTCATAGCATCTGCATATGTGCACAGTCCTTTAATTTTCTCAGATGCCATTTGTTACTAAGGGATCAACTTTTACTCCTTTCCATGATCCAGTTAAAAAAAACCCCTGCAATTCTTCAAGTTAAAAAATTAGATATATTTTTGAAGTATTTTTTAATTAAGAGCAACAATTAGCTATGCTATAAAATCTGCCTAAGTATTTAGCATGAGAACGTTAATTCAGGATTTTTAATTACTGCCACAGGACAAGTGGCCAACTCTGATCAAGTGCCAGTTGTTGATGAATTCACTGCAGGAGTAGAGAGTGCTGTTTATTTGAGTTTTAATGTGCTTTATTAAGTATAAATCTTGCTGCTTTTACAAATTTCCCTTCTCTTTGGCAGACCCCCAGTATTCCAACAGCCTGTCATATTCCTTGGTGCAGATGTAACTCACCCACCAGCTGGGGATGGGAAAAAGCCTTCCATTGCTGCAGTGAGTAAATTGTGCCCTGGTCTTTCACCCGAGCTCCCTCCTGCTGCTCAGCTCTAATGCATTTTATTGCTTTCAATTGTTTTGTGGTCCATTGCTTCTGATTGCCTAATTATAGCATTATAAATTATTTTTCTGCAGGAATTTAATGAAACTTCAGAGAGCTTGCTCTGATGCTAATTACTTAAATGTGTTTATTAGCTTGTAAAATGCCTGAGTTGCTGATACACAGAGGAGCTTTTCTGGGAGCTGATATTTATCAGCAGCCTGTAATGAGCTAGTGCATGTTTAAATCTGCTCCTTCAGCACTTAGAAATGTTGAGAATTTCTTCATTGCTCATAGGGAACTAGACTGGCTCAGTTGTGGTCTCTGGGGACTCAGGCTTCCAGAAAACACAAAATGTACAGTAATCTCGTGGCAATGGACTTCTTAACTACAGGGAATGATCTTCAGCTTGTGTTATGTCAAACACCTGTAGTGGCTGCTCAAGATTGTTTACTAATGAAGATCTTTGGTGATGTTATGTTTCTGTTTTAAAAAGTTTCCCTATGTGTTCAGGGAAAACCAGGTGGAGATGTGCTCAGTGCTGACTTTAATTTTTGTCTGTTTACTTTTGAGTCCCATGCCGGTTTTATAGTACATGTTGATGTTTCATAAACAGAAAAATCCCTTCCCTTGGTGAACACTGTGGATATTTCTGTGGTTCCTCACCCTTTCAGCTTGATGGATCCAAGAAATGGACTTGGTCCCCCAATGTGCAAACTCCTGTGCTGTAGTCTGAACTAAATTAATGGTTCCATGGTATCCGTGCTCCATACTGTATTTGAGATTTTAAGGGCCTGTAGGAGGAAATACGAAATGAGTGTTCTAGATTTAAAACAAGTTTTCTCTTTCAGCAGGGTGTGCTGCCACAGGTGGACTAAACTCAAGAGTCCAAGCACATTTTAATTTCAAATACATCTTTGCCAGGCTAACCACTCAGTGTGCAAGATACTGTTAAAGACGCTGCAGTTATCTCATGGAATACCTTTACTGAAGTGCTTTCTGGTTTGATGCTCAGCATTTTTCTTTCTCCAGGTTGTAGGAAGCATGGATGCTCACCCCAACCGTTACTGTGCCACTGTGAGGGTGCAGCAGCACCGCCAGGAAATCATCCAGGATTTGGCTGCCATGGTCAGGGAGCTGCTTATCCAGTTCTACAAATCAACGAGATTCAAACCAACTCGCATCATCTTCTACAGGGATGGTGTTTCTGAGGGCCAGTTCCAACAGGTGATTTTTGTCTTTTTCAAATTCTGATGGTGTAGTTTTATGGTAATAATGGAGTCTTATAACTCCACCTTTATGTGGTTGGAGTTACAAGAAGAGGTATAACCTCAACAAATCTTCCCTCAATAAATTTGTTGGATTCCAACCAAGCAAGGCAGGAGAAGTGTTCCTGTATTTTTCCTGTGCTTTTTAAAATACTTTTCCCCTTTAAAATATTTCCCCTTACAGAATTATATGTGAAAAGTATAGTTTTAGCACTCAAGTTTTGTTCCATGTCTGCTTCCTGTTTAGGATATATTAGTCAGACTGTACTTAGGCAGTAAAGAAAAATGAAGTGGTTTTTTTGAACCAGGATTAATAAATACTGGATTTTCACAGTCACTTTTATTTCTGATAAAACTCATCAGATACTTTGTCATATTTAGTTTGCTTGCTTGCAACTACCATATTTTATGACATATTTTTCTGTGTATTTTAAAGATATTTATGTACACTTTTCTTTCCAGTATTTATGTATGTAAATAGAAGATACATAATTGAGTCAGCTCTCAAGGGGGAAGAGGGTAAAGGTCACTTGCTAAACTTGCATTGATAAAATAATCTCCAGATGAAATTTTGATACATCCTTTTTTCATTTGTCACTGGTTTTCACTGAATTTTTCATGTGTAATTAACCCTCATTCCACTTTCCTTGTTATTGATGTCTGTAGTTCTGCATGGGACTGCACAAAGCTGGGAAAGAGCAGCTGAGCGCTTCTGGATTTTATCCCTTGTTGTAGTCTGAAAGTGTTGTAGTCTGAAAAAATAATTAGTCTGTTGTGTATTCAGCAGCCTAATTAAATGTTCATTTGTATTTGGCAGTTAAAAAGATTTTGACATGCAGCTTATTAGTCTGAGCTTCGTGCATGGAGCTGAACAAATATGGAAGCAGCTCTCTCGTGGCTCAGGAAATTGCTGATGTAATTTGCCCTCATCAGGGGAAGAAGTTAAGGTTTGGTCGTGAAAGTTTTGACATCTCATGACTCTGAGTGACAGTGCAAGAAGGGACATGATAAATTGTCTGTGGATAAATATATCTGTAGATAAATAAGAGTAATTTGTATGATAGCAACGGTTCATGTTTATTACACATCTCTGTTTGTGGCTCAGGTTCTCCACCACGAGCTGCTGGCTATCAGGGAGGCTTGCATTAAACTGGAGAAGGATTATCAGCCTGGCATCACATTTATAGTGGTGCAGAAAAGGCACCACACCAGACTCTTCTGCACGGACAAAAACGAACGGGTATGTTCTGATTGGGACCCCCAGATGCCCAGCAGGCAGCCAAGTCACCAATTACTGTTTATTTTTGGTACTTTCTGTGTGAAGGGGAGACTCCCCAAGTACAGGAAGGAGCTGTTGCTGAGAATGAAGAGTTCCTCATGGCAAAGCTCTGCTCACAGATGGGGCTTTCCACGTTCCTTTTCCTTCTGCCAGGCTTCTCTGTGGGAGCACTTGGAGCCCACTAGGCTTCAAGGCAATAATTAGTAACTCCCAAAGCTGACATGAAGGTGGTTTTTACATTAATAAATGCTGTGACTACAGATGTTAAATTATTTGAAAGTAAAGAGTATTTTGACGTTCTGCTTTGAAGAGTTTTCGAGGGAAGAGATGGCCTGTCTGACAAGGAGGGATTGTCCCTCTTAGGTATAAACAGGAAAAGTTACTCCTGTTCTGGAATGGGAAGGTGAAAAGGATTTGACAAATCAGTTGCAGGAACTTCTTTTTACATTATTCAGAAAAACAAATCTTTTTAGGTAATTTCTAAGACTTTGCAGCTTGTGTCTTTCAGTTTTGCACATTCTGTCTTCACTTTTCTGCTTTTTATAGCTCTTTTTCTTGTGTTTGTTTTCCTGGCTATACAGCTGAAAAGAAAAAAAAAACCCTTTGTGTTGTGCCTCAGTGTTTTTGCATTTCCTGTTCACACAGGTTGGAAAAAGTGGAAACATTCCAGCTGGTACCACAGTGGACACAAAAATCACCCACCCCTCAGAGTTTGACTTCTACCTGTGTAGTCATGCTGGGATTCAGGTAAGACATTTTGTGTGGCATGGTAACTTTTTACCTGTTAAAGCCTGGTCTAAAGCTACTTTATCTGATGGCTTTTTGTCAGATCTGAGGTTTTCAAGATGAAAATGCATTTCAATATGATCAGTTAATTTCAGAGATGAAATTCTGGAAAACACAGTCCTGTCAGCAAAGGGGAAGGGATTAGTTTGATAGGCAGCAAGGAAGGAGGTTGTTTGCCTTTGAAAAGAAAAATCAGCTGATGTGTAGAACTGCTCCCTGTGAGTTCTGAGGAAGCAGCCGTTTCGCTGCAGTTCCCCTGCAGAGGTGGAAGTTCAGGAGATGTTTTGGGAATGCTGATGTGCTGTGTGATCTGGCTCCAGGGAACAAGCAGACCTTCCCACTACCACGTGCTCTGGGATGACAATCGCTTCTCGTCAGATGAGCTGCAGATCCTCACCTACCAGCTGTGCCATACGTACGTACGCTGCACGCGCTCTGTCTCCATCCCTGCACCAGCTTATTATGCACACCTGGTGGCCTTCAGAGCCAGGTACCATCTGGTGGATAAAGAACACGACAGGTGAGTTCAGAGTTTTGAATCATTGCAGAGTTGGAAAGCAAGGAGGAAGGCAGTGGGCTTGTAAATTCTGGGATCAGTGGTGTCCTCAGCAGTTTGAGGGTGAATTTGCTCTCACCACTGAATTATGCTGCTGAAACATAGCAGATGTTGCTGTATGCGCTGTTTTGTGTTTCAGAACCTCACTGTTGCTGTAAGGGTAATTAATGTTTGACCATTATGTTCAGAAGAAATGAATGATACAGAAACATGTGCAAGGAGAGGCAGATTAAATAGGGTTTCTCTTCCCCCCCAACCTGTTGGTTTTTTTTTTCCCTCCTTCCTTTCTCTTTCAGTGCTGAAGGAAGCCACACTTCTGGCCAGAGCAATGGCAGAGATCACCAAGCACTTGCTAAGGCAGTCCAGGTGCACCAGGACACGCTGCGCACGATGTACTTTGCTTGACATGTTTTAATGTTCAGCGGCTCCAGACAAGGCAGAGTTGGATTCACATCAGACCAGCTGCACTTAGACCAACAGATGCCCCACCCCAGGGACAGCCAGCAATGAGTGATGCATCTTAATTCCTTTCTTTCCCACTTGCAAGGAAGCCTTCCGTCCAGAATTTCAGACTTGATCACAAAATGCATTCTTGTACCAAACCCCACTGTTGTCGGAAATGTGGTTTGCCAAAAATCTCTGAGCTGCTTGGTATAAAACAGACCCAGACTTTTTAATTAAATCAAGAGCTGCAATCTCAGGGCTTAGGGAAGAAAAACAAAAAACCAAACCAACAACCCAACCCACAAAATCCTCATTCAGTTTGCTGTTCATTGAGTTGCTTTTGATAATTTGGAAAGATCTAATTCATACTAAGGTTTGATGAGCTAAAATGCTGTGAGTCAGATTTTAATACAAAGGAAAGCAAAGCATTTTTTGAGTATTTATGAAGCCTTGATTATTTCTAGATGCATTTACAAAATTTTTATTTTCAAAATAAGGGCGTGACAAAATTCTGGTTTCTAACTGTCTTACAAAGATTATTCTCTGCGTGTCTAAGGGCAAATGTATTTTATGAAGCTTGTTCTTGAATGTTTTTTATTGTGCTGCATTTTAAAATGTTTTTCGTAGACTAAAGATGAATTAAAAAAAAAAAATAAACATGTACCTAGGCTTTTAATAGCTCCAGTTAGATTGGCAGAAGAAAATGTGCCATGTAAAAAAATTTGTAAAGATTTTTTTTTAAATCATACTGACAGCTAACTTAGGATTTGTCATACAGGACTGTGACACTTACTTTCCAAAGTCTCTAAAGAATACGGGTCTGTGGTGATAAATACAGTACAATCCTTTTTCACTGTTGTTTGAGTTAACGTAAATTTTATATATGTTTCACAGTATTAATGTGATAGACTAGATGCTATTATTTATTTTTATTTACTAAGGAGTGCTCATTATACTTCTGTTAACATATCAAGAATGCTTTGAACTTAGAAAGTAAAATCCTTTTTGTGGGGACATTACTCTTCAAATGCAAAAAAAATATGCAATTGACGTGGTGAGAGGTGAGAGATGCAGCCAGTGTCTGTTGTAGCTTGGGAGTTGCAGAAAGGCTTTTTCAACGTGCACACAACACAGCAGGTTTTACCTCTGCGGTTCAGACGCACACAGGGCCAACATCCTACGTTCATTCAAGCACAAAACAATTGTATTTTATTTATATGTTGTGTAGTGGTGAAGCAGGAGCTCTGCTAGAGGAGAGTGGCTCGCTGGAAGTTAGGCAGAAGTCAGAGAATCTATGCAGTAAAGATAAAAATTAGGAAACAAGTTTGCTTAGGGAGGGAGGTGAAACTCTCTTCATTATGCATAAGATCCGTAGGAAACGTGAGAGTTTTGCCATTCTCTTAGGAGAAGCATTAATTAAAACTGATAATTATTAGAGAGATGCTTCTGTTAGTTTGCACACTGGATTCATAAAAACCATAACACACATGTAAACCATTGCACTAATGATGATGCCACGAGCAGGTTTAGGAGAAAATGGAAAAAGCCCAGGAACATTGTTTATGCTGACTTGATCTTGTTTGTTTTTTCCATGAGATAACTGAAATAAGATGCTGAGAGGCAGGTTGGAAAACATTCTGTTCCACTGATGGATTTTGCTTTGTCTTTTCCCTTTTCTCCAAGCAGCTGCTCAGTCTCTGTTTGGACACTTTTACCTCTGAGCACTGGGATGGGCGAGTAGCTTTAACCCATGCAAAGCTCTGGGCCACAGAGCTGATCAGCTGCAACCAGGTGGTGTTGGATAAGCTAGAAAATGCCCAACCTTTGCTGCATAAAGACTTTTAGGTACATAATTCCAGTTCAGATCTTCACCCTGTAGCAGTGTGTTGGTTGTCAGTGTTTTGTAGGTGAAATGTAGAACCCATTAATGGAATAATTGTATTTGTACTATTCTAATTGGGTGATTAGGCTGCTGCTCAGAATGTCTTCTTGGTTGTAGTTCTATAAATTCAGATTTCTGTAAATTTGAAGCAAATCCTAGGTAGCATTGTCTGTCTTGCTGTGTGCCAGCAAGGTTGTACCTACCTCCCCTCAAGTACCCCTAAGCTGCAGATTCTCCCTGTGGTGGGTGTGTTGCACTTCTCTGTGTTTCCTTCAGAGCTTTCCTATTTCAGTGAAGATATTAATTTGGCAGAGTTTTATATAAGAATTATTTTTATATGAATTCTTATCAAATAGGATAAAGATCATCCATTTTAAGACATCATTTAACTTATTTGCTGTCTGTTATGCAGAGGCCTCTTGGATGTGGAATTCATCCCCCTCTTTCCATGCAGATCTAGGACAAAGGAATTGTACAGGTGGTCAGATGGGGTGAGTAGGGCAGGATCTGTCTTGACCTCAAATCTCATTTCTGAAGCAGCCTGGGACTGCACTGAATCCTATTTAAGATGTTTCCTTTGTGAGAAAAGGAGTTTTAGGCAGGCCCTTAGTCTGAGAGTAGCTGCTGTTTGTGTATCCTCTTGGAAAGAGCAGAAATTCTGTGTAGCTTTCCTTCCCTAAGTATGAAGAACTTGAGATGTTTGTGTGCATTTCAGGATGTTTTTACCTTTTACAGATCTTTCAAAGCCTCTAATACTGCTAATTCTTTATGCCTTGTGTCTCCCTCCTTTTCCCCCCCACCAGTGGTAAATTAGTAAATAATGTAAAGCATTTTTAAAAAAAAAAAGTACTGATTAGGTATATACTTTGTAAAGTACAGCATGCTGGCAGTCCAGCACCTCTGTTTCTGGGAATATTTTTAATATAAATTATGTATTCAAGAATGTCTCCTGTCTGAAAAAACCCCACCACAAACACCTAAAATCCTTGGATTATTTTTTGTTCTGTACCTCCGCGTGTCTGGTGTAGAACAGCAACATCTCAGGTCAACACAAAGCTCAAGAAGTCTTAGTCTCCCCCAGGTTGCTGCTGGAGAAGTGCCAGCTGAAGTCACAGCTCTGAGTCTCTGGGTCACTTTGCAGCTCAGGTCAGCAATAACCAAATTTGTGCCACCTTTGGGCACTTGGGGCATTTTCCAACTTGTGCAAAGGAGTGCCACTGCACAACCCCCAAAACCAGCATCAGCAAGTGTGAAATGCTCCTCCTGGGAGGTGAAAAGTACTATGAGAACACATGAAATACTGAAAAGTTTGTCTTTTTTCCCTGATGCACAAAATCTAATGCAATAATGAGGTTTTCTTGGTGGTGGAAATTTCTGCTCCAGTGGCTGAACAGAGTAACAAGTCCACTCCATCTGTTCCAGCACCCAGGAAACAACTGAGCTGATCCTTAGGAGCAAATGTCCTGTTGGGAAATGCTGGAAGTAGGTGGATTTGTCTCTGCCTTTGTGTGGCATTTAAGACAGCCCTATGCAATTTAACCCGTGTGTGTGTGTATGCACTGATGTATGGAGTGAGATCACTTGTTATTAGAGTTCCTTATTTGGGCTTGGTTTGCTTTAGAATATTTGACTTTGTGAATTACAATCAATGATCTTCCATGTTCCAGAAGCTTTGGCACAGGAATTCCCTCATTTCTTGATCTGTCAGGCAGCAAATACCTTTGATGTCCATCCAGGCCCCCAGGCAGCATTCCCTGATTGTAAAAGCAAAAAGGTTGTGAAGGTTTGGTTTCAATTCTGCCTCTGTCAATAACTCCTGCAGCCTTCGTCTGTTTTAACAGTCTTGTTCTTGTTGGATCATTTTTATAACATAAGACGAGGTATTTCCACAAGGATTTTCAAATTAAAACTTTTGCAGAGTAGGTATGAGGAGTTTTGGGTTTTTTCTCAAAAGATTGAAGTTTCTAAGATGCTTCTAAGTTTTTCTTTCTGACTAAAGTCATTCATGTATGTGCCCAAAGGCTTTTGATTAAATAGCAAACTCAGTCAAATAATCATCTCTGGTGGCATAAATAACCCATGAGGGACTTTTTTTTTTTTAAAGACATCTTTACACATTAACTAAGCAAATGTAAGAAGAGTTCTCAGTATTTTTCACACTTGAGACCAATGTAATTAAACTCACTTGTTTTCTGGTTTTTTTAATACTCTTCTGCCATAGTATCTCTCTTTGTGTGGCTTTCCCCATTCCTAATGCAGGGCAATCCTTTGTTTTTTGCTTTTATATTCCATTTGGTAACATGCTTCTTGATGCACACATGCCATCTTTCTTAAGGAAAACTTCAAGTAGAAGGTAATTGCACTGATTTTTTTGGGTTTTTTTAAACTCCCTTTTTACTGTAAGAATTTTTTTTTGCATCTGCTGTAGCTGGTTGAAAATACTGTAGATAGTGCTCTATACAGCAAATACTGAAATGCTGGGGATACCATTCCTTGTTACATTTTCCAGAATACTGCCATATTTTCCAGTGTTGAGATAGGAGCTTTGGTGTTAAATGCTGTTATACTTTGTTTGCATTATGGTATCAATCCAAGAAGGGCACAGTTGCTTTATTACAGTGGAAATATTTAGGGTTTGTCTGAATTTATAAAACATTTCTTCCTTCTTTCCTCTGTGCACATTTCTCCCAGACTACAGAGATGCACTTTTTCAGCTCTCACTGTGCTTGTTGTCTGTGCAAGGTTCAAATGCCAGTTTTGGTGTCAGTTTGATGACTGATGGCAGTAATGCAATATCTAGATTTTCAGCTGTAGCTCTCACAGGTTTTCTTTGCTTGCTCCAGCGTCTGATTCTTGTGTCATAGAAGCAGAACCAGTGGATGGCAGAATTAATGGAATGACAGGGATTTGGGATCCAATTACTATGTCTTGCTGTCTGTCCTTGTGTGGTGTGGGATTGGGGAGTGCAGTGAATTTCAGTGCTCTGAGCTAAGGAATGGTGTCCCCTCTGGCTGCCCATGGATCTCCCATCCATCAGCAGTTGCCTTTTGCTTCCATAACCCTCAGGGACAGAACAGACCCCAACTCCAGCCCCACTGTCTGATGTTAGGATGCAAACCAGCAAGTTCTACTTCTGTTTCTGAGGGTTAATGACTGGAAAGATGCATTTCTGAGAGAGTTTAATCTGAGTGATATGGGATGGGGGTGTTGTGTGTGCTTGGTGTGGCACAGAATCTGTTTAATCCCATTTAGTGTTTCAGTTGCTTTGTCAGAGTCGTTTCTTTCAGGTGTTAATTTGAATGTAATTGCTTGGCCAAATCACTACAAAAGTGAGTTTGTGGGAATCTTCAGTTACAAAGCAGGTGCAGTTCAAGGCTACCTCCTGTATTCCTTCACAGAAGAATTAATTGAAGTGAACCTCCCACTAAGCAGCCAAAATTCTCCCAGAGGGACTGGATTTGTCCTGCTGTGCTCCTTACTGGGAAGTGGCAGTGCCATACTGTGATCTTGGGTGGCTGCTCAGCCTTCCGTCTGTCTTCCAGAGGCATCCCTGTGTATTGAGAGGGTACCAGGCCTGGCAAGTGGCACATCTGCTGCTGGTCAGGGTCACTCCATAGCAGCAGCTCTCTCTGTGACTTGTCCCTTCACTTGAGTTTCTATACTGTTGTTTTCCAAATGAAAAATGTTTCTGTACTTTACCTGTTGGCCAGAAAATGTCAGGTTTTCTCTGCAAATGCCATTAAGGTGCTTGAAATGTATTTTGAGTCTGACGTAAAAAAATATGTATTGGATTATTTTTTTAATGTGTTTTTTAGATAAGTTGATGTGTGACTGTAAGAGTGAAAATACTTTATTCCCTGCTCAGAAAATTATAAACTTTTAAAATGTGGGGGGAAAAAAAAAAAAACCAAACCAAAACACCAAAAAACAACCCCAAAGCTGAATATGTTCATCTTGGGACTATTTAGTGTCAGTTCTGTGCAAAGCTTTGGCCAAAACTCAACCTTGACATAAGTGCACGTGAACTGAGGGTGCTTTAAGTGACCTGAAATGAAACTGTAGAAAACTATGTTAATACATCAGATTTTGTTTACAATTATTCTAAACAAGCTTCCTCATCTCAGAACAAACCACTCTGCTGACAGAAATACCTGTTGGAGCACAGTGTGCTGGTGTGGTTTCCTTAAAGTTGATTTTTATTTAAAAGTAACTGGGCTTTGTGCTGTGGATTTTGGCCTATCAGAGTGAGTTTCCTGGGATTCTGTGCTCCCTTTATTTTCCTTCCCTTAATCTCTGGGTGTAGACACTATTGACACTCATGCATAGCAGGAGGGTTGCTGATGTCTTGACTTTCTGGAACCCAGATTTTGCAAGTGACTGAATAAACCATTAAAAATCAGCTCATTAATAACTAAATTGGGTAAAATCCTGTCAGTTTCGTTCAGTTCTCAGTCAGGATTTAACAAAGTCCCCCCAAAAGTATGAAGTGCAGGGTAAATGGCTGCTTTGGAGAAGATGTTTCACTACTTTCTGCAGATCGTGGACACTATTGCTGGCAGGGCTTGCACTGTGCAGAGCTGCTGAACAGCCCTGCTGTCATTGATGAGAGCAGAGTTTTGTGTTTTCCAGACAAGGCAGACCCGGGATCATCAGGAAGTTGAAGGAGGGAAGGAGCCCCGTGCCGGGTGCTGCTCATGCCATAGAGAAGAGAAATACTGGGAACTCCAACTCTTGGGGAAATGAGGTGAGGAAGTGAGGGGAGACATTTCCTTGCAAAATTGCCAATTTAAGCACTTGTTAAGGTGACAGTTCTAATTCTTAGTTTTCCTTCTGGCTTCCCTGCAAGTGGCCCTCAGAAGTCCTCTACCCTGCAGGCATCCACTGGCCCCATCCCAACGGGGGAAGGTTGGTAAGGAGCTCCCCAGGTCGATTTGTGGTGTCTGTGCACAAAGGGAGCTCTGACTTGGTTGGGGCTGGGACAGGGGCACTGCTGGCTCTGGAGGGACGAGAGGTTGGACGGAGTTAATTGTGGGAGTTCAGCATGTGGCAGCACTACAGACCCACAGCACCAGATGCAGGCTGTGGCTGCTCCTTCTTCCCACCTAAATATCCCCCCAAAAAGCAATTCCTTTGGTTTTGTCCATGCGCTACCTCAGCAC
The DNA here is from genome assembly GCA_013390045.1 of Picathartes gymnocephalus. NCBI lineage: Eukaryota > Metazoa > Chordata > Aves > Passeriformes > Picathartidae > Picathartes > Picathartes gymnocephalus. Next base: position 66,432 of record WEKY01013796.1, on the reverse strand, counting down.
ATCCATCCTCAAAGTGCCTGTGGCTGCTCTTCACCAACCAACCTCGCTGCGTGGTTTGAGGAGCCTTGGGTTGCATGGCAGTTCTGTATCAAAGAGAATAATCCTTTTCACAGGATACTTAGGAGTCCACAGCTTTTAGTTGTATTTTTTCCCCACACTTTGGATGTGCTGTTGTACCACTTGCTTCAGTTTTGTTATTTTTTTGCTCCCTTCTTTAAACACAACTAAACCACCTGCTGGAATAGCTGTCCTCTGCTCATCAGCAGAGATTGCAGATGCTGTCTGACCTGGGAGGAAGCCTAGGGGTTGTCCCCAAAATATAAATTAAAAGTTTTCTGGTCATTTTATGGGGTTTTTTTGAGTGTGCTTAGCTAACGTGAATGGTGAACAGGTCAGCAGGCAAGCTTGGGAGTTTAATCCCCTGGCTGGTGCCGTTTGTGTTTGCTGTGTTAGGTTAGATTCCCTGTCAGAAAAAAAAATAAAATGTGGGCTCTTTTCTGTATTTATCAGCTTTTCCTGGTTTTAAAGCCGTGAATAGAGGAAGCTTCACTCGTGCCAGTTTTGTGAAATTGCACATTTTTGCCTGACATGTGCTTGACTCAGAGCAGATCCTGCCTGGCACCCCAGAACCTCAGCTAGTGTGGGTTGGATCAGATCTCTTATGCATCAACATGACATGCAGTGAATTTTGTTTCTAGATTTCATCAGAGTTAATTCTGCATCAAATGTGAGGTGCACAAACCTCACTGTTTTATAGCACTGTTTCTGTGCTATTAAAAAATAAGTATTTGACCCAAATTTTGTCATTCCTGATATATTTTTTTGTGAAACTTAACATGACCGAGCCCTTAAATTGCTCATCTCATTTACAACTCATGACAACTTCATAATTGCATTTTAAAGAAAATAAGAGAAAAACCCCCTAACTACACAAACCATCAGAAACCATTAAGGAGTAAGCTTTAGATTTATCTTGGAAAATCAAATTTTTAATGAAGTGCAATGGGGAATTACATCTGGCAAAGTTCTGTGCTATCCTGAAGAGTGGTACCACTTGATTTCTGTAATTTGATGATAAAGTTTAGTAGATTTTCTAGATCTGTATGTCCCTTTCTATGTGTGTACACACATGTGTGACAAGAAAGGGGACAGTATAGGCTGTCTACAAAAGATACACAGGCAGTATTTGGCTGGAAACAATAAGCACAATTTCCTTGGCTTTTGCAGTATTTTATTGGTTGTACAGTCACAAAGATTTCAGCATTTAGGGCAATTGATAAGTAAAGATCCAGCCCAGGATTTCTGTGCAGCAGAGTGGTTAACTTGATCTTGGGAGGGTGAGATGAAAAACAGAATGTATTCATTAAATAAATTTTTTTTTTGCTTTAATTTTGGTACATTGCAAATGTAACTGACTCTATCTGTTAAGGTTTTAATCCTTTGTTTTAATAGTTTCAAAAATTTTTTTTAAATTATTTTTTATAAAGTAACTGAAAAAAGAACCAAAAATCAATCCATAAGCGTCATATTGGAAATGTTCCCTCCAATCAAAGCGTTTCCATGACCATTTAAAGTTTGCTTTTTTTTTTTAAGAAAAAAGATATGCTGTTAAGGTCGTTCCAAGTGGTACTAAATATGTGTTGAGCAGTTTTGTGTGTGTGTTGCATCTCTGTGGAACTGTCTCGTGCTTGCAGTATAGAAATGATTAGTGCTGGCTGGGTGAGTGTAGCGCTTGTAATGCAAAACTGGGCCCAGAATTACCCTCAGCTGACTCTGGAGGGCATCCCTGGCACTGCAGGATTTCCCACGGAGGTTGGAGGCATCACTTGGCAGTGCTGGGGGGTCGCAGGGGGTGGAATTAATCCATTGCTTCTCTCGCTGCTGTAGGTGAGCACTTGTGTGATGCTGTGTGGCCACGCCACTTTAAACTAAGCCTTAACTAAATGATAAATGTGTCAGATTCCTCTCTCAGAGTATGCTAAAATACTGTTTAATGACAGGAGGATGTTCCTGTAGAGCTTCAGTGTTAGTAAAGGCACTCTCCTGACCTGAGAAATAAGGGACACCTGTAGCTGTCTGTACTGTGATGCCTCTTTGGGCGCTGGCTTTCGAGGGCTCTCAGACCTTCCTCCAGCAGCCGACTCCAGACAGGCTTTCCCAAATCCCAGCTTTTTGTTGTCCTTGTTGTCAGATATATTCAACTCTCTCCCTCTGCCAGCAAATCTCTGCCTGAAGGAGGATTGTGATTTAACACTTTAAATTTTACATCCCAAAAAAAGCTGTTCTTGAGTTGTGTGCTTGCTTCAGGTAGGTGCCATCACTTCCACTTCTTACGACTGACATACGATCCTTAAAACATTTTAAATAGAGGCAAAAAAAAAAGTGTTGGGGACTCAGCTTGCTTTTATTATTTTTTTTTCCAATTTGGATCTACCTCATATAACCAGTTGGGTGCTAATTATTCAAATTGTCAAGGAGATTTGGCAAAGGCGACCAAACCAACCCCGTCTACAGCCCAAACCCTCGGGTTTCTTGTCCTGAGACAACAATCTTGAATTTGAGTTCTATTCTTTGTGCCTTTGTGGTTTTTTTTCCCCAGTGCACAACAGTCAAAACTCATCTTCTTGATTAAAAACAGCAAATGGATTTTAACCACGCCACAAAAAACTGAATTTGAAAATATTTTTTGGTGTAGCAAGTTGTAAAATAAGTATCACTGCTGACCTAGGCAAAGAAAAATACCCCATAAGGAAGGTTTTGGAAATGTTTAATCCTGACCCCAGGTCTCTACATCTCTGTGTCTCTATATATGCATATAGCACATGACTTTGTGTGTGTATGTGTGTATAGAAATATTAAATGAAGGGATGCATGTGTAAGGGTGAGGGAATAAAATATCATTGACCTTTCCACAGTTTTGTATGTAACAGTTTACAGCTATGTGTAAGTTTTTTCTACTATGTGAACCTTTTTTACTCAAAAAGAATTCCTTTTTGGAAAGCTTTAAGTTGTGATACACTATCATTTTTTGAAGTCTAAAAATTTTTTTAAAAATCTGCTTTTTACCAGTACCTACTACAGAGGGGGAATCTTTGCTGTAAAATTGTATTTAGTTTAAATATTAAAAGAAAAAAAAACTATATAGGATTGTAAAAGTGATGACATTCCATCATGGCAAGACTTCCAAGCTGTTTCCTAAGGCTTTCTGTTGCAGAGACTCGAACAAAAGGAAAATGCCTCTGTTCAGTGTTTTTATAAAACTGCTCCATCAGGTCTAGACTTAAGCTATATTTTCTAAAGCCTAATCATCCTTTAATATGCTGCAGATAAATGATCAGCATGGTTGCACTTTCTCAGTAATAATGTTTGCCCTGCAATTGGCTCGTGATAAGGACTTTAGTTTTTTAACAAAACCAATCGTACTTTGGGCAGAAGGTAATATTTATATAGGTACCTCAAGATAAAAAAAAAAAAAAGAGCCTGAATATGCTGCATTTTGTTTCTTTAACATTTTTCATGTAGCATTTGTTTGCTTTTCTGGTTTTTTAGGAGATGACTTAGCTACCTGTTTGCTTTGGGGGACCCCGGTAGCATTTTAGGTCGTTGTTTTCTCTGGATCTCACAGAATGTAGTATCCTGGCTTGGGATCATGCAGAAGTTTGGGATGGGATGTGCCCTGCAGTGTGTACACACGGGGAGGGGGACCATGGAAATTCGCTTTATAGACTTCAGGAAAAGGATACTATATTCCTAAAACAGACAATACACGTTCCTAATTCTTAATTATGGTTTAGGGGTTTCTTTGCTCGCTCTGCTTTCTTGACTCTTCTCAAATACGAGTGTGGAAAGGGGCACACAGTGACCAAACCTGCCCCATTGGTGGGTGTTTTGGGGGTGATTCCCCAAATCCATGGATAAGAGCACTGCCCACTTTGGAGCAGGACCCTCCCCCTCTCTGCCCGCTCCCTACTGCAGGTCCACCCTCTACTCCTTCATTTCCGAGTCAGTGAAAATCTAAAAATGTGCAGAGATGGAGAATTTTTGTTGAGAACTGTTGAAGGAAGCTTCAAAGGCTGTGAAATTGAGCGTTTATTGTCATGTTCTTAAGCTTAGGTGGGTCCTTTTCCAAGTTTGTTTTACAGCTTGCAAGGTAAAATAGTTTGCACTACTTTTGCAATAAACTCATGAAAAACCTAACAGGTTCTGTTCTGGTTTCTTACTGTATATATTCAACTAATACTAAAGATTTAGCATAGTGTTTTTCACCTCAAAACATAAGACTTGTAACAAGCTCAGAATGCTGTAATTCCTGACAAAATAATGATGTGAATGATATTTTATAAAGTTATTTTGTATGGTGTCGATTTTGTTTTGCCTCATAGTATGTCAATAAAATAAAATTCCTCATCTTTACAAGATATTGTTTGATGTCTTTTCATTTAATATTTTGCCTTTGTCTGCAGTTACTTGTGCACTGTGAGACTGCAAAAATCTCTGGTCCCACTTCCCTCCCTTGCATTTCTCCCCTTTGTGTTTGGATGTTTCCTTGTGCTCCCACCAGCTCCATGCCAAGCCAGACAATCTGTGCTGCTTTAACTGCTTACAAGGTGTAATCCTGGAATTGTTTATGGAAGATGAACATTTTGGAAACCGCTTGCCTGAAATGCTTGTTTTTTTTTTTTTTTTTTTTTCTGAGTGAATCCCTACAGTGAACAGTTTTTAAATGAAGAAAATGTAGCACCTGGTGGTGACTATAAAGCATCCAACAGAATTAATGAGGATGCCAAGGAGCTTCCTTTGGGGAGCTCAAACCTGCAGACACAGATTGGTTTTACTCAATAATATGAAATACTGTCAGAGCTGTCTGTTGCCTTTATTTTTTTCCCTTGTTTTTGAAGCACTGCTTTGAATTGGATGAGGTTTTGCTCTGTGTCAGGCTCTTGGAGAAAACAAATAACCCTTCATTGGTTTGATGGCAACAAGCTTTGGCACACACAGGGCCTAGAAGAGGGCTGTAGCAAATTTTGGCAGCGCTGACATTACCATTGAGGATTCTGGCGGAATGAATCCAGAAGCGTGTGCACATTCTTCTGGGCTCAGTAATTCACAGAATGTGTTCATCATCCCACTGGAAACTTCTAAGAGGGATGAAATATAATGATTTATACTTAGTAACCACAGTTCTTTTGTCATTTTGGCAGGTTTAGGAAAGTTCATGTCCTTTGAGCAGCATTGGCTGGGTTGGGGAAGGGTCTCACAAGCTGGTGTTGTAGGAAGAAAGAAGATAGAAACACGTCTATAATAATAATAATTAATCCTGGAAGGTGTCCTCTGGCCTGTGTTCCACTGCCCAAAATCCCACAACACCTTGAACAGGTCAAGATATTTAGTCACTTTTGAGGAAGTTCCTGTTAAATGATGCAGTTTGGACAGAGGGAGAAAATACGAATAGAAAGCTCAAGGACTGAGGCACAGACAGTGAGGTCACTGAGCAGTTGCTGTCATGGGCAAAACAGACTTTACTGGAGCGAAAATTATGTAATTTACTGACAAATTAAATGGAATTAGATGGTGAGAAACTAAGTCAAAAATTAAAACATCTTCTACCCCTTTCCCCATCCCTTTTCCCCGCTCCCTTCTGCCTCCTCTCCCCCAGGTGCAGGGATGGGGATGGAGCTGTGGTCAGACCCCTGCCAGGGCTGTTTGAGGACATGCCTCTCTGTGGTTGTGACCCATCCACGGTTCAGGGATTTGCTTGTTGCCCTCATCCCTGTTTGTGCTGGAGAATTACTGGGCAAATTTGTGCTAGTGTATGTTCTTCTTCCCCAAAAAAATGGCATCCTGTCCCCCCAGACAGCATTCCAAGCTCAGTTTCCCACACACCTCCATGTACTTTTAACAATATTAAAAAAAAAAAAAAAAAAGCACAAACCAGCTCTTGGAACAATGGTGTAGTTCTGCCTTTACCCACTTGGGAATTTCCCCAGGGATCCAGCCCCACTCAGCGCTCACTGCAGCATTCGTGGTACAATATGATTTTCATTTATGGCAACTTCGGGAAAATTTTTTACAGTGCAGCATCCTCTGATCTGTTGAAACAGCAGGAGCATTTCTGGTGTGGCTCAGTAGCTCTGCCAGTCCCTGATCCTACCTGCCTAAGCTCCATTTGGCTTCAGAATGTGGAATGTGCTGGATTTTGGAGATGCTGGCGCTCCCTCCTGTGTGTTTTAAGAGCAGCTGAGTGTGTTTGTGCCTTCAACCCAAGAGAAGCTGTTCAGCTGTTCAGTTCTGGTAACTCTTTACCATGCCCTCCAAATTAGGGTGTTGCTTGAGACAAATTCCTGGCTGATTTGCTGCCTAGCTTTTTTTTGGAGTGGGAAGTTCTTATTCCCTGTTAGCCTTCCTATGCTCACCTGGGGCATTTTTACCACAGGGGAGAGATCTCTGTCACTTCTCTCTCAGACTGACCATGACAGCAAACATTGCCACACTGACCGCATGTGTGACTGAAGCTGGAAAGAACTACAGGAAGTTTCTGCATCCATTGTCAGTTTTCATACAAAACATTTATTTTAAAAAGTTGCATGTAAAGTTCTACACAGGACGGTTGCCATTTCTGTAGGAAAAAAAGAAAAACAAAACCAAATGAAAAATCCATCTCTGTCACTCACATGGTAAAGGAGCTGCTCATTTGCAAGAACCCACAATTAACAGACTTCAACGTGCATTTTGGCAGGAGAAACTGCAGAAGTGGAGTTCATTCAATAAAAGGGTTCTAGATGCACATATTTACATAATTTTCTACCCCATTTACCACCAGAGCTGCAGAACCACATCAGCCCTTCGGGATAGATCTCCTCCTTTACCCTGTTTTGGAGCCCACATGACTGTTTTTACAGACTTTTTAAATGGACTTGGTCCACTTCTGGAGCTTTTGAACTGAAAGCTGCCCATAAGAAATTTTAAATTTGGGTAATGATTGTCTGACGAAGTCTTCGAATCATCTGACCAAGCTCTGCTGTCAGGTTTGCACTGTCTCTTCCTACCCCGCCGTGTTTCTGAGGAAAGAATTCCACTCTCCAATGAATATAAAGTTCAATTTCTAAACTTCTTAAAGCAAAAGCAGATGGCTCAGTGTATAAATATATCCAGGATCTGGATTCTCAGTCACAAAAATAACATCCTTTATACAACGGAAGATGGATCACTATGAAATAATTCTCCATTGGCCTTAAGATCCAACACTGTCACCAACAGCTTTGTCTTCATCCTCTTCCTTCTCCCCTTCATCATCATCTTCCCTCACTTCTCCATCTCGCTTCTCTTTTTCAAGCATTTTTAGGTATTTGCTAGCTAGGATCTTCTTTGGCAAGATATCTGGAAGGCAGAATTGTTGCTTTTATAGTCAGTTTTAAAGCCTCATTAATACTGTTGCATCCAAACCACTAATGAAATTAAGTCAAAAAGAAGCATTAATATTTTTAACAAACCTGAAGTGAATGACCAGGTAAGTTAGCCTGACACACACAGAGCTGTAAGAATAGGAGGGAGTTACCTACTTCTGGTACAAGTAACCAAAGATAAGAACTGTCTATTTCATGACTGATTACTGGCAATTCTTACTGTCTGCTGATGTAAATTATTTGATGTAAAAGAGTGCTCAGCTGCCTTAGATCCAACAAGCCATTAATATAAAATCCAAGTATCAGTAAAAACATGTGTGTATGTGTGTGTATATCTAAAAGCATAGAAGGACCATATGATGAAGCTCTGTTTCTCAAAACTTACAGATTCCTATGTGTCATTTTTGGTCCACATAACTTCTCACCTAAAGCTTTCAGATGGAACTGCTGGAATTTAAGAAATGCTTAAGGCAATATCCTGAGAACTGTATACAGTATAACTGCATAATGTAGAGGTAGCAGAAAAATCCCCATTCACAAAGAAATGTTTCTAATGAGGTAGTTTATGAATTCCAGCTGAATGCTAAGCAGGAGATCAATGACCAGTAGAAGAACTGGGTCCTCACAAAACAGAGCATTAAGAGCAAGATTTCATTTTCCAAAGAAGACACGGGATTTACCCTTGTGTTATCAATACCTGCAAGGAACTGAAAGGTCTCACACTCTTCTGCTGTATGAGACAGGTCAGTGTAAGTCAGTGCGTTCTTCTCCTTCCCTCTGCCGTGTTTGTAGGAGTATGTAGCCAAATACTGAACAAAAAGCTCCTAAAAATTAAAACCAAACTGAGTAGTCAGACTAAGAATTCATACATATAGTTGATCCCTATTTAAGGGCAGAAGCACCATATTTAACTGCACATACACTGCACATACTCAGTGCAAAGTAAATTAAATTTCAGTAGTTGAAGGGAATCTACAGGAAAAATGGAGACTACTCATAACAGCATGTAGTGACAGGACAAGGGAGAATGGCTTCAAACTGACAGAAAGTTCAGATCAGATATTAGGAAGACATTCTTCCCTGTGAGGGTGGGGAGGCCCTGGCACAGGTTGCCCAGAGAAGCCGTGGCTGCCCCATTCCTGGAAGTGTCCAAGGCCAGGCTGGACAGGGCTTGGAGCAACCTGGGATAGTGGAAGGTGTCCCTGCCCATGACAGGGGTTTGGAGGAAGATGTTCTTCAAGGTTCCTCCCAGGACAAGCCACTCTATGATTCTAAACTCGGGGCAGCTTTAAGGTCAGCTCAGTCTCGGGATGCGGACAGAGAACGGAAGCGGGAGCCCGGCCCGGGGCCGCAGGAGCGCTCCGAAGGCAGAGGCCCCTCAGCCGGGGAAGGGAGGCACGGGGGGCCCGAGGGCAGGGCGAGGCAGGGCGAGCCGGTACCGTGGCCTTGGCGGTGAGGAACAACGCGTCCTGATTGATGCTGGAGACCTCCGGGGAGCTCTTCATGATGACGCGGATCCGCGACAGGGGCAGCGACACCAGACGATTCTCGGTGCCGCTCAGCCGCGCCGCCGCCATCTCAGCCCGTCTCCGCGGCGGCGCGGGCACGGCCCGCCGGGAGCTGTAGGCGGCGGCGGCAGGGACTACAACTCCCTACAGCAGCAGGACCCGCCCGCAGCCGGGACTACAGCTCCCCATAGCGCCGGGACCCGCCCGCAGCCGGGACTACAGCTCCTTGCACCACCGGGACCCGCCTGCTGCCCGGGACTACAGCTCCCTACAACTCCCCACAGCACCAGGACCCGCCCGCAGCCGGGACTACAACTCCCTACAGCACCGAGACCCGCCTACAGCCGGAATTACAGCTCCCTGCGATACAGGGACCCTCACAGCGACGGGCCCGCCTTCGGGCAGTACCCGGGCCCGGCCGGCTCCTTCCTCCCCGCCGCGGGCGGAAAGTGAGACCCGTGCGCACTGAGGCCCCGGAGGCTCCGCCTGCCGAGCCTCTTCACAGAATCACAGAATCAGATGGGCTGGAAAAGATCTCTGAGATCATCGAGTCCAACCTGTGACCGATCACCAGGTGCCTGTAGAGGGATAAGGTCACACCCCTGCGCCTCCTTTTCTCCAGGTTAAACACCCACCTCCCTTAGCTGCTCCTCATCAGACTTGTGCTCCAGCCCCTTCACCAGCTTCGTGTCCCATCTCGACATGTTCCAGCACCTCAATGTCCTTGCTGAATTAAGGGCTCCAAAACTGGTCACAGCACTCTCGAGGTGTGGCCTCCCCAGAGCCCAGCACAGAGGGATAGTCACTGCCCTGGTCCTGCTGGCCACACTACTGCTGACACAGGCCAGGCTGCCACCGGCCTTCTTGCCCTCCTGGGCACATGCCAGCTCATGTTCACCCACTGTCAACCAGCACTTCCAGGTCCTTTTCCACCAGGCCTTTTCGTGCTAAGCAGCTTTCCAGTCGCTCTTCCCAACTGGGTGGATTCCTGCTGCCCCAGTGCAGGTGGGAGCAGCCTGTCTTCCCCTTCCTCACAGCCCCTTCTCATGGCCCCTGAGCTCAAGGCTGGCACAGGAGTGTGGGGAACTTTTTCTTAATGGCAACTGGGCATCTCCTGTGTGTATCCTGATTACAGGCCACTGCCTACAAAATTGTTAACCTAAACTGTAATTACAGGCTGCTGAACACCTATGCAGCTGTAGTACAGTACCAGGGAATGTGTGTGGTCATCCTGACACTTGTCAGAGGTGTGGGGAGGTGTGGAAGGCACGTAAACGATGTAGTGATCATGTGTATATGTAAACTATGAAGTGATGATGGGGCTGCATCTTCATTATTTACATGTTCCCCATGTTTACGCTGTGGGCCTGCTGTGTAGGAAGGTTGTAAAATGCTCATGGATGGGGTTTTGCTGCTGGGAGTGTTGGCTGCAGAAGTTAATCTGTGTCTGTTTGGGTAAGAGCTGCAGGGTGAGTGAGCACTTTCAGAAGTGATGACACATCGTTTGCATCAATTCATTAATGGTTTCAATCAAAAAGTTTCCAGTATGCTTTACAAACAACATGGCTGATGGTTTGTATTGGTAAAAAATCTGCTAAGGCCGCTAAATTATCTCTACTTAATATGAGAGAGAAGAGCAGGAGCTTTTCCAGAATACACAATAATAATTCACATGGAATTTAGGGGAGAAAGTGTAGGAAATAAAGTTAAGTTTCCTGTTTTTAGAAGGTTAATTGTTATACAGAGTTCTTAAAATGTTATGATGGTTAAGTGTTCTATGGTTGTTAAGTGTTATATGATTAAATGTTGTACCACAAAGTTGTATCCCAGTTAAATCCTATCGTCGGAATTCACCACTGCCCCCCCTGAGGAGCTCAAGATGGCGGAAACCCCTGAACAACGAGCCTCCTAGAAACTTCCATCCAACGACGTAATGGAGAAGGCACGCCTATAGACCCCTCATGGACCAATGGAAAGACACAATTCTCGATCCCCAAATGGACCAATCAAAAACAAGATCGAGAACGGACCAATCAGAGCGGGTCCTGGACAGCATAAAAAGACGTGCACAAGCCCCACTCAAGGTCTTCTTCAATAGACTCCCAGCGAGAGCTGAAGGCCCTTCCGCGGTGGAGTGCACCTCTGGAGCTGCAACAGAGAAGAAACACCTCTCATCCTTGGTGCCATCGGAGGGAGCGGTGGTGTGCGATCGGCCCACGAGCCCCCTAACCCAGATTGTCCCAGCTAAATAAAATTTGAAGTCACACGGAGCTGGTCTCCTGCCCATTTTTGACAAAAGGAATGTATCCATGAAGAATCATTAAATGGAAAACACAGGGAGTTTATTGACTGAATGTTACTATCTTATACAGAATTTGCCTAGTACATAAGGACAAGGCTACATATGATACTGATTTATTAATAAAATATAGCACCATAAGCATGTTGGAAGCACCTTGTTGCAAGGATAACACAGTATATGATAAAATTCCAAAATTCCTGGTTTTGGGGACATAATTTATCTGTATCTCTTAGGCTGTTACCATTCTCTTGAGATTACATTTTATGTGTTGTGTGTATCTTATATTGGAAAGGAAGCAAAAATATCCCGGGATGCTGCATGGATGTCTGGAAGGATTGGTTTCTTTCTTGATCCTTACTGTCTTGTGACATCCTGTGGACACAACTGACATTACTCCAACAGTGAATTTCTTATAAATACTACCGGGGTCTTTCATGATTTCCGTATACAAATAAAGCCTCATCAAACTACCAGGATTTCTGAGGGTATTGAATTTGGTGGTGGGAAGGCACAGGGGAAGGACCCTCTGAGCTCCTCAGAGCCCCTCTTTGCCCCACTGCCAGCTGAGAGCTTGCCAGGTGTAGTTGCCTCTCTGAGTCACTGTCTCCCAGCAAAGGGACAAAGGGAGCAGGAGCTGCCCCTGGCAGGAGAAGGGAGGCCATGAGTGACCGGGCTGAGCACACCCCACCCCTCTCTGACCCTAAGGCTGTGCTGCTGTTGGGATTGGTCAGCCTCTGTCTGAGACTCTGAGTCCAGCTTGTTCTGCCATCTCTCCGGCTCCTTTCCCTCTGGGAAATGTTGTCCATTTTTTGGAAGATAACTGAAGGTCAAGGCTAAAGCTTGTTCAGTTCCTTTTATGCTGTTGTTTTTTCTCATGTCTCCCAAACTGGGCAAACTCGAGGGGAACAGAGAGACCTGCCTGGAGCCCACAGCTTCTGCCAGCGTGGCTGAGGAAACCTGAAAAGAGGTTGTAGCCAGGTGAGGGTTAATATCTTCTTCTAAGTAACAAGTAACAGTACAAGAGGAAATGGCCTCAGGATGTGCCAGGGGAGGTTTAGATTGGATATTAGGAAAAATTTCTCCACCAAAAGGGATGTGAAGTGTTGGAACCATTGGAAGTGGTTGAGTCACTATCCCATGAGGGATATAAAAGACATGTAGATGGGGCTCTTAGGGACATGTTTTAGAGGTAGCCTGGGCAATAGTAGGTTGGACTTGATGATATTCAAGGTCTTTCCAGCCTAAATGATTCCATGATTCTACCTAATTGCAGTTGTTCATCCAAATTTTTCAAACACTGCGAGTTCTATTGAAGTTATTTTGTTGGAGTGCCACTACTTTAAGTCATGACATTGCCCCTAATGAAAGGCTGCAATAAGGTGTCCTTGGACCCTTCTCTTCTCCAGGCTGAGCAATCCAAACTCTGTCAGGCTGTCTCCATAGGAGGGGCACTTTAGCCTTCTGACCATTTCCATGGCTTCCTCTGGACTTGCTCAAGACATAAATTCAAACTCATGAATTCCATGAGTTTTTCTTGTGCTAGCGATCCCAGAGCTGGATGCAGCCCTCCAGGTGAGGTCTCACCATAGTGGAGCAGAGGGGCAGAATCCCCTCCCTCACCTGCTGCCCACACTGTGGGATCAACCCAGGACATGTTTGGCTTTCTGGATGCAAGCGTACATGGCCAGCTCATGTACAGCCTCTCATCCACCAACACCCCCAGGTCCTTCTCTTTAGGGCTGCTCTCAATCCACTTATTCCCCAATCAATGTTGATACTGGGGGTTGCTCATCCAATGCAGCGTCTTGCACTTGGCTTCACTAAACAACATTAAGGTTCCCACATCCTCCACCAGAAATTCACCTGAACTCTCATACAAGGCTCATACTTCAGAGTTTTCATACTTATATAGTTTTCAAGATTTTTCCATTTAAGCCACATGACTGAGAAATCCTCTCTCAAGGAGGCACAGGGGGCACCTCATAGCTCTCTACAACTACCTCAAAGGAGCTTGTAGTGAGGCGGGAGCCGGTCTGTTCTGCTGTGCCAACAGTGTGAGGACCAGAGGAAACAGACTTAAGCTGAGACAGGAAAGATTCATATTAGCTATCAGGAGAACAAAAACAAAAACAACACTGTTTGGGTGGTCAGGCATTGGAATACACTGCCCACAGTGGTGGTGGAATCACCATTTTTTAAGTGTTTAAGAGGCATCTGAGTCTGGCGATGTGGTTTAGGGGTTACAGTAAGAGTCCTGGGTTGACAGTTGGACTGGATGATTCTATGACACCAGACCAATTTCGGGATTTGGGAACGCCAGGAAGGCTCACTTCGTTCTAAGGGCTGGAGCCCTTTAAGTTTTCATACAGAATCGCTAGAATTCACCATCCAGAAAACTCAGCCATTCGTTCACTTGTCTTAACGCGCTCCTCTTGGAGGAACGCCTCGTGTTTACAGGCAGAAGCTTCCAGCCCCGCTGCAAGCCCCGGGAGCAGCAGCGCAGACGACGCCGGAGAACCGCCACACTCGCCTCACGACTCTCCCGCCAGGGCCCGCTGCGCATGCGGGGCGGAGAGGCCACTGCCGTCAGTTCCGGCGGCGGTGGCAGCAGCCCCGGGGCGGCTCCTGTCCCGGCTGTGAGTGCCGCTCCCCCGCTTCCTGCCCGGCAGCGGCGTCCCCCTGTCCCGACTGTGAGTGCCGCTTCCCCGCTTCCCGCCCGGCAGCCGCGTTCCCCTGTCCCGGCTGGAAGTGCCGCTTCCCCGCTTACCGCCCGGCAGCCGCGTCGCCGGGTCCTAGAGCGGTTCCTGTCCCGGCTGTGAGTGCCCCTTCCCCAGTTACTGCCCGCACCCGCTGCCCAAAGACCGGCTCCTGCCCGGGCTGTCATTGCCCCTTTCCTGGTTGCCACCCGGCAGCCGCTCCCCCCAAGCAGCTGCCCCTCAGCCTCCTCCTGGCAGGGCTGAGGGGCGTGTGCGCCTCCGCCGCGCCTCTGCTGCGCTTGGCTCTTCTGCAGTTTATTCGTTTGCCATGCTAAACTTGGCGTGCCCAACGCGGGATATGCCTGGGGACAAGGAAAGGGGGGAGCTCCCATCCGCTGCGGCCTCTGCCGGGGTGAACTGTCAGGATGGTGCTACTGTCCTGGGAAGGGGGCTGCACGCTGGGAACGCGGCTGCTGGGCAGAGCCTGGGCAGTGCCGTGGGAAAAGGGAGGTACAGTCCGTAGTTCTTAGGAGCCCTTTTCCTCCGCGCAGCTGCTTCTCTGTCACCTGCCTCCCCGCGGGCTCGGACTCGTCGTTCTGTTTGTAAAACCAATGGTGTCAAGTCTAAAGCTGGACTGTGTTTGTTTTGTTCTGTTTTGTCCGTGTGTTTGTTTTTGTGGAGGTTTGGTTTGTTTGTGTTTTTTGGTGGTATTTACGGTTCAGGGCTTTGGAGCTGAAATTCAGGAACGGATCCGTGGGGTCCAAGAGGTCTCAGACATGAAAGGATTCAGGAATGTGCATCTTCGTTCAACACCCAGCTGCAGTGCAGTAATCGGTTTTAAAGAGCTCAGGAGAAAAGGGATTCTAAATACTTAAATGTAAAGGCAGAAAACATTGCCCAGTCCTTACCTATGTGTGTTTTGAGAAAGCAAGACTTTGCTTTTCCTCAAAAATAGGTGTTCTGGTCCTGATTTTGCTCTGCTTGGCCATGTGTGAGCACTAACAGCTATGTAAAGTTTGGCGATCCCGATTTGGTGCATGTTTACATCTCACCCCATAGAATTTTATGTATTTCCCCAAGAAAATGGGACTGAAGAGCCTGAGTCTGACAGGCTCTTCTGAGCTGGTATTTCTGCCCAGTGGCTGTGCTAGAGACTTGTGTGAGCTGGCTTGTGTAGCTGCACAGGGAGTGAGATTCACTTGGAAAACCCTTATTTACAGATTTTTGTTTGATAGGTAACTAAAAGTACTCCTTGTGCACAGTGTAACATCACTAGGTTGCATGGTGAAGATTCAGTAGCATGATGAAGCAAATAGTGTTATTGTAGCACATATATTCAGGATGCAGAAGTGTTAAGCATCGAAGTCCTGGTTTGATTAAGTAACCCCGTGTACTTCTGAATGTTAAAAAATAATATGCATTTTTCTTTCACTAGCCTGCAATTGATGCAAAATGAGTGTTCCTGACTACATGCAGTGTGCTGAGGATCATCAGACCCTCCTGGTCGTGATTCAGCCCGTTGGCATTGTACCTGAAGAGAGCTTTTTCAGGATCTACAAGCGGATTTCAGCCGTGAGCCAAGTTAATGTGCGCGACTCGCAGCGAGTGCTCTACATCCGATACAGGCACCATTATCCCCCAGAGAACAACGAGTGGGGGGATTTTCAGACACACCGCAAAGTTGTGGGGCTGATCACTATCACGGAGTGTTCCTCTGCAAAGGAATGGCCTCAGACTTTTGAAAAATTCCATCTTCAGAAGGAAATGTATGGCTCTACCCTCTATGATTCCCGGTTGTTTGTCTTCGGGCTTCAAGGAGAGATTGCCGAGCAGCCTCGCACAGATGTGGCGTTTTATCCCAGTTACGATGAGTGTGAAACTGTGGAGAAGAGAATAGAAGATTTTATTGAGTCCCTCTTCATAGTGCTGGAGTCCAAACGTCTTGACAGAGCCACTGATAAGTCTGGAGACAAGATCCCCCTCCTCTGTGTTCCTTTTGAGAAGAAGGATTTTGTAGGTCTGGACACCGACAGTAGGTAAGCAGCTACTTTTGTCAGCTCGCAGGTTTAAAAAAAACACATATGTAGCACTTGCCAGCCTTTAAGATAAGACTATTAGAAAGGACAAGGTGAGTCTTGTTCCAGCAGAGGTTGTGCCCTGATCTTTCTGTGTCTACCTGCTGTAGTTTAGGAGATTTAACTTGCAGTCTCACCATATTTGATGTTCTGAGCTTGTTTACATATATACATTTAATTGATGAAGCTCATCAAATAGTATGAAGTCATCACAGGAGTGGTTTGACAGATTCTGCTGTAATGAGACTTTTTGCTGGAAAACTTTCAATGTTTTATAGATGCACAGTATTAATAAAAAGATAAGCATCAATGAAACTAATTTTATATCATGTTGAGTAGTGTTTGACTAATCCTGCTTATTGTATTTTTCCCTTTAAGCCTGTCTACTTTTTCATTCTATGAGACAATGACTGTTTGAAATGAAGTCCAGCATCTTTCCCAGTCTTTTTTTGTTTTTGTAATTATTTGTTATTGCTTTTTACCTGTCTTGTTTTGCTGCCTGTCTGCTACAACTGTTTTGTTTTGTGTATGTCAGAGTTCCCCCCGCTCCCCCCCCCCATTTTTCCTTCCTTTTCATTTGCATACTCATCTGTCAGATTTGAGTGTTGCATAGTTCCTGTGTAAGGGATAAGTAATTCTGGCTTGATAACTAAAGGCAGTTGCAAAATCTGTTTGACTCTGCTATTTGCAGTCAAATCCAGGGGATGGAAGCAACCACCTTTTGTCCTGGCAAAGACAGAGGTGGGGAAGCCCTATCAAAACACAGGGTGTACATGGAAATAGTAGTGTTCATATCTGTTGTAGTGTAGGGATGCCAGCAGAGGTTATTAGTGTCTGTAAAAGCTCAGAGGGGTCCAGGCAGGGTTGTGAAGCTTTTAGATCACATTAATCAGCTCTGCCTGCAGAGTTAGTCCTGGCCTTGGAAAAGGGAAGAAAGCACTCCAGGTTTCTAATGAGTTTGAAGCCTTCTGTTAAATTATCTGTGGTTGCTTGAAGGACCACCAGTACCCCAGGGCCCTGCTCCTCTTTGGTGAGCACTTGAACTGGCTCTGACTTGTTGGTCTCTGCTTTGTCCCTGCACTATTATTCAATTATCAATATGAACTGCTATGTTACTACTTTTTGTATGTGAGTGGTAAAGTTGTGTAGACTGGACAAGCCTTTTTAGAATCTTGTCCTTAATTACTCAGTTTGAATGAATTTTGGTTGAATGTAATCAAAATGTCCTGTTCCAGTTAGGTAGAAAATGACAGTTGTTGGCCAAGAATCTCAAAATCAGCATGAATTCTGCTATTCAGTTGTGTCTTCTAAAAAATTGTACTTAGGACATCAGTTTCTTAGATAAATGACTTATTTCTGAGCAGTGGCTGGGTTGTAACTAGTGGGAAATACTCCTTGTGAAGTTCTGAACTGGGGAGCTGGAGTGACAGCAGAATGTGTGCCCACACATCTCCAAGCAAGTACTTCATGCTGTTGCAGTGAGGAGTTCAAATAGATTCCGTGTGATGCTTCAGTTCTTTGCAGAATGGAAGGTGTGTGACGCTGCCTGTGTAGACACAGGGGTTTATCCAGAGTTAATCACTGGCTCAGCTCTGCACACACCCTTGCTGGAAGGTTTGAATACCAAACAGGTTTTCAGTAAGTCTGGATCAATGGATGTACTCAAAATGTTTGCTGTGCCACACTGCTCAAGGAAAAGGTGGTAAATATTCTAACTGTTCAGTTCAATAGTAACAAAATCCTTCAATTCTGTTTTGCTGTGGAAGTACTACTTCTGATTGTTTTCAAACTTAGTATTTATACATTAAAACTTCAGAAAGCTGAATGAAAATACAGTTTTAGCTTCTCTGTACAGGAACTTTTCTAGGCACCTTTCATGTAGCCTGGTGCATCTCTGCCCTCTGTGTTCTGAAGCAGAAACTCAGGTTCATGGAATAAGATTGAATTCAGATCAGTTTATTAAACTAACTTATACTTTTACGCCAAAGTCTTTGGATGTGAACTGGTGATAATAACACTGCATTTTATTACTTGTGAGTTTTTTATTGCTTGGGTTGCAATCACAGGATTTTATTTTAGCACATTCCCTTCTGTAGTGACAGATTCACTAATTAAGGGAAAGCACTGCAGACCAGGGAGATAAGGGGCTAAGAAGGACCTTCTTCAATAGGGACTAGTTTCTGTTTTGGCAAAAATTGGATGTGTAATTCTGTTCAGGGAGGGCTCAAGGTTGTTTGAATGCAGGAAGTGGGTATCAGAACATCTGGTAGAGCAACTTTTGCTACTTTGTTGGTTTTGAGTCTGTGAGCAGAATGATTTTACAGAAAGAAATAAAAACATGATATTGAGGTATTGAGGCAAATGAAACAGCTTTTTCTAGAACAGGTGGAAATTTCCAAAGGGTTAAAGGCAAAGAAAGTCCCTTGATCTTTTTTATATACTTTCTGTCCATTTGCAGTTTTTGTATATAATGTATCCTGACCTGCCAGTCAGTGTGCCACCAATTATTTGAAAAGCACAAATGTTCTATATTAAGCAGATGGCAGAGAAGACACACTCTGTGCTTGTAACGGAGGGTGTGTCTCCTGCTGTAAATGTGAATGCTTATTCAGGCTAAGTAAGAGTATCTTTCCCTATAACTTCTAAAATTGAAGTTAAATGTCAGTGTGTACCAAAGGTCTAATTAAATGTATGGTGCAGCTGTAATCTGGAGCTATTGAGATGATAGATTGAGTGAAAATATGTTAAGAATTTACATGGGCCACATAATTCTGATCATGTGATTTGAAGACTATTTAAAATTACTGAACATAGTTTGTATCTTAAGAGATACTCTTCTCCAAGTATTTTATTGTCAAATATTAAGGTTTATACTTATGTGATGGTCAGGGCTATCTATATAAATCTGATCTCCCTCACCTGGTTAGAAGACTTTCATTAGCAAAGGAATTGTGACATGATTGGCTTCTTTTAAGATGCAAAGTTCATAAATTAGGAAGATTAATTATTATGCTGAATTTCAAGTAAGTTAATTCTTGGAAAAAAATGAGGATGATCTTTGTCTTTTGCAAGTTGCTTGTGTAATGAGCAGGAGAGACACATTCCCAGAACTGACTGATAACATATACAAACTCATTGTTTTATGTGTGAAGAACTGCTTTTTGGTGGTAGAAAACTTTTATGTATGAAAAATAGTAGGTTAGGTCCTAAAAAGTTTTGAAGAAACGTTGTCCTGTTAAACAGAAATTGTCGGATGGAGAGGCTGACCTTGATTTGATTCCTGGAGCATTCAGCCAAGAGGGGACTTTGGCAAATGGATTTATTTTTTCTTTCTGTTTCTTCAGCTGTAAATTGGGTAAAATATTTATGTGGTCACAGGGCTGCTGAGGATAATTGGAAGTTTCTGAAATCAGTTGCACTTGATAGTTATTTGTAGAGGCTGGGAGATTGATGAAGAACATGGAAACACATGTTCTCATGATGATAAAAATGTCCTACAAACTGAAAACTAGGAAATATGTGCCAGAAATACTGAAAATCCCATTTGTTTTAAGTTTTCTATTTTATTTTTGTTTTCAGCTAAAAATAAACATACTTAAGTATGATTGTAAATCTACTTGGATAAGCTCATTTTAATGTTGTTTACATCAGTTTGTGTCTTAGGTTCTTTCTTTTTTAATACTGGCATTATTTAATGCTGTGGAGTGATAAGAATGTAGGGCCCTGTTTATAGATGTGCCTTTCTTTACACGGTATCATAGCTGGGATTTTGCACTGATTTATCAAAGTTGATGATCTCAGTATGTGTATGTGGCTGTTAATTTTCTTTCTGTTCTCTGTCTTTCTAATTTCTGTTTTGGTCCTTTCTGGTTTTTTTCCCCTTCTTCTCTCATACTGCCCTGTGAGTTTGTTGTTGGGTCTGAAAAGGTAGGCTGTGATTGTGTATCTTTGAAAATAGTTAGCTTTTTCCCCATGTCCTGCCTCCCCACTTCGCCTTCATTGCATATTTTAGTGTTGCTTTTTATCTTTATTTTTTCAGTACACACAAAAATAATTGCTGCCTGGAGCCTCACCACTGCAGTTGCCTCCTTTTGGCGCATTTGGCAATTATATTTGGTAGCAATGCTGAGTTTTTTTGTAGGACACACATAGTCTGCTTAGGCGGCTGCTGGCCTCTGGAATTTGCTTTATTTTTTAAACTCCAAAGCCATGAAGCTGTTGCTGCCTGTGTTTGGTTTCCAAATTCGAAAGTTCTGGCAGTCGATCCAACGCCGTAGCTGTGTCTCTTTAAGTCTGGATAATGTTATGATTGGTGATAGCTATAGCTCTGCATGCTACCTGGAATTAGTAGAACTTGATGGAAATTTTTGTTGGAGCATTTTGCATGAATACACTTCTGAGAATTGATTTTGCATGTTTCTTGTTTATAAATTTAGCCAAATTTTGAGGATCCAGAAATTCCATCAAACCTGTTTCTGGATGGTTTGTAGTGAAAATAAATTCTGTCTTGAAATATAACACTTTTGCACTGAATTTTCCATAAAATTATCCTGGGATCCTAGAAAAGAGCTGGAGATGAAAGAATAAAGCACATATCCTGTAGAGCAAATGAGGCAGAAATGGAAATTGAGTAGTTCTTCATAGTTCCTGGAACAGATTTATTTTCCTCCACTTTGAAGTAGTAGCAGTGGTCACTGGTCATGATTGTGGTGATTCCTGTGAATATAAAAGTGTGTTTAATAGAGAATTACCCCAACTAACTTCAGATAATAAGATTTTAAACTAGTTCTGTAGTCAGTGGAATATTTCCCTGTGATGAGGACCTTCAGAAGAAGAGTTTGGGTGACTGACACCAAGGAGCATTCCATGGGTGGTCCTGCATGAGGTGGCACTGCCTTCCCTGGGGATGTTTCTGAGTGCATCACACTCAGGAAGGGGTTTGTAGGGGGAGACTTTGGGTGCTTCTTTGAAATTTAATGTTGTAAGTGATCTTCCAGAGGAAAAATTAATAGGAACTGCTCTTGGCAGTAGGGTGCTGCAAGGAACTGGCCTAGAAAAAGGTTGTCCTCTTATCCTAGAGGAAGTAGTTGTTAATTTATGTGGGCTTCCTGTCCTGAAATAGATTAGGATTAAGCAGGAAAGAGCCAAAATATTTAAATAGCGTTTTAATAAAAACTAAATCAGAAAGAAGATACCTGTAAACTTATCCCTTTCAGGTTCTTCAGCTAAAGCTGTGAAGCAAAACTAGCTCGGTATTAAAATAAGCAATCATCATTTAATGCTGAGATATA